>CM033115.1:11559840-12022099 GCA_019321725.1 Paulownia fortunei | reverse complement strand
AGATGTGTGGTGTAGGATCTTTAATGTAATATAAAGTGGTGTGTAGTGTAGGCTCTTTAACTTTTATTCATGTTGTAGAATTTGACAATATATATTTTCTATAGTCTTCAATTTGCAATGTTGTGTTTCAAATGAGCAGTGGAAATGTACACAATTTGCATTTGTGTTTTAATGTATAATTGTGAAGAATTATAATGAAGAATAGTTTACATTAGCAAGTGTGCAACAAAATAATGAAGACAATAAATTTTACAATCATAATTCATTGCTATCACAAAATAAAGGTTCTATTTGGGCATCACAATGAATGGTGTTAAAGAATAGCCATTAAAGCTATGCGTTTACATCAACTTCCCAACCTACCTCTATCTATCCTTAGCCACATACATATTTTATTAGGATCAACTGAATAGCCACAGGCTACTATACAAAAATTTGTTCAATAACATCAATTGTACGTGCATTTACATTACCAAAAATTAGTAAAAGGCTACTAAACAAAAACAATTCATTAACATCAACTTCCAATAAAGTTTTGTTCACTTCACCAAAAAGTCGCCACATGCTACTTGACAAAAAAGTCATTAATATAAAAACCACTGGCATAGTTTCCACTGCCCTGACATTGTTGCAATAAGTTTATATACTTCTACCCCCCCCCCCTCCTTCCACTACTATAGGAGCAGATAACTCTATAGTGATGCTTGTGGATGAAAAGGTTGGTCTGAAGCCTATTATTGGTGGAGAAGCCCTGATTTGTACCCTTGGGTGCGATGGAGGTGGATATGAATGTCTTGGCCTGCTTGGTGTCATGGACCGAGTAATTTGGCTCTCTAAACGATGTTCGTCTAGCACCCCAGTCTTTTGAGGCCAACCTCATCCAATTGGATAATAACTAATTTTGCCCTACCTTGGGCTCATCAAGGGAACAGGTCCAGAACCTAACCAGTTTATGTAGGAATAGCCAAGTCCCTTCTTCAATGTCAAGTCCAAGACTAGAGACAAGCTCCTTGAACTTAATTGGGTTGGCATGCCTAAACACCAGAGGTTCTGCACAAATCTTCCACACCTTCTGATTTGGAAGCCTTCCATTTTTGCTCTTTTAACTAGTGCTTGCCCATGATAGACACTCCCACGATCAAGACATGAATCTTCCCCCACCAAATATGTTGTACATACTTGTACATGCCTAACCACACCCAGTGCAACCACATTACCCCTTGGCAATCTACGAGTCCCTTAACTCCTGTGTGCCCCTCGACACCAACTACATGGAAGGCCGCAGAAAAATATAGGAGGGCTCCCAATGATTGCACAGCAATGCTCCGCTCGCTTACGCTTGGAGCAACCATGAAACATAAATGTTGGGATAGCTCTGATACCATTTGTCATGGACAAGGTGATTCCAACCTCCACACGAGGCCTGTGCTGCATCCCAATCTCTTGAAGCCAGCCTCATCCCACGAGATAATAATCTATTTCACCTTATCTTGGGCTCATCAGGGGAATAGCTCCAAAACCTAACCAGTTTGTGTAAGGATGGCCAAGTCCCTTCTTCAACTTCAAGTCCCTGACTAGCGACAAGCTTTCCAAACTTGATCGAGTCGGCATGCCTGAACTCAAAAGGTCTGCACTAATCTTCTACACCTCCTGATTTGGAACCCTTCCTACTATATTCATTTTTACTCTTTTAACCAGTGCTGGACGTGAAGGTGGACTAGAATGTTGGCAAATAGAATCCAATAGAGGTTTAGGTTGCTTTCTTGTTGGCATTGGTAGCTTAAATGATCTTCTTTTACTTCCTATCACCTATTTCAAAACAAGTTCATTAAGTATTTAATGCATTGTCCTCACTTCAAAATTTCAAATCTATTTAATCTTAGTACCTATATTTGGAGGGGCTCTACTCTCCCTGCTCAAAGTTGTAGGCTGTTTAGCATGATTAAGAATATCTCCCTCTGCACAAGTTTACAACACATATTAATGAATTTAGATATAACACATATATAGTACTTACTACAAACATATGGAATTCATATACTTACACTTCTAGGCCCTCTACTTTCACTCTTATTGCTTGAGTGCTATGATTTGTCTCTTCATTTACCTATCTTACCTACATAATGCGAAAAACAAAGTATTATAGTGTAATAATACTTGTTGCACATTTAATGCAACAAAAAATATGGAATTCATATGCTTTCACTTGTATGCCCCCTACTTTCACTCCTATTGCTTGAAGTGTCATGATGTGTCTCATTATTTACCTATTTCATGTACACAATGTAAAAGACAAAGTATTACAATGCAATATATCACTTGATGTACATTTAAAGTAACAGAACATGTGGAATTCACATACTTACACTTGTATGTGCTCTATTTCCTATTGCTTGAGATTCTTTTATTTGTCTCAGTATTCTTATTTCTCACCTACACAATGCAAAAAACAAAGTATTACAATGCAATATATCACTTGATGTAATTTAAAGTAATATACATGAATTCACATACGTACACTTGTATGCCCTCCACTTTCACTCCTATTGCTTGAGATCCCTTGATTTATCTCATTATTCTTCGTTCTCACCTACATAATACACAAACAACCTTAATGGAGGAAAATATAACAAGAAATATTTAAATTTGATAATAGAATGCACATAAAACATACCATTACTTTTTTCTTTGCCCTTCCTAAGCTAGTGCCTTGTTGGTCACCATACACATCACCTAGTACTATGCTATCCACTGAGATTGTAGCATTCTACAAATCCACACCTTCTCTGCCCTCTTTTCTTGACATATGGTAGCATATGTCCTTCCACACCACAAATCCTCATTTGATAGTGGTTTATTATCTCCTCAACTTCATTGTCACATACCCTATCCTTCTACTTAGCCTCTTCCATATCTTAATTTTCTTGAAGCCTTTTCATTATGTATTCTCTGATCCACTCAAGCATAGTGATCATTGGCTTCTCTCTAGTATCTTAAATGTACATATTGAATGTTTTATTATAATTGTTCATATCCCATTTAGGTGCCTCACTGAAGTAGAACCTACTCCAACGCACTTGTGGTTTGTCATTCAACCATTGCAACTATTTTATTTAGCTTCTTTATTTCGTACATTCTGAGTTTGTACTCCCAATTGTACTGGCCTGTGTAGTCATCCATAATGCATTTTTATATGTCAAATCCCTAAAGCCAGCACTCTTAAAGTTGTTGTACAAATATCTGACACAAAATCTGTGGTCAGATCCAGACATAAAATCTATGGTCAGATCCAATGAACACTTCATTGAAGGCTTGAATGGGGTTTTCTGCTTTTTAGACATACAAGTGTATTTATACTCTCTGACTATTCTCAAATCTTGCTTCAAGATAGTTAGGAACCACTCCCAAGTGTGCCCACTCTCTATACATACAAGATATATGTAATGGGGTACAAGTTATTGTTTAGATCTACAACTACAGTTGTTAACAAAATCTCTCTATGTGGTCCTTTCAAATGACACCTATCCACCACAATAATAGGCCTACAACCTATAAAAATCCTTTCTTAAATGCATAGAAGTAAGCATAAAACCTACTAAAACCTTTGGTCCCCATTTTCATCCTCATCAGTTTCCAAGATAACAGTAGACCCAGGGTTGGTCCTCCTAAGTTCTTCAGCTTAATCCCATAATTTAGTGTAATGATAATCAGGTTTGCCCTCAATAATTTTAACGCCTTTCTTTCTGCTTTATATAATTGATCTTGTGACACATGACATCTAAGTTCATTAATCACATCCACCCTAAATCATTTGACACTTCTTTTTGGATCTAACTTAAACTTTTGCATGTATCTCTCACTCAACTAATTTGTTTTCATATTTTTCATATTAAATGTTTGTGGACATGAATGAAAAGGGTTGTATTCCCCAATTTGGAAAGTGCACTCTTCCTTCATCTTAATAAGATGTATCTTCCACTCACATTCCTATCCTCTACATCTCACATACACTCTCACCTTGTCATTGTTTACGAATTTTAAAGTTCTTTTAGTTCTAGTTGCATGTAATTGAACTATTTTCCCAAATTCTTCCTTTGAACTAAATATCATTCCCACATCAGAAAAGGATAATAATCAAAGCTGGATTGAAAATAGGGTAATTAGGGCCTTGTTTCTCTTCATCAAATATCTTATGCTCTTCTAAATCTATGTCATTATGCACCACATCATCATCACTAGACTTACTTGATTCACTTGAATTATGTTCTAAGTTTTCATTCCCAACTAGAATTTGGTCCACATTTTGTTCAAATAACTCATCATCATCAACACTCTCATTTTCTATGTCATAATCAGTCATAAAAATCATGAATCATCTCCTAAACTTGCAACATTCTCATCATTTCTCTATCCCTTCATTATCCTAAAAAACATCTCCCACAACCACACGACCCCTATATTTGGTAACTTCCAGTTACTGCCCCTACATTATCCTCAAAAGCATCTTTGTAAGCTACACCAGCCCCTATATTTGGCTCTCCACTACATCCCTCTCTACTGCCCTATCCTTGCATTTGCTTCACACACCACCTTCTCCCAAAACAGCATTATCATCCTCATCCACACCATCATCACCCTCTCCTATAATAGCATTGCCATCCTCATCCTCACCATTATCACCCTCTCCTAAACCACCATTATCATCCCTAGATGAATCTTATTGACTATGCTGTAAATTGATTTCAGCCTCTATATATATATGTAACTCCCTATGTGGAACATAACTCCCTATGTGGAACATGCATAATTGATCATTATTTAACTCCATCATAATTATATAATAATTTAAATCTAGTATTAATTAGAATATAGTAATAGAGTGGACTATTCCAAACTTTAGAAATAGAGTGGAGAATCACACCCATTAAAAAATTAGAGCTTTTCGTACTAATCAAGGCTGGTAGCATAAAAAATATGGGATAATCATATTGTTAACATATTTTTTTTCATTATTAAGCTAAATTAAACACAACATTTAAATTAAAAATAGAGACGGTAATATTCATGATAGAGAAAATGCTCCATATAAAAATAATTGATCACCCTTCCCTTACGTTGGTATACTTTTTGGGTTTTTCTATAAAAACATTGGTATGGGGCTTTGGGAGTTTCTTTTTATGGAGTAAAAAGAGAGGTTAATTATCTTCTAGGGTATTTTTTCTTTCACAAACCCATTTTTTAGTCTTGTTCTTGTCACATGGGAGGAGTGTGTCTGGATTTTCCCCCAGACTTGGCTATGTGTACAACTAAAGCTACATCACCCCATCTGTGTGCGTTTTTTTTCAGGCAATCATCCCATTTAGCCCCTTATTGCTCTCTCTCCATGTCAACAAATTTGGCCAATAAATTTCTGGAGGTCATGTGACCGACACATGATAATTTTTTGGCAAACTGAAAATTCAAGCCAATTTTGTCCTCAACATATGAGTTTTTGAGAGTTATTATCAGTTGAAAAAGTAAAAAGACTAAAAATGTCACCCCCTAGTTAGAGGACTGATTTGGAATTAAACCCATAACAAAACCCTATTAGAAACAAAACAACTAGCGTATGTAAAAATTAAAAAGTTAATTAAAAATAAAAAGAGAAAGGTTCAAGAATGTTTGGGTTGCATCCCAAGAAATGCCTGATTTATAGTCTTTGGCTGGACTCTCCCAACTTTACTTCAGATCAGAGAAAGGTAGTGGATTTTTTATGCTCAACTCCATCTCCCCAATAGTGTTTAAGGCTTTGCCCATTTACCTTGACCTTAGTACTCTCATCTTTCAACTCAAAGGTTACTTTCACCATAATGAAAGTCTTGACCACCTTGACTTCTATATTGAAAAAACTATTGTCCCAGTTCGAAGTGCCTTTCTACAATTTCTTGTCAAGCTTTTCAAGAACTCTTTTACTCACCACATCTTTCATAATCAAATTCAATCACCATTGATGTTCAATTGAAGACTAAAGATTATCCTCCAAATGAATCTTATGAATATGAATTGAAGAACTAATCTCTTTAATATAAGTTACAATCACTCCTAAACCCTTTTATGTTCTATCAACATTGCTAACAACTTGTCTTCCTACTCATCGTCAAGTAAAGAATCAATAATAACACATAAATTAGATGAATCCCCAAGAAATGCATACCTCAAGTGACTTGGAAATGGCTTGAGTTCCAATGGTGGTTGTGCTTCACCAAAATGTTCAAGTGTGATGCTACTGAATGCAGCTTTAGTGACTAAAAAAAATTAGGTTCTTTCTCATTACAGGTATCGAGAATAGTCGAATCAGTGTGCCAGAATGAAGATTCTCTTCAAAGACATCGTGAATGCACAATTCCACAACATCAACTCTATTACAATCTTTAGGTTCTTCATTAGGAAACTTCATAGCTTTGAAAACATTAAAGGTAACCTCTTGGTCTTGAACTTTCATAGTAACTTCTGTATCTCATGATCTTCCTCTATGTCTAGAATGATAAAATCTGCTGAAAAGATGGACTTATTAAATATCACCAGCACATTTTCAATAACTCTCCATGGATGCTTCAACAATCTATCGGCTAGTTATAGTATCATAAAAGTAGGTCTTGTCTCTCCTAAACCAAGTTTCTCAAAATAAAGGAAGGGAATCAAACTGAAACTAGCTCCTAAATCACACAAAGCTCTACCAAAAAATTGGTTACATATCATAAAATGGTAAAACTTCCTAGATTCTTAAGCTTTGGTGGTAGCTTTCTCTAGAGAATTGCACTACACTCTTCTGTTAGTGCTACAGTTTCAAATTTGCATAATCTCCTCTTCTTGGACAACATGTCCTTCATAAACTTGCTCGGCATTTGCTCTAAAGACTTAGGAAATGGAATGTATATGTGTAATTTCTTTAAAACATCAAGAAACTTGGGCAACTTTGTATCAAGTTTCTACTTTTAAAAACATAAATTGGGATATGCTCATTCCCATTTTATGAACCTTTCTTGAAGAGATGGCTCTTTGTCTTGAGATGGAGCATAAGGAGGATAGCCCAATGGAAACATAGGCTTCGACGATAAAGAAGAACCACCCTGAGTGTCATTGCTCCATGAAAATTTCGGATGATTTTTCCAACCCGAATTGTAGAAGTCTGAGTATGGATTACTTTGCCCATTAGCGATGTAATTTAAAAATTCAGGGTTATTAGGGCAAGCTTCTCTAGAATGATTACCACCATACATCTCACAATTTACTATAGGAGCTTAGATCGAATGAATATTGAAAGAGTTAAACTTCTT
The DNA here is from genome assembly GCA_019321725.1 of Paulownia fortunei. NCBI lineage: Eukaryota > Viridiplantae > Streptophyta > Magnoliopsida > Lamiales > Paulowniaceae > Paulownia > Paulownia fortunei. The sequence continues at coordinate 12,014,783 of CM033115.1, read as the reverse complement.
TGATAGAAAAGTAACTTGAGTTGTTTATGCAGTAAACACATTTACTTTATGCATCCCAGATGTTCTTCTTGTGTTCATCCTCTCACTTAGCTATTGATAATTATTGGAAGCTCTCTTCTCCAACAAATCATAATCCTCTTCAAATGATTTAGCCATCAAAGGACCACCCATTGCAGCATCAATAATAGTCCTGACATATCCAACTAAACCATTGTAAAATGTCTAAATAACTAGCCAATCTAGTAGAGCATGATGAGGGCATTTATAAAGTAACTTTTTAAATCTCTCTCAAGCTTCATAAAGAGATTCATTGTCCTACTGCTTAAAAATTGTGATATTATTTCTTAGTTGGGAAGTCTTCACATGTGGTACATGGTGAGGAATTTTTGTGCCAACTCATCCCATGTAGTGATAGAGTCTCGAGGAAGTGAGTTCAATTATCTGTCAGTAATATCATGAAGTGAAAATAAAAATAGCCTCAGTTTAATGGCATTATCATGAACACCATTATACTTGATGTGGCACATATCTCCAAGAAATTTGCTATATAAGCACTGGGGTCTTCGATGGGTGAACCCCCAAACCGAGACATTTGCACCATCTAACCATCTGAATAATAGTCAGCTTAAGTTTAAAAGTGTTAGCTTGGATTGTTAAGTATTGGATGCTCATATGGATACCATCCACTAAAGGAACTAAAAAATCCTATAGAGGTTTAGGTCTTTCTTCAACATTATCGTGTTCAGTCATTATAAGGTGATGCGAAGCCTCTCACTTTTTCTTTCTATTTCTTCGACATGTTTTCTCAATCTCAGGATCAAAAGAAAAAAGCTCAAATTTTTCTGCACTATGCATACACTAGTGATACCCTAGCAATGGAGCCAAAAACTTATTGTCTTAATTACACACTCAAGTATACATATCGAACAAGTAATAAAGTAATAAGTAAAGTACCGTTCCCATGGAGACTAATTATTATTCTATTATTAAGTACTAATTTGTATCACCCTTAATTTTATCCAACCAAGTCAATAAGTAAAACCAAGATTTAAGTAAACAAGGTTAAAATAAATACTTAAATTGCAAAGACTAATATCATTGAATAACATACCTAAATTTATAACTTCCCCCAGCAACCCACTTGAGTAATTTCATCCCCTTTTTCTAGATTAAAAATCCTAATTTGAATATCACCCAAGAACACTAATATTTATACAAGCCTCTATCGATGATCATGTAAAAATACCCTCCTTAAGGAATAATACATGTCTATGAGAATTAAATAAAGAATAAGTCATTAAGGACAAGTTCTCCTCCAAGATGCACATGAAATATGAGTATATGCCTATCTCACATTAACATTTGTTATTCAACCTAGGTCACCAATACATAATAATTATGTTAATATTATTATGGTTCATCAACTCAATCCAATTAGTGGCAAGTTGATTAAATTGTATTAAGCATAAGAATGAATAAACAATCAATGCAGGATGAATCAAGAAAAGGGAATTTATAACTTAATCATGATGTATGGGTTCTATCATAAGTCTAGAAAAGGAATTAGTTCATCATCATAAATAAATATCAATCAACAAGAGTTCTAACATCTTGAAAATAACAAAATGATTGAAAGAGGAGGATAAGAAAAATTCTAGAGTGAATCTTCAAAGTCTTTAACTCTTCTTCGTGATCTTGATAATTTTTTATGTTTTCTCCCTTGAAAAACCTTCTAAAAGATGATGACTAATGTGTAAATTCTAAACAAAAGATACCCAAGAAATCCTAGGCTTTTCTATTTATATGGTTCTAAGTTTATCACTTTGATATTTTTGTTATTCCAAATAAAGCTCCTTTCCTAAATGAAAATTTTCTTATCCAAAATGACTCTCCCTTAAGGTAATGTTGCAATATTATTAGGTTGCAATCACTGTTTTTAAGATTAATAATGTTAAAACACATTCACATTTTTAACTCTTACCTGAAACTTTGTATTCAATCAAATGGAAGTTATAAAATTGGAATAGATGGAGTATAAGAAGAGGTAACAAGAGGTTAGATGACAACATTTTGAGGCTAAGACGAAAACAAGTGTGTTTCAATGAAGTATCAAGAAAAGCAAAATTACAACGAATTCTAGACTTTGTGAGATATTCTGTATTGATCCCAAGTTGTATGAAGGATTTGGGGGTGAATTAGGCCTTTCAAAAATTTAATCTAACTAGCACTGACATTGGTTTGCCAAAACTTAGTCGCCTGATAATTTTGGTGATTCAGTCTATTGAAGACTGAATAGGAAAAGGAATTCTAGTATAGTAGCATAATGGAAAAATACATTTAATTACAAAATAAGAAAATGGGAGTTGTTTACTTGTAAAAGTTGTAAAATGCTGAAATTTTTCTAAGAATGAAATGCAACAATTTAGTAAGTTGTAAAGTAATTTTTTCCAAGAATAAATAACACAACATTTATAGTAGTTCGAATGTAGGCATAATTTTCATGCATTTATTTTTCTCGAACTCCTAAAGGAATCCTTTGGATATCCACATACTTTTACTTTTATAAAGTCTACTCCTAGTTCAAAAGCCAAGTTCACAAACTTAGGCTCGTTCACTTCTCTCCAAGCAACCTACACAAAATTGGATTGATTCTCACTATATCACCCTATATAAGAGTGGACCTAAAAAGTGCTAGCCTACAAAGCTCAACATCTCTCTATATTTTAAAAATGCAGTGTTTGATAATACTCAACTAAATTATTCGCTCAAAAAATTCTTGATTTAACTAAGTGTAGAGGACTAATTTAGCATTTAGAAATTTTGCTTTTCTTCATTAAATGTTTTCTCAGCCTTCAAAACAAATACCATGTACTAGTGTTTGAAATCTTTGTTCTTAAGTGTTTTTTTTTTTTTCTTTCAAATTTTTTGATAACTGAAAATGGCCTTAGGAATCTTATCAAAAAGAGAAAAAAAAAAAAAAAAAGACCAAGCATTAAGACCATTGAAATGCTTTAGAGCTTTGAAGTCCAAAAAAATTAGGAGTCCAACAAATAGAATTGTTGAAACTTCAAATATGAGCAAAGAAGGTATCAAAAAGAAATTGTTTTGGTCAAAGAATTTTCTTTTTCTTCCAATGATGTTTTTTTTTTTTTTTTTTTTGCTTCCATTCACATAACCTATCCATTTTGATTACATAATCCTATCACAATAACAACATTATCATTTATTTGAGTAACAATATTAAACCATCATATAATTAAGATATACGAATATACATAGTTAAGTAAAAACTAAAAATATAGCTAAATGGAGAGTGGTCATTTTTAAATTAAATTTATGCGGTGAGATTTAAAATTTATTTTCCAACAATTGAGGATTAGGAAAAGAGTAGAGAGGATACGACACTGGATTAATTAGAGCATTTATGACAAAACTCAATCACCATAGATTAACACAAATTCACTTGTCAAATTGGTGCACACTACAAGGAGAATGATTAATTAAATAACAAGGAGAATTAACTGTGCCATGTGATTATTTAGGAATTACAATTTTTGAGTTTTGGTTCATTGATATTTCTCCACTGCAATAGCATTATTGCCTCTTTAAATTCAGTTTGGATTCTGTATTCTAATTTGATATTACATCTTGTATTTTATATTAAAAATATATGCTAAGTATATATTTAAAGGAATGAACAACTGAATCGAAAGAGAAAATATACACTTGACGTTAATTTATAATATGAAATGTAAGATAAAACATCAAATTAAAATATAAGATTGCATCTAATGAATTTTTTCCCAACTTCCTTCTTGAATTGTAAATTTTTTCTTTAATTTACTTGATTAACTTGTAAATTGAATGAATTATAATTATAAATTAGTAAAATTCTGGACAAATATGGAGCAATAATAAAATTTTAATGTGTGTTAAAATTGTAATACTTTTATCTTTCTTGAATTTTACTTGAGTTTAGACTGATTTATTTTCAAAATGCATTGTAATATGTTTAAATTTACATTGTTGTACATCTATAGTTTTATTGAACTAGAAATTAACAAAAAAATATTTATGTTTTTTATCATTTTTAATTAATAATTATAATTTATTTCAATTTAAGATTTAATAAAGTAAATTAATGAATAGAATATATAATTCAACAAGAAAGTTAAAAAGGAATAAACAAAATAAAACAATTTTACTAATATTTTTTTATTGAAATATGTAGTAATTAAATTTAATTTTCATGAATGAGTAATAGGAAAGAAATAAGTACATGTATATAAATATTTTTTTAATTTTTTTGAAACGAAATGGTAAAGTGAGAAATCGCGCAAAGTTTGGGTGGTAAAGAACAATAACTTAATAACTTTACATGATTTATTGGTTTTGTCCTTATGCGCATGTGCAGGAATCTGAATAGAGTATTCAACTAGCGGGAAGTCCTAAATACTAAATTTCAAAACCCATATGCTTAAGATGTAAACTACAAAAAGAAAAAGTACATAAATAAATAAAAATTAGAAAGAGAGAAAGTTTAGATGATTCAGCCAACAATTGGAGAATGATGATTTAACTTTTATTATTTTTAATGTGTATCATTTTTAATATACTAAGATGTTTGTTTTTATTTTTCATTAACCAAATTCATAAAACAAGCACGATATTGGGCTTGACAACCATTGATTGGAGAATTAAAAGTTAAGATTCATTATAACTATATCCATATTTCCCCAATGTAGAAAATGAGAAAATAGTCTTGATTATTTGTTCTTATACTATTACTGTGTCACTATGTAATAACTGCTGGTTTTTCAAAACTTATAGTTGTCATTTCCGTCCACCACTTAATATGGACCTTTTTCCCTAAAGAAAAAAATGTTTGTTCCTGGATCAATGGTGGTGGTTTGGAAACTATGTTCCATTTGAAAATATAGATAAGGTTGAATTGAATATAGAATTTTTTACTAGGCTTGGAAGATGTGCTCCAATATATAGTGAATTGAGCAAATTTTCAAAAAAATGATTATGTGTTTCTTGAACATTTTGTGGTAACATTTCTAGGATGGGTCCAAAAATTTTCCACCAACGAAGGAACCAATTTAGGATTTTGCGGGAATTATCAACAAGTTTGGTATTAAGAACAAAAAAGTATGACATAAAATTTGTTGAATTTTATTTCAGAAGAAATTTGGTCCAAGCATCCACATAATCCCAATAACAAATTAATGGATATTATTTGTTTGGAATTTATTTTTGGCCATAGGGATGTCAATCGCTCCAATCTATAGAGCAATAATGGAGTTGATGTGGATTTTGTGGTAGTCAATTTCAATGGGGTTGGCTGGGGCTCCTTTGTATGGTTTGTTTTGAATATAGATTGATTTGGTGGAAATAAGAATATCATCGTAGTATTTTGTGTTTTGAGTAGGTCTTCATAGACTTCAAGAAATTTTTCATCGAAGATATAGTTTGCCATATTAGTGGGATTACTTTGAGTATGGTCAGTGATCCAGTCATCTTCAATGATGCAATCAAAAAGGTAGTTATCTTTTTCAAAACTTTGAGACATAGTTTGTGTGCTTGAAATGAAAGTTGGGGTATTTGATGTTTGTAGAGTGCTTTTAAAGTTTTGGGTTAATTTGGAGGGGGCTAGAGGAATTGGTTTTCCAAGTGATATAAATCTATTTGTAAATTGGACTACGATTTGTGGTTGAGTAGTGGTAATGAATGGTTGTATTGAGGGTAGAAGGATCCTCAATGGTTTGGAATTTTGAGGAGTTGAGGTCATAATAAGGCTAATTTGGTTTCGACTTTAGAATTTCTATTGGAAGATTCTTCAATTTTGATTGTCTAAAGGGATAGAGGTTTTAGAATTGGATATTTTGAACTGGTTGCCAAAGGAGTCACTTTTGGATTTAGTGTTTCTATGTTTTTTGACATCCTTGTAAAAAATCACGAGTTAAAAAATCAGGAATATAATTATGAGATCCTTTTATATATTCAATTTTGAAATCAAAAACTGATAAAATAACCTGCTATGTGGTAAAATTTTTGTTTTGAAATCAAATTTTTTACATCTTTGGCTACCCTACAATGTATTTTTAAATGAAATTTTTGGTTTAAGAAATCATTTTGAAATTTTGCAATACATAATATAATGGAAATAATTTATTTTTTAATTGCTAGATAATTCTATTGGGCAAAGTTTTTTCATAGCCCTGAGAAATATCGAACTATAGTTTCTTTTCCTTCAATTATTTGGCTAAGAATTCCTCCATAACTAGTTTCTAATACATCTGCTTGGACTATTTTAGGTGCATTGGGATGATAAATGGTGAGATATGGGAGTTCTTTGACTTGTATTTTCTGTTGTTTGACAATATTTGTGTGAATTTGAGTCCAAGAGGGTGGAGGAGTTTTTAATCTATCAAATAAAGGTTCGTAAAATTGATGGAGTTTAGGATAAAAATCAGAAATATTAAAGAACTAAGAATCTTTGTAATTGATTTTTATCAAGGATTTGGTCTGAAAATTTATCTCCAAAACTTAAAGATCTTTGTATTGGGATAATAGTTCCTTTATGAATTTGGTGTCCTAAAAGTTTTATATTTGTTTGGAAAAGTTTGATTTCGGAGGCTGAGACAACTAAACTGTTCCTTTTGATAAGATTAGAAAAAACTTGTAAATGTTTCCAATGTTTATCTATGGATTCACTAAAAACAAGTACGTCGTCTATATAGACTATGGTAAAGAATGTATATGGTGTAAAAATATCATTCATGATTTTTCGAAATTCAGAAGGAGCATTTTTTAAGTCGAATGGTATTACACTCCATTCAAATTGGTCAAAAGGCACAATAAAGATTATTTTGTATTTGTCTTTTTCATCAATTTGAATTTGTCAAAATCTAAATTTCATATCAAATTTTGAAAAAAAATTTGCATTATAAAGTCTTTTGAGAAGATCAGATTTGTTGGCGATAGGATATCTAATCCATTTGAGCATTTTGTTAAGAGGTTTGTAATTTATTACTAATCTTGGAGTTTCTCTTTTAAGTTCAGCATTTTTCTAAACATAGAAAGTTGAGCATGACCAAGGAGATTTGGAAGGACGGATGAACTTTTTGTCAAGGAGTTATTGTATTTCCATTATACAATGTTCTAAGATTCCTTGATTCATTTGTATTGATCTTATTTTAGTGGGATTTGTCTTATTCATTTGTATTGGTCTTATTTTAGTGGCTTTGAAAAGTTTAAAATTTATTTTAAGACTTGTAGCATTGACAGTGGAGAGCCTTTCTTGGATTTTTTCAAAGTATTTTATAAGAATTAGGCCCTCTTGAATGCAATTCATATCTGCACCAGAATCTATTAAGGCAATTGCTTCTAATTTAAAATCTTCAATGATAAATTTTATTTTTACATACGTCTTTTGGTAAGAGATTTTGGAAAGGCTACTAACAAATGAGTCTTCTTCAATTTCAGAATCCTTGTCGTTTTGGTCTTGAATTTGTGTTTGCAATTTTAAAATAAGAACATCTTGTTTTATCTAGTGATGTTCATCTTTCTGGGATTTGATTTCTTATTTGAGATTTTTGATTTCTTATTTTAAATTGGAGAGGGAAGATTTATTTTATTTTTGATGATCAAACATTTTTATATATCTTTAAATTCTCTTTTTAGTTGAGCCAGAGGTTTTGAGGTTTCCCTTTTTTTTAAATCATATATTTGTAGTTGATGAAGATATTTTTTTTTTTTAGCTTCTGGATCTTCAATTTTGTTTATTAGGTCAAGGATGAAAAGGAATTGGTCTGTGAGCATTAATATTTTCCTACAAGAAAGGCAAATTCCTAGGGGACATTCTTCACATGAATTTGGTTCTAATTTTGAATTTTCATCATCAAAAAATTCTATTTCTTCTGGTTTGATTTGATTTAGCTATTTTTCAGGAATAGGAGTATTGTTCTCCTCTGTAAGAAATTTTGTTTCATCTTCATCAAAAAGACTGGGAAGTTGATTAGTTGTTTCTTCTCCAAATTGGAGTTCTTGGATACGTCGTCATCTTCTGCAAGTTGCAGCATAATGGCCTAGTTTTCCACAATTATGGCAGACTCCAGATTTAATTGAAGAGAAATTATTTTTTGGAGATCGTTTGTTAGGGAAATTTCTTTGTTGAGATTTTTTGTGGAGGTTTTTTGAATAGTTTTTGTAAGATTTTTTTGGATTTCTATGTTTGTAGTGTAACTTTGTAGTTTTGGATTTATGTGACGGTGAGTGGATGTTTTGGAAACCAAATTGTTCTAATTTTCCAACTCTTCTCAGGTTGTCAAATTTTGCTTTTTTAACTGTGATTTTAGTCTAAGATCATTGCAAAAGTGTAATCCTACAAGATTAATTTGATTTATGATTTCTCCATAAGAAAGTGAGAAAATATCTCCATATATTTCTTTAATTTTATCACAAATTTTTCTGCAAATAATTTGGGTAATCCGAAATTGAGTTTTTCTTTTCAAAATTAACTATTAGCATCATCCCTTTCATAAATTTTAGAGAGGAAGACATCTTTGTACAATTTGAAATCTTCAAGTTTTCTACATTTTAAATTTCGAAGGAATTTTAAAGTTTTCTTACTAATTCAGGGAGTTTCATTATCGCTTATTCAATTAGAGACTCTACTTGTGAACTAGCATTATGTAATCTAGATGCAAGCACTAATTCAATTCATTATTTAATTTCAAAAAACATGCACTAGATGAAGCAAAGCCTACTAGAGTGACTCATGATATGCTTAGGAATGGTGACCAATTCTTGTGCTCTACAGATTTTTTCATTTTTAATATTAAAAAAGATAGGTACATCTTTACCATATTTGGAATACCATTCTTGGTAATAGGGGATACACTTGTTGATGTCCAAAAGGCCCCTAATGCTACTCCGGAGCATTCTCGTCTTGCTTATCTGAAAATATCACCTATACTATTAGAGCACACAAAAACGTGGCATGATAAACACTTATTTTTAGATCTGGGAAGAGTAAAAAAGATAGTCAGGCTGACAATTATAAACCAAGCGCTTCTTGAGAGGCAACTCAAGCCCTTTATTTCATTTTTGTTTGAATAATTTCTTAATTAGTTTTTTAAGCATGTTCTATTTCTAGATTTAGGCATGTCGAGCTTTCTTTTGTTTAGCTATTGCATTGCATCAATTGCATTTTTACTTTTAAGAATAGCCTATATGCAATCATGTCTTCTTTTTCTTATGTAGATGGATATATTCTTGGTAATATGTGTGGATCTCATATAGACTCCAAAGGCATCATCTATTTGAAAGGGGAGTTTTCTATGTCCCCCTTCTTATGTGTTTTATTTCTTTAAACATTGAGCACAATACTTATATTAAGCTTAGGGGGAGTTTAAGAGTATAGGATAATTGCTTGTTATTTGAAAAGTTTAATGCTTGTTTATTCTTGTTAAGCTTAGTTTATTGATTGTCAATTTTAGTGATGAACTCAATGCATGTTTGAAAAAAATAAATATTAAAATATGTACGTTTGTTTACGTTTCTAAACATCAAAAACTGATTTTATTTACTTTATGAGGTCATGTTAATCTTGATACACTAAGTAGTTTGTTGAGTTATATTTAATTATTTAGAGATAATTTATAAGGTCTAATTATTTCCTAAATGATCCCACCAACCTCCAGAACTTGTTTGATTACTAGTCGGGGCGAAATCCTAGGTGACATAGCATTAGGGAGATGATTTAAGCTATTTTTGAACTGTTTGAGCCTTTGAAATCAACCTATACTTGAATTATTCCATAATGTCCCATCATGAGCCTATTGAAACAATTCTTTGGACACCTATACACATTATTAAACTTTATAAAAAAATAATTTTCAATTATTTTTTTTCTCATTTACACAATCATTCTTGAATGAATTGTAGTATTGAAAAAAATGAAAATAAAGAAAAGAAAAGATTGAAAAGGGATGAAAATGCAGATATTATGAATTAAGGTGTATGCTTTGAACTTTCTAAAACAAATAAACCCCCATTGCATACAACAAAAGAAATAAGTTTGGGGGTAATCTAAGATCAAAAAGAAGAAAAATAGGATGTTCAATAAAGAAAAATAAAGGGATTGATGAAGAAGTTGGTTCTCATTCATAATGGTTCTAATATGATTATATAAAATGGATAATTTTTAGCTACAATATTCCATATTTTTCCACCATTAACCAAGCCTCACAATACCAGTTTTGGAAGTCATTTTGATCCTTGATGCTATGATCTACCTACATTAGTGGATATTAGTATGAAAAACAAGCCTATGGAGTTTGGTAACCATTTCAAAAGTGGATCAAATATGAGTAGTTGGTTTTATAAACCTATCTGGATGAAAAATATAAGTTGATAAACTACTACTTTTACACTCACACACATAAGACCATGAAGTTAAGTGAAACCAATATGCATGTTAACATGTAAACTGGGTATATTTTTCTAATCTTTGGAGATGAAATTTTAGAAAAATCTTTTTTGACTTTGGTAACTTGATTCATAAAGGGGTTGTTATTGAGAATTCATGTTTGATGCTTGAGGACAAGCAAATCTTCAAGTTTGAGAATATTTGATAAGTTGATTTTATACCAACAAATTAAGTACGTCAAGCAATTTATCTAGTTTTTATGTGTGTTTTGATGCATTACATAACAACTCTCCAAATTCAAGTCAAGAAGGAAAATGAGGGACAAAACAAGCCAAAAATATGAAAAAGATTAAGGCATGCCTCGATACAGTCATACCATACCACGACATGGCTTAAAAATGAAGAAAAGCAAGTACAAAGGTGCATGCCGTGGCATGTTAGTCCTGTAGCCAGCATGCCCTGACATGGTTTGAGCATGCCCCACCATGGTCACATTTTCTGCACACGGTCTATCCTTTTTTTCACACGATTTTAAGAAAATAAAAAAGATATGATGGGAGACACTTGAATTAGATTTTATGGGCTAAAAGTGTGTCATAAAATAAAGAAAAAGAAAGCTAAAAAAAGGAAAATGATTACTAAAAGAGGAGACAAGATGACTAAGAAATGAGTTGGCTACAACTTGCAAAACAAGGAGCTTTGGTGGAGATAAAAAGGGTAGAACAACCTAGAAGAAGAGTTGGACAATTTTAGGGGTTCTTTGGAAGACTCCTAGGAGGAAAAAATAGGAGAAATCATCTTGAGAAGTTGATGAGAAGATTCACATCAACCAATAAAGCCATTCTTGGAGACAATGAGAGTTTCGACCATTCTTCACTTCACAAATTGGTGAACAATTTTCATGCTCTTTCTTATGTATTTCTTGAAATTATATTCATCCATGATGAACTAAACTTTTCTTTCTAGAAGATGATGTAACCTTATCTGATCCTATGTTCTGAGTTCCAATCATTATTAGTTCAAGTTAGTTATCTTATTTGTGTTGTCTTGTTTTGTATTGCATTTTGATTATTTGGCCATTAATTGAGATTGTTTGATGTATGAAATTCGATACTCAAGAGAGGGAAGATTATACATGATCATAAGGATAACACGACCTAGGAATCATAGAGTTGAGAAGCTTATGAAACCTTTGAAGTTTTAAAGAAGAATTCATTGAACTTTTGTAGAGTTTTATTCTTGAATTTTTATAGAGATATTGAAATTCATGTTGAAACTCATAATCAATTCGACACTCGAGAGAGGGAATTGATGAGTATGAAAATTCTTAACTTACATGTGTTGTTGACTTGAATTGACATGTTTTGGAAGAAATAACATAGGTGATAATAAGGTGAGTTATTACTCTAGAATTTCTTGCTCCTAAGGTGTTTGTTGTATTGTTTCTAAGAATTCTACTCTTGTCTTTATATTTTTTATCTTATTCTACTTTGTTTATCAATCATCCCTCAATTTTCTAGATAAAATTAGGATTATTTGAACTATGGTACTTGATGCAATTTGTGATTACAATCTTTGTAGATAATAATACTCAACTCACCGTTGTACTAAAACTTAACACCGTGCACTTGCGGTTTGTATAATATTCACGAACAATATTTCCATTAAAAGATCCAAAATTTTGTATTTCTTCAATTTGTTAGTCTAGTGGAGTAGGACGAGGATAATAGTTTATGGGGTAAATTGCAATTTTGGGCTTCTATCTAGTAGGGGCAAGCAATTTTACTCCTCTAATTTATGGTTTTTGAAAATTTGATCCTAGTACACTTCTAATTTCACTGTTCTAGTGTACTTTTATACAATGTTTATTACCTGGGCATAGAATGATTAATTTGTTATTATAAGTTTTCTCTTTAATGGAGGAGACCTTTTCGAGTTAACATGAATCCGAACAAGTGTTCAAGATACATTATTTACAGGAACATGTTCTTTTCTAGTTTATTAGAAGAATTACAATAGGAACATCTGGCAAAAGCTAGATATTATGAGAATCGGTATTTTGGATCTGACTGGAATATCTATTTGGTCTATTGGCTGGAAACCCTTGGTGTCAGACGAAAAGATAGTTCTGCTATCGTAGCTTAGGTGTAATAATGCCACGTACCATAGATTTTTCTATGTCAAATCCGGAATTGATTGATATCAAGCCTAATTCTTCCAAGATATCTCAAGATCTGAGGGAGATTCAAAAGACAATTCAGAGTTTAAGCTATCATCAATCCAAAAGGATTGAGGAGCTAGAAGCTCATATGGAAGGAATTCTAAAATCTATACCTGAGATTTGTACTCGATAAAAGATCTAAAGGTTATGATTGAGGAATTAAAAAGGGTACGAGTTAGTCCGAGACCAATCGAAGGTAGACTACCACCATTATATGGAGAAAAACCTCTTCTTCATCAAAAAGGAAAGGCTCAGGAGATTCCAAAGCCTAAAACTCCAGAAGAAAAGTTACTAGAGATTATTCGAAGTACTACTTCGAAATAATAGAGTTTTCAAGAGCAAATCTAGATCTGAAAGATTTAGTTGAGTCATTTAAAAATCTAGAGATAAATGACCTAGTGGATCTTAAGATGCAGACTGGCAACGGATCTACTAATCAGCTAGTTCTGAGGCTAACACCACCAGTACCTCTTCAGGATCCCTTAGGAAGCACAGGATCTAATTTCCTGAGAGATGAAAATATGAGAGATAGATGAAAATATGAGAGACCCGGGAGATTATAGTGTCAGAGGATCAGACTATCATCCGTCCTCTACACGACAAAGACCGAGACCAAGTTTTAATCCTTATAATACACCATGGGGAAAAACTATACTAGAGCCCATACTTCCTTATGGAGTTATGCTCAACATGGAGTTATTGACTTCGGGAATCGAGAAAAACTCATTAATGAATGGGTTGTAGCAATGAAGATTGCATCAGGAACTCTAGATCTTAACAAAGAAGGATTTATCAAACTTCTGGAAATGAGTCTAGAGGGTTCTATTAAGAAAGCCTGGGAAGTTACAGATCAACCAACAAAAGCAGGTGTTATTGAAGGAGATAGTCAAAGTGTAATCATTGAAAAGATGGGGGTACTTTTCAAAGTACAATTCGTCGGCGATGGATACTTTAATGATAGAGGGAATGAAAAGAAGAAATTATACAAGCAGACCCTCTACAGTCTCGTGCTACTTAGTATTTGTGATATTGATCTATTCATATATTACTTTACTAAGTACAAGTGGGAGTCAGGCATACCGGAAGGAGGAGCAGGACAACTCTTCTATGCCAAGATTCCAAGTCCTTGGAGGGAATGCTAATTAAGGAGTATCAACCTAATTCAATGGCACATGAGACCCTTGCAAAAAGGATCTCATTCTTAAAAGGAAAACTTGCAGAATTGTGTGCAATTGCACTTGCCCAGAAGAATTACAAGAAATTGGGTAGAATAAACAAAAAACACCATTATGCTATGAAAACAATGATCTACCAATGGTCATTGGGAGACCTCAAGAAAGGCAGAAAAGGAAGAAGAAAATGAAGTATCAATTCCATGCCAAAATCGGAGGTTCAAGCAGGAGATCATCTTTCAGAAGAAGGTCCAAAGGAAAAGCAGACTCATACAAATCGGACCAACGTCAAGGACCAAGGAGTCGTCTACGCAAGAGTCCAGAAAATCTAGTGAGGGTTCTACAGGAAGACAACCAATAAGAAGAACTTTCAGGCGAGCACATATGCGCGAATGAAAGTTTCAAGGATTGCAATTGTTGGACATGTGGAGCAAAAGGCCACATTTCTACTGATTGCCTGCAGAATCGTGGTGTAATGCGGTTTGAAGTAGTTCCTAACATTGAAGATGTTGTCTATTACCAAGATTTAATCCAGATCTATCACTTTGAAAATATCCCTTCAGACGAAAATATTTATGAAGAGGAGATTGTCGAATCAAACGATGATACATCGGACGGAGATACAATAGAATCCGATTGAAGAGGAAAGTGAAGTTCAAAGTTGTGAAAGTTGCTAATATCTTGTGAAAGTTATTTTATTACGATTAGTAGTGGTATAATAAGATATATAATTATTTAATTAAAATAATTGATAAACATTTTGGAGAATAAAAATCTAATTGTCCCAAAATCCTATTCATCAAACATATTTTATTCTTATATAAAGGAAGAAAGTGTTTTGGTGGAAACAGCACCAAACATGGTGAAAGCTTCGTATCTACTTGCAGCAATAAAAAAAGATTTCTCGTCATTTCTTGAAATGGGATCACGATTTAGGACAATATAATGCGCCTTGAAGCGGCCTTCTCACTCCAAAATCCCACTGTGCCGCTCACCATGGCAAATTATGCTACTTAACTCAAGACTAGCACTCAATAAGTGAAGCATTCAAAGGGATGAATTGTCATGAAGAAAATTCTTTAAGTTGAAAATCTTGCTCTAATGTCACTTTAAAAAGCGTTCTTGGGCATTTGTATTTATTATCTAGTGTATACTTTACAAAGCAGAGTTGTGTCATTTATGTTCCTTATTCAACATTCCTAACGTCCAATGGTAGTACCATTTTTTCTAAACAAAACAATTAAACCAAAAAAATAAAATAAAAAATATTGCTTATTTTAAATAAGATTAACAGCTAAATCCTAACTCCTAACTAAAGGCACCTTAAATTCCTATTCAGTAATACAAAAGGCATGTAAAATGTCAATTTAAAAACAGTTCTAGAATTGTTTTATTTTAATTGTGAACTTTAAATTAACTTCATTCCAGGGAAGAGGAGAAACTGCATCGATTTTATTTTTAAGTTTATACTAATAGACAAGGGTTTAATTATTTGTTAAATTAAATGGATAAATTGTACACTTCTTATAAATTTCATAATACTACATTTTAAAATTTTATACTCCATAAATGAATCCATAATTTGATTTAATCTTCTAAGTTCTTATAATCAATTTGTTTTTGGTCAATTAAGTCCTAATAATAATATTTTGTTTGCTCAACATCTTTTTTCACTTAATCAAATTGATTAATTTTAATAAAATTTACTACTCACATTAAATGTTAACTTTAAAATCATAAGTCGAAACCCCCACACAATCAAACGAATTAGTCCAATATCACGACCTCTCACTCTTTCGGTAAACCTCTTCTGCCTCTGTTCTTTAGAACTAGATTTTAATTCATGCTGTTTTTATTAACTAATCTGTTCTTTATTGCCTTTGTTTTTTTACAGAAAAAGAATCTTGGATTAACTTTCATTGGCTGGGCAAGATGCCGTATGAATTGAACGAACAGAAAAGTGAGTGAATTTCTTTCTGCTTCTCTATTCTTCAGCTTTTGGGTGTTGCCATATTTGTCTTCTTCTTTCCTTTCTGGGTTTTGGGTTTTGTTTCATATGGTGGTTTATTTTCATATTTTTTTGTAATGAGATTTTTGGGTCCAGTTGTTTGGTATGAGTAATGCAAAATAACCATTTCTCAATTGATAAAGTTGGGAAGTAAAATTTGATTAAGAATTTTCGATATCCTTTTTTTATTTTTAATCAAACGAGTGGATTTTCTTCTTGAAATCTTAGCTATTCTTAGCATATTGTGGGAAATACCATGCTCTTACTCAAATAAGCATGAAACGTATGTAAGGAAGTAATTTCCACTTATATTTCAGGCATTCAAGGATTCTAGTTTTCTTTTCTAGATTATTTAACAGAATAGGTGACATTGTAATTGTCCTTGAAGTTGTTCTTTGATTAATTTATAACTGGTGCATGTAGTGGGACTTTTTGATTGTTGCAATTGCTATGTTACCTTGCTTTCGATTGATTTAAAGATAGACAAACATTATTGGTCCTTCTTTATCTGCGTAAGCGAGGTGAAGCACAGATCATATTCTAAGTTATAAGTGCATGGTGTATCAGAAACATTCAAATCAGAGCAAATTCTGTTAAAGTTTGGTGATGAGTAGGTGTTTCGTCCACTTGTTTTTATAGACCTTGGACTAAAGTAATTCTGAAAATTATCCTCTGTGCTAGGAATTAAGTCTGAGTGTTGACGCTTTGTTTGGTTTCGTTTTCCCAAAACATTTTCCTTCTCCTAGAATGGAAAACGTGTTTGCGAATGAAAAGCGGAGGATCACCTGTGTGTTGACACTTTGTTTGGTTTTGTTTTCCCAAAATATTTCCTTCTCCTGAATGGAAAACGTGTTTGGTAAATGAGATTTTGGGAAATAATACTTATTAATTATTATTTCAATTAAATAATTATATATCTTACCATACCCTTACTAATTACAAGAAAAGAATATCTTACAAGACATCTATATTTGAAAATATCTCCCTATAAGCGCACAACAATACAACATTGAAAAGAGATATACCATTAAACATATCTTCTAAAATACATCACATCATTATTTCATCAAAACATCTAAACATATTTTTATTCTCCATACATTTTCCAATCTCACTACCCAAAATACATTCCACAGAATGCTGAAAAAAACACCAAATAAAGCTTAAGTGTTTCTAAGGCTTCAGATTAGAAAGAATCTAACATGGAATTCTGGGATCTTGGTGGATCTTGTATCAACCAAATTAAGCATACAGTGACGAATAGATGAATTTACAGGTATAAGTGCTCCGGTATAGAATTGTAGTGTTGTCCAAAGTGCCTTGAAGCATATTAAAGAGGAGATAATGGATTATATGGCAATGGAAAGAAGTTAAAAGAACAAATAACTGTGATACTCATTGCGGTATGGTTTCAAACAAGAGAAATAAGCTTAGAAGGAAGTTGGATAATAATTTATTATTTGGAACAGTCAATCCTTTTATCTTTGTGACTGCCTAAATTACAGCAACAAAACTAATGCCTAAACTATGTTAACTAAGTGTTAAGCACAAAGGATTAATGTTTAAGTGTGATAAGTTAGGGTTTGTAAGAGTTAATAGAACTAATTAGTGAGAGTAGAGCTTATTGCTATAAGCTTAGAAGGAAGTTGGATAATAATTTGTCATTTGGAACAGTCAATCCTTTTATCTTTGTGACTGCCTAAATTACAGCAACAAAACTAATGCCTAAACTATGTTAACTAAGTGTTAAGCACGAAGGATTAATGTTTAAGTGTGATAAGTTAGGGTTTGTAAAAGTTAATAGAACTAATTAGTGAGAGTAGAGCTTATTGCTACAATTTTAAGGTTGCAAATCCAAATGCAGGTTGTGTCAAGTAATAAATTTCTCGGAAGTTCGAGGTCGATCCACAAGAAAGATGTTTGAAGTTTTCGGTTTATATTTCTTAAACGATGGGCTGAATATGGTTTAGATTATAAAGAAAAATTTATGCTATAACTAAGAAATCAAAGTAATAAAAGTACTAAAGATTAGGAATCCACTCTTGAGTTTTGGATAAAGGAATGATTATTTATTCTTTTTACCTCTTTTAAATATTACTATTTGATTCCATAAATAATTAAAGTTCCGATGGGAAGATGTTATCAAACATCTCATGTGTTAACATAATCATGATATTGTCTAACTGTTTGCAAATTATCTCTTTAACACCAATACTTGTTTATGGGATCAAGTATTTATGCACAACTTTGTCTACAAAAAATCAAGATTTCACATTAGCAGTTGGTAGGGTAGAACTGTATAATAAGTTAAAGGAACCCAAGTATTTATTGTGTCATTGAAGATATATAAATCAAGAATCACCACAAAATAAAAAAGTGTTTTAAAGTCAACACTTATTTATAAGATCAAGTATTTATGAATACCTTTGTCTACAACAAATCAAGATTTCATATTGTCGTACAATAAACTAAATGAATCTAAGTATTTATTGTATCATTGGTGATATATAAATAAAAAATCACCATTAAACAAGAAGGGTTTTAACGTCAATACTTATTTATGAGATTAAGTATTTATACACACCTTTACCTACAACAAATCAAGGTTTCACGTCAGCAGTCGGTGTAGTAGAATCGTACAATAAGCTAAATGAACCCAAGTATTTGTTGTGCCATTGGTGATACATAAATCAAGAATCACAATAAAACAAGAAAGGTTTCAATCAAAAATTAAAACAATAATACAACTCACCTGATCATTATTCACCTTTATAACCGTTTCTTTTTCTTCATCAAGAGGTTCACCCTTTCTCATCAACTAAATGAAATTTAGAAAGATATAATGAAAGTAAAAAAGACTAAAAATAAAAGAGAAACTAGAGAATATATTTCTATTACAATTAGAAAACTTACATTACTAGTAGAAAACTTAGCCTAAAGAAAGACAACTATAAAACTTTCTTTCTCCCTTTAAAGGTTTTTGTGTGTCTTGAATGCCATCCAAGAACCTCTATTTATAGTAAAATAGTGTCTAAATTGACATCTCTAAATTCACTTCAAATGCATTCCAAATTAACTTTAAATATGCTCTAAATTCATATGTCCTTTTCAGATACTAATTTTGTCACACATTTTTCACCATGAAATTAGCTGATTTTGAAAAAGTGATCAACATGAAAGCAGTGTATTTGTCTGTTAGCTTCATTTTCTAACTTGAATCACCTAATTCCAACAATTAGGAAGAAAGTTATGTTTGATTTAAGGAAATGTGTCGGTATAGATAGATCATTTTCAATACACACACTTGAACGAATTTTCTGCTATAATCAAGGCTGAATTGGCCTAAGCTTCCAACAACAAAGTTGTAGTTCTATTTCCTGACTTTTAAATGAAACAAGATTCAGGTTCATAGGGCTTTTGAATATGGAGTTATGTCCAAAATACGAAAACTACACAAGTTTGGAAACATGCTTATTTTGAATTCAATGTAGGCCCAACAATCACTTGCAAAGTTCAAGTGATTTATCGCATATATTTTGATGTACACATGATGGACTTAGGCAAAAATGACCATTTTCTTCTAATTGTGATGCTTTTTTGATCCAATGAAATATTATCTCCCAACTTGCTCACCAAACGTTTTTGGCTCTTTTTTATCTCTTTTTGTTCATTGATTCCCTAACACAAAACATTAATAAAACTATAATATTAGCAAGAATAAATCAAGGAAAGTATAAAGGACTTGATACAAAAATATATCAAAATATGCACTTATCACTTATGAAGAAGATTAATAACGATGATGACTAGGTTGATACATGTCTGGTATTTGGGTGGATAGGTGGTGGCACTTTGGCCTGGAATGTAGCAGAGCTGATCTGCAACACATGGAATTAACAACTCTGGTCAATTTAGCTGGAAAAAAGAAAAGAAAATAAAAATAATAAAGAAAAGGTGGAAGGAGAGAAAATGGGTAGAAAAGAAAAAGATAAAAATAACCTAAAATGAAGAGAAACAATAGAGTACTAATCCGCGGTAAAGGAAGATGGTAAATAAAGGGAGGAAGATAGAAAGAAATGTGAAAGGAGATAGTGAGAGAAAGAAGGAACACAAAATACAGAAAATAAAGAGAAGAATGGAAGATAAATCGAAATGGAAGAAGGAATAAAGGAGCTAATAGGAAACAGAAGGACTGACAAAGGATGGAGATAGATGAGGGTTGAGAGACATAATAGCTGGGGATATTGGCAGTTAAGGAGGGGTAGTATAGGGGATTTTAGTTTGGCGTAGAAAGAGGAGCACAAAACAGGTGGAAAAGAAGTTAAGGAGATAAGGCAGTTATGCTTAATAGGTGGAGGACAAAGAAAGCAATAGTATGAAGAGCAAGGAGCACAGAGAAAGACATAAAAGGGATAGGGGAGTAACAGGAAGTGGAAGGAAGCTGTGGACAGAGGAGAAAGAAATTGAGACAGTTAGAACAGGGCACACACTACAATAATGGTAGAGACGGGAGAGACGTAAGAAAGTAACAAAGAAGTCTTAGGGAAGAGAAAATAATGAAGGATAAAAGAGAATCAATAAGGAGTCTGTAGGTAGAAGATTAGAAAGAAAGAGGAAATGGGAAAGAATCTGCAAAGGAAGGATAAGAGATCCACAAGATGGAGGAAGACTTATGGATCTGCCCTATAAGTGGAACAATAGATCACGTAAGAGTAAAAGAGATAAGTATTATGAGGAAGACTTTTGCATGCTAAATAAGCTATATTTCTCTCTCTTTATTTTATTGAGAATACCTGTGTGTGGTTACTTGATTACAGGCGAGCTGTTAATGTGAACATGCTACAATGTGTTTACGTACTGTACTTGATGGTTGAGTTTTAGTTCATGAAATTAGGAGTGACACTCTTTCCACCAGTTGAGGGTTGAGTTGGTCAACAAACTCAATCCTAAAGATCAAAGCAAGTGGACCCCATAGATCTGTAATTCGCCCTAGATGCTTATGAGATAGTGAAATAAAGGTCTTTTAGGATTGCTATTATGCAGTTGGTGTTATCTACAAGGTTATTAAAAGTCATCTACATCAACTAAATGTAAGACACATGAAATATATAGGTGGTTAGGTGTTAAAACAAAATAGGGATAGATTTTTAGGATTGAGTACACTCATAAGTTTGCTAAGGTATCGGTCATCTAGGAAAGCTTAATCGAGGATATTTTGACCTGGTTCAGGAATAGTCTGCAAAGGTCATCAGATGCGGTAGTTAAGCCTTATCATGTGGACTGATTATTAAAAGGATTTGAGTTTTTGTTGCATACTTCAGAGATAGACTATGATAGAGCTGAGAGATACTAGAGGATCCATGATTTAATGCACAAATGTGATGTTCAAGAATATGCCTGAGTGTTTTACCCCCCTTTTTTCTGCCAAATCCTTATAAGTGGAGCAGGAAAATTAATGCATGACTTGGATAATGTTTTTGACAATGTTTACTTTACATCCATTAATCCCTTGTGCTGGTAGAATTGGCATGCTTTTCTCCTGATGCTTATATTGCTTATTTAATTCCACACAAAAATCGAAGGTTGACATCTCACTGTGCTGTATTTAAAATATGCTTGCAGAGATTGGTCTAGGTCTTATCGGGTTTGGTATATTCTTCTCCTTTCTTGCCATAATTCTGTTTTTTGACAGAGGTTTGCTAGCTCTTGGAAATGTAAGACATTTCTATTGATTCAGTTTCCTTTTTTGGCTTTTCCCCCTGTAGGCATCTGTATTTATGTTTCTCTTTTGCCTTTGCCATCAGATATTTTGGCTAACAGGTGTAGCCATTTTACTGGGTTGGCGATCCACATTGCAACTCTTCATAAACCGAAGGAACTATAAGGTACTTGCTAAGGGGAGAATGCATGTAAAGTTTCCTGTATTTAGACCATCTTGTGAAATAATGTGTGTCTAATGCTAACCTACATTGTTGGTTCTCATTTTTTATTCAGTTTTAGGAGTAATTGACTATCCAATATCTGGGCCATTTTCCATTTTTTTTTTTCAATAAAAGGGAGAATTCTTTGAGGGTTAACTTGTCCTTTAGCATTCACAAAAAGTGACTTGTCTCTATTACAGCATGACAGTCTTATAGTTACCCTGAAAGTATCAACATCATGAAATGTGGTTCTTTTTTGTCATTATTATTGGTCTATCATGGTATTTGTGGATTAAAGAAGTATATGTCCATTTGTCTGATATATGGCGCTTTTGGATTCAGTTTCTTCAAGGTGGAAATGGTCTTAGTTTGTTATTGAGACATCTCATATGCAGCTTGATTCTGCTTCTTCATTGAAGAAAAGCTTTACCTGCTTTGAAATTTCATGATTGAGTTGAAAAGTTCATGAAACAGGATGTTGAAATGGACATTGATGTTTAATTTCTTTAATCACTTGCTATCCAGCAGGGTTCAGTTTCATTTCTTCTTGGAATATTCTTTATATTTGTTCGTTGGCCAGTAGTTGGTATACTCGTGGAAATTTATGGTTGCTTTGTCCTCTTTGGGTAAGCTTGTCCTGATTTTGTCCCATATCGTTCTCTTTCTTTTTTATGTATTGGTGTTAATAAATTTCCTTCATGTGCTTTGTAATATTTGCATGTCGTGGTCTTAACTATACATTCCATGGTGTGCTGCTCAGTGGTTTCTGGCCCTCAATCAAGGTGTTTCTTTATCAGATTCCGGTATTTGGCTGGATTTTACAGTATCCTGTACTGGTGAGTTAATGTTAGCTTTCTGTTTCTATTACTTTAAGCAAGGCATATTTTGCTTTTCATGGGCAGAATACACCATATGGACACATTTTGTTATTCTGCAGTGCTTTAGCACATGGTAAAGCCAATAGGGGTAAAAAGGCAATACCAAACAATCCTCTACACTCTCTACTTCGTATGGTTTTCATTTTTTGGTTGGAACGTAAGCGTTATTTGGAAAAGGAGCAAATATGTAGTGGTAATCAATTCAGTATTTTTATTTAGTATGAATTACAAAACTACCCTTGACTTTTAGCCCAATTACAAAAAACCCAATTATATTTCAAAATTACAAATACCCGCTTGACATTTGTTTTTGTTTTACAAATTGCACCTACTGAGGGAGGTATTTGAAAAATAAAAACAATTTCAAGGGGTATTTGTAATTTTGAAAGATAACTGTCTTTTTTTGTAATTAGATTAAACCTCAGGATAATTTTTTGTAATTTACCTTTTTATTTGTTTTGCTGCTAATCTGTGTGCAATGTCAATGATTGCAAATATTTGGTGTTTGGTTATAATTTTGTACTATGCTTTTTAGATTCATCTGGAAGGGCTTCTGTAGATTAGTATGAATTTGGTCAACTTCCTCTTATGTTTGAGATCACGTTTGTAGCAGCTTAACAAATGTATTAAGGACTTAGGGCCATCTTGTTTTCCATATGTTTCAGTGGGTACTTGTGCATTTGCCTGTATATGCAGCTAATTGGTCTCTGGATGGAAAATACTTGATAAATATTCCACCTACTGGCAACCATATACTTTTGTTGGTTTTCGTAGTTGTTTACAATTTAATAGGCAAGCCATATGTGCTCAAAGTAGACTGTATTTATTCATGCTGGTACCAATGGAGTGCACTTTCACTGTAGGAGACTGAATTAGATAAGTTCATGCAAGAATTATATTTAGAACAATATGCATCTTTTGTTGTGTAGATCTGTGGGGTTGCTTACTAGTGGAGTACCCGTAATGGTTTTCTGGCTCTTTTCTTTGATCTGGTTATGCTATTTGTTTCACATAGAGCGGGAATTGTGGTTTGCTGGTGTATTTGGATTTTGTTTTGGAGTGTAGCAATTGGAGCAGATGCAGTTGCAAAAACTGGGACAAACGAATAATGTTGCATTCATAAAATTCACTTCATTCTAATCATTTATGATGATCTCTTTCTCCTCACACGCACATATGCATGCAAAACAGTAGCTGTAGGACTTGCAACTTTCATTTCAGTGAGTGGCATCAACATGATTTGTTAAGTTTCTAGCAATTCTTCAAGACGAGAAATAAAGGTTTTGCAGCAAGCTGAATTGCCTATCATATATTTCTTGTTTATTTCATTTTATATTGAGAAATTTCCTGCTTATGATTCCTTGTGTATGTGTACATTACTTTTGAACTTATGTTAGTTAAGAGTATGATATAGTTGTTAAATTATGATTTTTTAATTGCCCAGTTATGAGTAGACGAAGCGTGAACATCTTAATTGCCTTTATATGATGTATCAGCTGTCCATCCCCTGGGAATCTAGTGGTTTTACTCTAAAATAGTGTATTACTAAGCATCACAGATAGATGGGTTCATTCATACAAGGCAAAAAGAAATCTTTATATCCTGCTTTTGGAAAAAACCTTCTCCTTTGCAGTTCATCTGAAATACCAGCTTGCTCTTGTTTTCTTCTTTCGCTAATTTAGTTGATGCACTTTTCAGCTTATTAATCAGTTAATGAAGAGCTCTGGTTGACCTCTTGAAAGTTCTCCAAGTACTTGATCAATCCTTTGGATTGGAGCCAGTGAGTTACAGATCATCCGGCTGCCTACAACTGCTGGAGCAAGGTGAATGAAGAGATTAAAGTATCTGGGGACTACGGAAGGTTGAGAAAATTGCAATCGGTACTGTATCTTTTCTAGCAAACATTCTGTGTGATTCAATGATTCTGTAAACTTGTTCATATCATACTATCCAAAAATGTAGTTTTAGGGATGTGAAGGAAATAAAAAATCGAAACATCTTAGTTTTAAAGGAGATGCAGCACTTAGACGTAAAAGAGGTGGATTGATGCGGAGGTTGATTAGTGGCATTGAATCTAGTACTTGATAGATTTTTGAGGTAAGATTTGTCAGAGTCATATCATTCAATGTCTTATGAAGCGAAGCAAGTAATGATTCTTGATTTGCTTGATCAATCCCAAATTCTCATGTTTATCTTCAGGAGTAGGAAATTATTTGAATTTGAGATATTAGAATACAAATAATAAATTATAGGAATAAATGGCATTAATCGAATCAACTTTTGGGAAGACATTCTACAGGATTATTAAAACTCTTTAATATCAATATGTGGATCTTTTGTTATTGAAAGAGAAATAAAGAGGAGATGTTTTAGTATTCCAACCCCGTCATAATTTTACCCGTCATGATAATTTCATGCTTTTTGCTGAGGGATATATTGAAAAACTTGCTTAGAGGCTCATTCAAGGGTGTGTTTGGTTTATATTGTTTCTAATTACTTAGGAAAATTGGTTTAATAACTGTTGAGTTGTTAGGACAAGTTAAAATATTTTATTGAGAAAATATTTTTCTTCAAAACTTGATTTTTACAAAAAGCAAAATCAAATCGGTAGAAAGAAAACTACAATAATCTTAAACCACGTCTGTGATCGAAAATATTTATAAATTTTTTTATATTTCTTATCTTCTCAAATTGGTTGTAATCTTAAAAGATCTTTCTTAACAGTATACCTAGATAATGTTTTGTATCGATCAATCTAAAGTTTATCATTATTTTTTCAAATAATCATAATTAGAAAAACTATCTGAACCGAACAAGCCTACTAGTGCCTCGAGAATAATTGGTTGGCTCCCTCATAGATATTTCGTCAATAGGTTAGAGACTTAATTTTATTCTTTCTAAAAATAAGAAGAATTACTCAATTTGTATTCTTTACTCCTAAATTTATCACGTTTGTGTTTTTTTTTAAATGTTTCAAAATAAAATTTTATTTCCTAAAATAAAAATTTTGTTTTCAAAAGTGCGTTCCAACTATGATTTGATGTTACTAATCCTCATGTCTCAATCATTACTTTTAAGAGTAATAAATGTAAAGTTATATAAAAAATTTATTTTCTTAATTCTCATTTAAAATTTTATGACTTGAGATTTTTAATTTTGGGATCGAGAAAGTATTTGCCTCAACATGGGAAGTTGGGGGTCCCATTTAGATCATTTATAACCTCATGATCATTGTTTTTATAATTGGATCGGTGATCAAATCGATTTTGTTAATAATTAATAATTCAATTGGTTGGATCGCTTTAACCGACAGTCGGACTAATTTAATGAAAATTGATTATATTTTGTTATTTTATTATGTAAAATTATAATATAATAGACTAATTGTTATGTAATATATTTTAAATATAAAAATAAATAAATAACTACATAAAAAATATATAACAAAACACAAAATTCAAATAATCATATAAATATAACAAAATATCAAATTTAAACTTTTTAAAAATTAAAATCAAAAAATAAAAAAAAAAGATTGAAACCGATCAAATAGGTTTTGGCCGATTTGATCGATTTTTAATCGATTTGGCTGGCCAAACTAGTCAAACGGTTTTATGGGTCTAATCATAGCGGAGCGATCTCTGATTCCCAATTGAACCGATTGAACCAACCAGTTCGATCTAATTTTAAAAATATTGCTCATGATGTCTCAATCCTACTTGTAGGTTCAATAATAACTAAATTAGGTTCAACCATGGATTCATTTTAGATCCATCATTTAACTTGATGAAATCCAACCTTTAAAAGATTAATATCCAACTGATTGAATTTAGTATAAGATGGGACTCGATGGATTTGATATTGTACCCGTCTATAGCTGATATTCACTTAAATATTAAATCAGATTATGAACTATTAGATTGCATATAATTATACCGTTATTTTAATTTAATTTTGTTTATCATATACAAATTTAGAAATTCACAAATTCACTTAAATAATACTTAAGTTGGTGATATGAATATTTTTTTTTTCATATGATGATAAGTTTATGATCCCTCCATGGAACATTCCTACTTTAACTTGGGTAATGCCCAAATAGGGTTGTGGATTGTTAGAATACCAATATGGATGTTAGCATTTTACTTTTTAATATTATCATGTATACATTGAATGGCTTATCAATCTACTCTAACAATGACATAACATAAATTTTTCCTAAGAACTAGGTTTGCTAGATTCATCATTGAAGATGAAATCCAGCCTTTTCTACCCACATGCCAAAAAAAAAAAAAAAAAAGAAAACGAAAAGAAAAGAAAAAAGTTTGATTCTGAACATATAATGATAGTTGTTTGATCTTGATGTCCCCGAATGCACTTTGCGTTCCTTGTCCTCCTTGGGTATTTGTGGCCTAATTGAGAAAACTTCGATGTTTAATAATTAATATCTATTTTTTTTTTGAGGCAATAGATTATCTTCAATTAGAACACTTAGAATCTTAACAGCTGATGAATTGGAATCTTAATTGCTTAATAAAAACTTTAATAGGAACCTGCACATTGGTTCAACTCATAAATATCTTGAAAGTTTTACTATTTAAAAATTCAAAAAAAATGATATTATTAATTTTTAACTACTATTTTTGAGAATGATGTTGTAAATATATAAAATTACTTTGATTTTTTTAACTGCGCATCTAAAGTTTTGTATGGAGCAAATGAGACTCCCTTTTCTTGTGAAGGAGGGGAGTAGGAATTTTTTTGGAGGGATTGGGAGAAAATCAAAAAATGGAGGGCATTAAAATGAGTTTTGTCAGCAGAAATAAGGAGGGTGTCGGTATAGAGCAGCCACACCACATTTAAAATGGTAATAAATGCGTTCATGTCCCAACACTGAACGTAAGTTATGAAGGTGGTAGGCTTCCATTTAATGTTGTTGTTGGCGCAGGTGAATTACTCAATCACCCAATTCATTCCATTACAATGCCTCCTCTTTTCACTTCATTTCTCTTATTCTTTATATTATGTTTATATCTATCTCTCATATAAATGTATCTGAAATTTATACACTTCAATTCATCATATGGTAGATCTTATACTTGAAAAATACTTATTGTGTTTTTCAATAAACAATGAGGATCATGTTACGTTATTACAAAATTAATTATTTTGTTTCATTGTTCACTTATCGTGATTCTCACCGTTTAGTTGTGAAAACAACTAGCGTAGACAAACACAACAATGTCCATTAAATTCAATGTTGCATACAAAACTACCGTTTTTTCAAAAATAGATATGAAAATGGCACCTAGTACATCATGCACTCGTACTTAGAGGTATCCTTACCCTAGTTAAGAATTTCCCCACAGAATAGAGTACTGGGACATAAATATGACAGATGGCCAAATGTCAGAAACCTACAACTTCTTAGTTAGAATTTGTAGTTACCCACCAATATGTAGGTTCTGTGTGTGTGTGTGTGTGTGTGTGTCCTTCTCAGCCGAATTACATTAAACACACAAATTGTGTGCATAGTGTACATAGATTGAGCAACAGGGTAAATATCATTCTACTATGGAGGTCTAATAGAAGGTGACATCACTACAATAGTATAGTTATGTTTCTTTTTTTGTTGTTTTACAATTCATGTATACTCTTGATTTCATAATTCCCAGACAATGATAATTTATAAGGTTATGATTCATTGAATGCAACAATTCTTTAGTAGGCGCACCTATAAATTTTATGAGCAGTAAATGCAGAAGTACCCCAAAAATATGATTTTTTTTTCCTTAAAAGGGAAAAGAAATGTTGATATCATATGAAGAAAAGTAATAATGTGAATGGTGTGACTAGAGAAAGGGCAAGCATGGGCATCACCCACCTAAGGCCCACCAAAAGTTTAATACCAATAATAACCTTGTGTATCCTATAAATTCTTAATAATTATAGTTTTTATTTCGTTCATTCATTTTGGTTTGTTACAGAGGCCAATTATAGTAATTCCAATTATTGAAAATTATATCAAAATGTATGACGATCTCTATTTGTATAATTAATTATGTTTGTAATCTCAATTTTGATAACAACTTTATTTTCATGATTGCATATTAGAATTCATGTCGATTATAGTTTGTTAATATCTACTATTTGTCAAAGCTAGGATATATTTTTAGGCACTTTAATGACATTAATTTTTTGGTCGAAAAAATATTGATTACTAATTTCGCTTGACTATTTTTGTGAATTTAGTAATATCTAATAATTCAACCAAATTTTTAAAAATATTTTGATAATGATAAACAACATAACTAATGCAACAATCTGAAAATTTCATAATAGCAAATTTAGCCAAAAAAAAGAAGTAAAATTAGCAAAAATCAATATAATAATTAGACAAACTACTATATATATGTATATAATTTGATTTTGCAGTGTAGCCAATTGAAAATCTAAACGTGGACTGTATACTGTATAAAATATACTACAAGAATTTTTGACATTTTTGGTTGTTTTGTCCTCCCAAGAATTAAATCCTCTGCAACCAAATACGAAAGTAGAAGGCAAAATTTTGAACAATTGGATAAAATGACTGTCACACTAATAAATGAAAGGTTGATAAAAGCTCCTTTCGCGAATTCATTATTTGAAGCATATTGCAACTTCTCATTCACAACAAAATTAATACCAAGGGCCAACCTATTTAATAAATATATTCACATGAAATTAAAGAGGCATGACTAGCTATATATTGCCTAGTGATGACATTTTATTTTCTCTTTGAATATTTGGAATTTTTTTTTTTTATCTTTGTATTTATAGTAAGAGACAAATTTGGAAGATCACTGAAAATATTGATAAAAAAATTGGTAACTGATGTATTTTGAAATCTCACAATGATATAAATATTTTTTTATTAAAAAGACCAACAAATAAAATTATTGTATATTATTTTTTATTGTTTACTAGATTAAGATAAATAGTTGAAGAAGACGATGCAAAAAAATAAATATAATTTTTATGTTAGTTCAATTTTATTAGAATTACAATGGGTTCAAGTAAAACTCAAACCACCTCAAACGCGCCTCACTTGGGAGTAGATTTTGAAACCACAAATAGATCTCGAGGCGGGTCTCATGTTTTAATTTTAAGACTCGAACCCAATTATTTAAAACGTTGTATATATATTTTCATTTATTATGTATGTATTTATATGATGTATATATATATATATATGAAAAAATATATGTATCTTATATATATACACACTCATATATAAAATATAAATATAATACTCTTATAAATTAAAATAGTAATATAAAATTAATATTTAGCTAAATATATAAAAGTAACAAGTATATTTGAAATTTTTAATTTTTAAAAATTGAAAATTTATATATAAAAGTTAAATTAATTAGTTTTTTAGTGATTATTTTCTTATATTTAGAAAGTTATGGAGATATTATTTTTAAAAAAATATTTTTTTAATATTTTTAAAATTATAAATTAAGTCTAATAGGTCCAATTTACTGACTCTCAGGTTTGGGGCGAGTTCGGGTTCGGCTCCATAAAAATCTAATCCACCCTAAACATGACCCTATTTGTTGTTATTCTTTAATTTTATCAAACATTTTTGTTTAGTTTAGGAGAATAATTTTTTCAAATATAAATATATGTTCATTCCTTATTGATTGGAAATAGCTAAACCCATGAAAGAAGGAGAGAATGACTAAACACATGTTTTTAGGAATGATGATTTTGTTAGGAATGAGTATTCCTAATATTAAATTATACCAATCATATATTTGAGAATAAACTTGAGAATGCTCGTTCCATTCACACTCTATTTCTATATACCAATCATGCCATTATTGTAAGTTTCTCTAACCATCTTTGACCATATGTTGACCATAAAATGGCCCTCTTAATATCTAATATCTTCAACAATTTCAAATGACGCCGGCATTACGCATTAAGTGGTATAAATGAACTTAATCAAGTCAAATAAGATATTTTCAGCTTTGAAAATCTTATCAATTTTAAATTACAATTTGGTTTGATTATTAAATAAATTAAATTTGAATGAGATTTAATTGAACCAAACATAAGTCCATCTTAAGCAGTTTGATATTTTTTTTTATATATTTTATCATTTTGTAACTAATGAATATAGTTCGAACTGAACTTCAACTTTGATCTAACGAAAACAAATCTACGCTTAATTTGTTATAGCTAACGAAGTGAACTTAAATAAATTTTTAACGATCGATTTTGAGTGTATCGACTCATTTCGTTGGCCTTATGTACATCTCATAACATGATTGGAAGCATGCTAAAATAGGATTACTGAAAGTCATTGTTAGTATCTGATATCATTGTGTTTAACAAGTTAATCAATTTACCCAATTTT
Source organism: Paulownia fortunei (assembly GCA_019321725.1). Classification (NCBI taxonomy): domain Eukaryota; kingdom Viridiplantae; phylum Streptophyta; class Magnoliopsida; order Lamiales; family Paulowniaceae; genus Paulownia; species Paulownia fortunei. Next base: position 11,983,735 of record CM033115.1, on the reverse strand, counting down.
TTATATATTAGTTAATTTTATAACACTAGGTAGAATATGAACCGACATGCACAGTGAAAAAATAAAAATTGACATAGCAATTTTGTATAGTTTGGATATAAATATCCTACTCCACGAGCCCACGTCTTAAGAGAAAATAATTTACTATTAGTAATGATTTTACGCTTTACAATATTAGGACTTACAAAACAGAAGTACAGACTCTCTCTTTGTTTAAATGCCGTTCTTGTACGGCTTTAATAGTGGACTTATTTGCAAGATCCTCTCGACTTTGTCTTCCTCGTTGAACTGCCTTCAACGTTGATTACCGTTAATCAGCAAAATATTTTTTTTTCTGAAAACTCACTTTCTTCTCCTAAAGAATGTTGAAAGCGATGTTCCAATATTGGACATGAAGCTCATAATTCTTGATCAATGATCATATGCCTAGGAGATGAAAATTGGCTGTTGTCTTATGCTGGATATGCTCTGAAAACTGCAACCATAACTTAAAAAGATTTGTCTTTATATATACAAATTTCATAAGATAGATTCCTAATTAAACTATATAGAAAGTTTTATAGTCAAACAAATATTTTTCCTATTACAACTTCTTTCTATGAGTTTAAATACAATATGAAATCTAAGATATATAAGATCATAAGTTTCCTAATTGATCAAGGTCTTCATTACCTCAAAGCCCATGAAATTGGCCAGCTAAGATCTACTAAATCCGCCGAATAAGGAAAGTTCCATGAAACTTGATTTTGATAATCTTTCATCCGAATAAGGCAAGCTCAAGCAAATCTTTCCTCCCATTGGACACTTGTATTACTAGGAAATATCTTGACGATTCATTTCAGTAAACTCCTCAAGCATATTCCTGATAAAACAATCCATGGATGGGAAGTAACATGGATTTTATTCCTACAAGGAAACAAACTTTAAAGATTAGATTTTCATCAAAACTCATGTTTCAATATGGAAAGTGCAACTTACCATCTTAGAAACTTATCAAATTTGCAGATTTTGTTTTGACAAATAATGTCAACAAAATATGGATTTAATAATCCTGGTATTTTTTGTCAAAACATACTTGCTTTAGATAGTTTGTGCATGTTCAAAACAGGTATGTTCAAATATCAAAATTGACATAAGTCAATCAATCAAGAAACCCCTGCACCAAGTGTTAGAACTACAATACAAACATAAAATGGAACATGCAATCATATCAACACCTGCAGCTAAATACGTCAATCTAAGTTCATCAAAAGTAGAAAGCAAGAAAAAATTGTTCATCATCCAAAAAACACTCCCCCTCAAATGAAACAACTTTCTCCTCATTACTACTAGCATTTTGTAGCAGCATCAACAATAAAATTTAACTCAAACTCAAATTTTGGAACTTTACTTATCTCCCACTTTTTGTCCAAAAATGCCAAAGATTCAGCACCACTGCTCGAACAGGCCTCAAAATTGACAATAACTACTAGAGTAGAAGCTCCCTCTTGCTACTGCATGCTCCAGATAATTGTATGAACTTACATTTGAAGATGTTCCAATGGGAACAAAGGATGATGTTCCAACATCAGAGGAACATGAGAGGGTCCAGATATATCAATTCCTTGCAGACAATAAAATAATTAATATTTAAACACTAAGTAAAACATACTATCAGCTTATTTCCCGTCATATATTATCAATAAAAAACAAGAGTAGTGCAAGCAAAATAGAAGCAATCAAATCTAGCTAAACTCAAGCATCAACCTTAATCACCCATCATATGAAACATAAACTCCCCCTAAGTTTGTGATTTTAAGTGAAAAATGCAAAATCAAAATAGCATGCACTAATCAGTCATATGCAAATCAAGTAAATCAATAGAGACCATTGGAAGTATTTCCTTTTTTACCATAAAGTGTCAAGGTGTCATCAAAAGCTGGAATAGGTATCTCTACCTAATAGAAAGAAGGTTGCAATCTATGTAACAATAGAGGACAACATAGAATGATATTCCATATTGAACGAATGAAGATATTCCAACATCAGATGAGACATGGGGTGAAGAAGGTTCAGGCAGATCATTCAGATGATACAATAACTTGGGGGATATCCACAATTCCCACCTTGGCAATTGCAACTTCTTTTTCAAGTCAGCAAGTGTTTCTTCTCGTGCTTTAACAATGATGGAATCTGGGAAAACAATCACAAGGATAATGTTGGGTTCACTATAATTGCAGCGACATGCATAGTGAAAAATTAAAATTTTTATAAAATATATATTTATCAAATAAATACATCCCCTTGATTCGAAAGCGATTCAAACGTTCTCGCTTATTTAAGTGAAAATTTGGATTATACCTTTTGAATACTTCGGCTGCTGTAGGGAATAAAATAATCAATTGCTATATTTTATCCACATGACTCCCCTCTATCAGGTCCACGATATGAAAAGTAATACCGATTAAAAGGATTCACTAGTATCCTTAAAATTATTTTTTAATCTAGATCCGGAGTACTATTTGCCCTTTAACCCACTTGATGAATCAAGAATAACAAAGATTGACTCTTTAAGTTCTTGAAATTTTAATGCAAAGAGAATATCAAGAAACTAGTTTTCTTTAAAGAACAAGAAAATCAAGACTCTCAAGAAAATGCCTTTCTTTTTCTTTCTTTTCTTTTCTTGGAGAGAAGAATAGAAGACAAACAAAATATTTTTTTCCTAAAAAACTACTTGCAATTTTTGGCCTTACCCTATTAATATGGAAATTTGCAACACTCCAACTGTTGGAGAGTTTGTTAATTTTGAACCACTTTAAAGTTTGATCTTGGTAGGATTCTAAATCTTCCAACACATATTCTCTTCTCTCTTTCCAATGTATATAAACTTATTTGAGACTGCATTAGTTATCAAAAATTGCCTACATATATTCTTGATATTAATTTGAACTCTTCAAATAATATCAAGATAGATATATATAAAAAATATATTTATATAAAATAGAATTCTAGTGGTCGATTTTTATCTCATAAAAAATGGTCACTATTTATTTTAATTATATAAATATATTAATTAAATAAATCATATTTATTTTAATTATCCTTTTTATATTATAGTGGGCTTCTTAAGTGATCCACTTTAATTTTTAGGCTTGGACTCAAAAGCCCAAGAATCAATCGATTTGATCTCATATTAATCAATCAAATTGATTAATCATAATTTACTTTAATTGAGCTTTCTAATCAAATTAGGTCAAATTAAATAATCTAATTACTTAATTGAATAATTTAATTTAACTATTAAATTAAATAGAACCTTTAATTAATTAATTTCCAACTATTGAAAAAATCCCAAAATAGAGATGTTACTTTTTATAAAGATGTGTGATCCTCTTAGGTTCACTACTAAGTTAGTAGTGAGCTTACAACATTTGCAACCTATGAATAATAATTATTTTGATTAATTAATTCAATTAATTAATCTATTTGAAATTAACTCCATAATTTCAAAAACCTCACAATCCCTAAAAATGCCTAACAAGTAATCATGACAAATTAGTTTTAGGTGAAATAGCAAGTAAACCTATTTTGGTTGTGAGTACCATACATGTATAGTCCTTTTGATAGCTAATCTCCTAATTGAATATAGGACATGAATTATAAGCCAAAATCCTAAATAATTCAATAACTATGATTCTATTTCAAGTGTCAATGATTACTGATGAATCAGAATTCATCATGCATTGACCGAGGTCTTTAAATCATGAACTATGGAAACACAAGAGTTTTCCTTGTTAAATAAAAGACCAGTGTCGAATTCTATATTGGCCACTGATAAACCTCCATGCACACTAGTGTAATACCCAACATACCCCATTTGTGATTGTCAAGTAATTAAAAGATATATCAAAGTGTTGCAGGATACACATGGCTATCATCATATCTCAAATCCAAGGACTAGTCGTGTACTGTCACAATATAGAAATTCTTATTTCGACACGCAAAACCTCCATCTAGAATTTCTTGCAGGCCATGTTCGGTGCACTTGTTCTCTAACAAGCACCCACATATATATACTTGCGTCTCTACGCTAATACCAATAGAATGCGACATTCTTGGCTTACAAGTATGTATCGTATGTGCGAGTCCTACCGACCTATTTGAAGTCACATCTCAAAAAACCCTTGACTTGAAACTTATTAAAGACCTGAGCCTTAAAGGAATGTGTAGAAAAATGAAATTTATCGCCAATTAAATGATGACACATGTAAAATAATATATTAAATATCAATTTTATATTTTCTATATATAATTTAGGAATTTAATCAAATTTATTTCCTAAAGTAAATAGTAAATCAATTGATATTTTAGTATATATTTTCGATCAATCAAATGTCACCAAGTGTTAAATCTCGATTCTTAGCAATCAAGATTGTATCTTGCAAATTATGAAAGTAAATACCAATATTTTGGTAATTTAAATCACATCTTGTGATTAAGGTAGTAAATGTCAATCAAATCGTGAAGGACCAATCAAATCGCATCACTTCTTCAAATAATTGGGGTCATCTCCAAGAAATTAAATACAAAAAAAAACATAAGTTGTAAAAAACAAATCCAAGCAAGAAAGGTGCTAGAGGAATTCTCTCAGCTTAAAGAGATTAAGTTTGAGGAGATTCATGATGTTCAATGTGAAAGTCAAGGCATTCATCATGGAGTCTACTCGAGTGATAACGTTTAATTCAAGATTAAGTTGTTAAACTCTTGAATTAACATTATTAGAAATCTAATCCACATTGGAGGTGTAACACCCCTTAATCTAACAACAGAGCCTAAACAAGTTGATACAGTTAAGTCAAAAAAGGTTAATTTTTCATCAATACTAGAGTTATGGTTTTAATAAAAGTTTCCATTTTGAGCTATAAGAGAAAGAGCTTGAATCGTTTTAAACACACCATATATATATATATCAAAATTGAGTACATCTGTTTACAAAACCATAATAGAGCGGCTTACTTAAAAACAAAATAAAGTTTTCAAAATATGATACAAAATAACTCGAAGCATGGCACATGAACAAATCTCTATCCGACCGCTCTAGAAACTCAGTCAACCTCTAAACTTGTGCATTTCCACCTGCATCACATGAATCTAATGAGCTAAAGAATCAGTAAGGTGGAACTGATGTAATAATAAATAGCATATATATAAATCACATAAATGATTAAATGCAATATTCAATTGAATAACTTTCTTTCATAAATTATTTTTTAGGGCCCTTGAAGTATGGTAACTAACTAATAGCGATAGACCGTGGTTTTCGAAACCTGATCATAACGATTGGCCAATAAGAGAACTAATACGAGATTTTCATACTTGGTTATTCAACCTCAGGTATTAGTCGTATTCTATCTCATTCATTATGGCTTTTCTATACCGATTTTTCAACCTCAAGTATTTGCCACCATTTGTTGGGTCCGCGGGTCCCTCCCGCATCCCTTGTTTACCCGACCATCAATCAAGTACCATACTTCCTTTCCAAAAACCTCATTATATCCTTAATAATATCATGCTTTATAAACCATAAATGTATCAAACATTATATCATTTCACAAATAATAACAATCACATTAATACATGAACAACATTATATGATTCTTGTGATACAGCAAATGAAAGCTTCAACTTACCTCAAGTCCACTTTGTGCTAAGTGAAAAGGTTAATCTCTTTGGAATATAGGATGTGTTAAAGCCCTAATATAATTAAATCATGTACCATTTAATATCATTTTTATAAATCATTTAGTTTATTCTAATTAAAATCATATACACTTTTCAATCTTTTATAAACAATTCCATATCAATTACATAACCTTAAAAACAATGCATACTCCATATTTTATTACTAATTAAAGATATTAATCATTAGGACAGTCATTAAATAACTAATAATTCAAATATAATTATTAGGGCAGCCCACAAAATATGAACACAATCCGAATTAAAATGATGTAAACTTAGTTCTAACTTAAATTGATTCTAACATTCAATTAAAAAAACTAATTGCTAATGTTCACAATCATTTATAGGCACCTTCAAACACAATATAAGCATTAGAAAATCAATAGAAACAAGTAAATTAAACAATTTCACAAGACAATCAATTTTGCTAAAAACTAGCTTAACTAGCTTGGTTTTGGCTTCAAGTGTAACTTATTTAGGTTTTAAATCATACAAAAACATACTAAAATATGTAACCATCCAAGATACTTCAAATCATCATAAGAAACATTGAAAAAGAATATGCCTTGATTAAATTGGAATTAAACTTCAAAATCAACGATTTTCAAGCTTAAAAGGGTGGAAACTTGTTCTAGTTTGTGTTCTATGATTTTGTATGGATTGAATTCAATTTTTGTGAGTATGAGAGTGTAGAAATTTGGGAGAAACTTAGGAGAATAAGGTCTGGTCATTTTTGAGGTGCTTCCACAAGAAATATGGATGAAAATAATTTTTTTGATCTTTCAAAGAGAGGTAAGTGGAGAGCTATGATTGGTTGCATCATGCTTGGTATCTTCTCATGCCAAAAGCCACGTTTATGGGCTAGGGAGATGACAAAAATTGACGCTTTGGTGTTATAATCAAGTGCAATGTGGTTTAGAATGATTCCATGCAATTTAGTCAACCAACCAATCAAATTATACCATTTTGCATACTTTTAGTTTTTAGCCAAATGTAACATATTTCAAGTAAATATTTAGGCAATTAATCACTTTAGCATATAACTAGTATGGAGCAACACAAATAATTCATTTCATGGACATTCAACACATCAATCTTCCTTAACCGAGATACCGACCTTTTCACTGCAAAAAGGCATTTAAGGAATATATTAAATCAAGAAACGAAAGTTTGATCTCATATTTTATGTACTAATACATGTTAAAGCATAACTGAAACATATAATAATAATTATTCATGTTCATATAATAATGTTATTTGTATGTCATAATTCGATAATGCACATTGATTAGATGCATATTCGTACAAGATGCTTATTATTGGCTATATAGAAAAAATTGGGCATTACAATCCTTCATTTCTTATAAAACTTTCGTACTCAAAATTTGACGTACCAAATAATTTTGGATATTTGCTCTACATTTCTTCTTCTCTTTCCCATGTGGCTTCTTCTATAACATGATTCCTCCATAATACTTTAACAAGTCGAATCTTTTTCGTTCTCAACTCTTTTTTCTTCTGATCTAGAATTTGTACTGGTTTTTCTTCATAGGCTAAATCAGGAGTCAATTTCAACGGTTCATGACTCAACACATGAGAGGGGTTTGAAATGTACTTCCTCAACATAGACACATGGAACACATTGTGAATACTAGATAATGACGGAGATAAAGCCTCTCTATAAGCTTTATCACCAACTCTTTCGAAAATCTCAAATGGGTCGACATACCTTGGGCTTAGTTTTTGTTTCTTTCCAAATCCCATGACACCTTTCATGAGAGCTACTTTTAAGAACACATGATCCCCAACAACAAACTCTAGATCTTTTCTCCATTTATCTGCATAACTTTTCTATTTACTTTGCACGATCTTCATTCTCTCTCGTATCTTCTCCACTACTGTAGCGGTATGTTGAACTATTTCTAGACCAAGTAGGCTTCGTTCTCCAACTTCATCCCAATGAACTGGAGATCTACATTTTCTTCCATACAATACTTCATAAGGCACCATTCCAATTGTTGATTGATAGCTATTATTATAAGTAAACTCCACTAATGGAAGCTTAGCATCCCAACTCCCTTGAAAATCTAGCACACAAACTCTTAACATTTCCTCTAATATCTAAATAACTCTCTCTGATTATCCATCACTTTGTGGATGAAATACTGTACTAAATGCAAGTTTTGTTCCCATGGCACTGTGTAAGCTCTTCCAAAATATAGATATAAACTTAGGATCTTTGTCGAACACTATTGAAACTGGCACCCCATGTAACCTAACTATCTCTTTAATATATTGTTAAGCATACTGATCCATATTGTGTGTGGATTTTACTAAAAGAAAATGGGTTGATTTAGTTAATCTATCAACAATCACCCATATGGAATTATACTCCTTTTGTGTTTTAGGTAATCCAAGCACAAAGTCTATTGTAATGTACTCCCATTTCCACTCTGGAATCAACAAAGGCTTCAACAACTATGATGGTTTTTGATGTTCAATCTTAACTTGTTGACAAGTTAGACATTCAGCCACAAATTTTGCTATATCTCTCTTCATTTTAGGCCACCAATAATGTTGTTGTAAGTCCTTATATATTTTTGTGCTACTTGGGTGTACCGAGCAAGGAGTAGTATGAGCTTCTTCTAAAATATCTATTTTCATGGCCTTGTCAAATGACACACACAGTATCCCTTTATATCGAATAATCCCATCATCAGTAATAGAGAAGTCTGGCCTCTTTCCAGCCTCAATCATTTTTTTCAATCTACACAAATGCATGTCCAACTTTTGACCTTCTTTGATTCTATCTTGAAGTGCAGGTCTCAACACTAAGGTTGACAACAAACACTTTTTTCCTTTAGGTACAATTTCAAGCTCTAATCTCTGTAAATCTAATAATATTGAATTTTGTATAACAAAAAGATAAGATGTAGATTTTCTGCTCAATGCATCTGCAACCACATTCACTTTACTAGGATGATAGTTGATCATACAATCATAATCCTTCACAAGTTCTAACCATCTTCTTTGTCTCATATTCAGCTCTTTTTGGGTAAAGAAGTACTTCAAACTCTTATGATCTGTGTATATCTCACACTTCTCACCATACAAATAATGCCTCTAAATTTTCAAGGCAAAAACCACAACAGCAAGTTCCAAATTATAGGTTGGATAATTCTTTTCATATTCCTTCAATTGCCTTGAAGCATAGGCAATAACCTTCCCATTTTGCATCAAAACAGCACCCAAACCATTTTTTGAAGCGTCGTTATACACCATGAATCCACTAATTCCAGTTGGAATGGTAAGAATAAGAGTTGTAGTTAATTTATATTTCAGTTCTTAAAAACTTCTTTCACAAGTATCGTCCACAAGAACTTCACATTCTTTCTTGTCAACATTGTTATTGGAGTTGCTATCTTTGAAAACCTCTGAACAAACTATCGATAGTACCCTGCTAATCCCAAGAAACTCCTTACTTCTGATATATTTGTTGGTGTTGGCCACTTAATAATAGCTTCTACCTTACCCGAATCAACAGAAATACCATCCTTGGATACTACATGACTTACGAATACCACTTGTTCAAGCCAAAACTCACACTTCTTGAATTTAGCATACAACTGTTTTTTCTTAAGAACTTGCAGCACAATCTTCAAATGTTCTTTGTGCTCTTTTTTATCCCGTGAATAAATTAGGATATCATCAATAAATACAATCACAAATTTATCAAGATATTACTTAAACACCCTATTCATTAGATTCATAAAAGCTGCAGGAGCATTGGTTAAACCGAAAGGTATCACAAGATATTCATAATGTTCATACCTTGTTCGGAATGCAGTCCGAAATGCAGTCTTTGGTATGTCTTCTTCCTTGATCTTCAATTGATAATACCAAGAGCGCAAATCAATCTTAGAAAATACACATGCTCCCTGCGATTGATCAAACAAATCATCTATTCTTGGGAGTGGATACTTATTCTTGACTGTTACTTTATTCAACTCTTTATAATCAATGCACAACCGCAATGTAGCATCCTTCTTTTTCACGAATAATATAGGTGCTCCCCAAGGAGAATAACTAAGGCGAATAAAACCATTATTAAGCAATTATTGCAATTGAACTTTTAACTCTTTTAATTTTGTTGGTGCCATTCAGTTTGGTGCTTTAAAAATAGGAGTAGTTCTTAGCATAACATCAATCACAAATTCGATCTCTCGATTCAATGGTAGTCCTAGTAAATCATCTGGAAATACCTCAAGAAATTCTTGAACCACATCTACATTTTCTGGCTTCAAGTGTGCTTCAACTGAGGTATCCAGAACACTTGCCAAATATCCAACACAACCTTTATTCAACATCTTTTGAGCTTTCAAAGCAGATATAATTGGTAAGGACCGTGAGAATAAGGTACCACTAAACACAAACTGTTCTTCTCCAGGTGGCAGAAAAATCACAATCTTTTTACTACAATCAATTGTTGCATGATATTTGGTAAGTCAATCCATACCCAGAATAACCTCAAAATTTGGCATCGATAAAATAACAAGATCTGCATAGAGAGTCCTATCACTAATCTGAATAGAATAAATCCTTAACATTTGGTTGGAATCTATTTCTTCCCCAGATGGAATAGTCACATTGTACCTTACTTTTAATAAATCTGGTGTAATGCCTAATTTTCTCACAAATGCATGTGATGCAAATGAATGCGTAGATCCAGAATCTATCAATGCAATAGTAGATATCCCACAAATTAAAATAGTACCTCTGACTATTGAAGCATCTGCATCGGCTTGTTCTTGTGTTATTGCATACACTCTCCCCTGAACTTTTTCCTGTACTGTTGGACAATTCTTTGCTATATGTCCAAGCTTTTTACACTTAAAACAACGATTAGTACCACAATAGCATTCCCCAAAATGATTCTTCCCACATTTAGCACATTTAGGCCTTTCAACAGTAGTAGAAGTTTGTCCAACACTTGGATGCTTTTCATTCCCTTGGTTTAATTTTTGCTCTCATTTTTTCTACTGGTTTAGATTTCTTGGAGTGAATACTGCTTTTTTTGTTGATGGAATTTCTCAATCTCTTTCTCATCTAAGTCAGCCATCAAATTCTTGTCCACCAGTTCTCTAAACTCTGTTACTGAAGATATTCTCACATCTCTTCTAATTTCAGGATTAAGGCCCCTCAAGAAATGAACCATTTTCTCATTGTTGTCTCTGGCGATATATGGTACATATTTGCAACCTTGTTGAATTTTTCTCACATAATCACATACAGACATCTCTCCTCGTTTTAGCTACAAGAATTCTTTTACTCTGAGTAACATAGCATCCCTGGTGAAATACTTATCATAAAATATTATTTTAAACCTCTCCCAAGTTAGCTTTTCCATATTCTTCCCACCAGGTTCTAGCATCCTTCTTCAACAAGAAAATTGCACAGAGTACCTTCTCAGCATCATCAATTTGCATGTAGTTAAAGATATTATGCAATGATTTAACCCATTTCTCTGCAACCATAGGATCAGACCCACCAGTAAAATCAATAGGTTCCCTCTTCCTAAACTTCTCATATACAGCTTGTGCCTATCGAGCTTGTGGTGGAGGAAGTCACTGATTTTATTCTTGATTTTTTTGTTGTATATCTAGCAATTGTTGTATCTGTTCACCATGCATTCTAGTCTATTGTTGAATGAGATCAGTCAAATTATTCATCACACTATGATTACCCTCATGATCATCCATTGTCTTCCTTTTTAGTGCCATGACCTGATATGTATTGTTCAATCTCATTCCATTCATTAGCCAATAATAAATGCATAATCATGACAATAACATAAAATGAAATCTAATCAAGTAAAACATAAAAGCAAATAAACAAATAGTTGACTGAGTTTCCCATCCAAGATGTGTTTATATATATGCCTTCTTCTGTCTACAGGAATGACTAAACCTCCACTCTGATACCACAAACTGTAACACCCCTTAACCTAACTGCAGAGCCTAAACAAACTGATACAGTTAAGTCAAGAAATGTTAATTTTTTATCAATACTAGAGTTATGATTTTAATAAAAGTTTTCATTTTAAGCTATAAGAGAAAGAGCTTGAATCGTTTTAAACACACCATATACATATGTCAAAATTGAGTACATCTAATTACAAAACCATAATAGAGCGGTTTATTTAAAAACAAAATAGAGTTTTTAAAATATGATGCAAAACAACTCGAACCATAGCATATGAACAAATCTCTATCCGTCTGCTCTAGAGACTCAGTCAACCTCTAAACTTGTACAATTTCACCTGCATCACATGAATCTAATGAGGTAAAAGTTCAGTAAGGTAAAACTGATGCAATAACAAATAACATACATACAAATCACATAAATGATTAAATACAATATTCAATTTAATAACTTTTTTTCATATTTCATTCTTTAGGGTCCTTGAAGTGTGGTATCTAATTGATAGCGATAGACCGTGATTTTCTGAACCTGTTCATAACGATTGGCCAATAAGAGAACTAATACGGGATTTTCATACTTGATCATTCAACCTCAGGTATTAGCCGTATTTTATCTCATTCATTATGACTTTCCTATACTGATTTTTCAACCTCAAGTATTTGCCACCATATGTTGGGTCCGTCGGTCCCTCCTGCGTCCCTTGTCTACCCGACCATCAATAACAATCACATTAAAATATAAACAACATTATATGATTCTTGTGATACAGCAAATAAAAGTTTCAACTTACCTCAAGTCCACTTTGTGCTAAGTGAAAGGTCAATCTTTTTGGAAGATAGGATGTATTAAAGGCCTAATATAATCAAATCATGTACCATTTAATATCCTTTTTATAAATCATTTAGTCTATTCTAATTAAAATCATATACAGTTTTCAATCTTTTGTAAATAATTCTATATCAATTACATAACCTTAAAAATAATGCATACTCCATATTTTACTACTAATTCAAGATATTAATCATTAAGGTAGCCATTAAATAACTAATAATTTAAATATAATTATTAGGGCAGCCCAAAAAATATGAACACAATTCGAATTAAAATGACGTAAATTTAGTTCTAACTTTGATTCTAATCTTCAATTAAGCAAACTAATTGCTATTGTTCACAATCATTTGTAGGCACCTTCAAACATAATATAAGCATTATAAAATCAATAGAAACAAGTAAATTAAACAATTTCACAAGATAATTAATTTTGCTAACAACTAGCTTAACTAGTTTGGTTTTGGCTTCAAGTGAACTTACTTAGGTTTTCAATCATACAAAAACATACTAAAATATGTAACCATCTAAGATACTACAAATTCATCATAAGAAACATTGAAAAGAATATACCTTGATTAAGTTGGAATTAAACTTCAAAATCAACGGTTTTCAAGCTTAAAAGGGTGAAAAGTTGTTATAGTTTGTGTTCTATGGATTCCTATAGATTGAATTCAATTTTTGTGAGTATGAAAGTGTAGAAATTTGGGAGAAACTTAGGAGAATAAGTGGTGGTCATTTTTGAGGTGCTTCCACAAGAAATATGGATGAAAATGATTTCTTTGACCTTTCAAAGAGAGGTAAGTGGAGGGCTATGATTAGTTGCATCATGCTTGGTGTCTTCTCATACCAAAAGCCACGTTTATGGGCTAGGGAGATGACAAAAATTGATGCTTTGAGTATGAAAGTGTAGAAATTTGGGAGAAACTTAGGAGAATAAGTGGTGGTCATTTTTGAGGTGCTTCCACAAGAAATATGGATGAAAATAATTTCTTTGACCTTTCAAATAGAGGTAAGTGGAGGGCTATGATTGGTTGCATCATGCTTGGTGTCTTCTCATACCAAAAGCCACGTTTATGGGCTAGGGAGATGACAAAAATTGATGCTTTGGTGTTATAATCAAGTGCAATACGGTTTAGAATGATTTCATGCAACCTAGTTAACCAACCAATCAAATTACACTATTTTGCATACTTTTATTTCTTAGCCAAATATAACATATTTCAAATAAATATTTAGGCAATTAATCACTTTAGCATATAACTAGTATGGAGCAATACAAATAATTCATTTCATGACCATTCAACACATCAATCTTTCTTGACCGTGATATCGAGCTTTTCACAGCAAAAAGGCACTTAAGAAATATGTTAAATAAAAAAAAATTTGATCTCATATTTCATGTATTAATGCATGTTAAAGCATAACTGAAGCATATAATAACAATTATTCATGTTCGTGCAATTATCCTATTTGTATACCATAATTTGATAATACACATTGATTAGATACATATTCATGCAAGATGCTTATTATTAGCTATGTAGGAGGGAATTGGGCACTACAAGAGGAGATAAAAGGGTCGCTTCCACCAACAAGTTACCAAATTCACCAAGTCAATGTTCTTGAAGTTGTAACGTTTAATTCAAAATTAAAGTATTAAACCTTCGAAATAATATTATTGAAGGACATAATCAATTTGAGGAAATTAAATCAGCGATTCTACCTCTAAAATTTTAAATCCAAAAAATATTGTGCTTGAAGAGAAAAATAAGAGGAATTAGTTAGAGATTGTAACCATTTAATTTTTTTGATATATTAAAATTTAATTTGTACTATTTTTCTTATTTGTTATTTTGTAGACAACGAAATTTATGTTAAAAATATTTGAAACGTCCAGTGGGACAATCTCTGCCTCTCATCTTTTCTCTTCATCAAAAGTTTTGAAGTATCACAATGGCTGCTCCAAGATCACAGTAGTGAAGGTTGCTTCTTAAAAAATTTCAAATGCTACAAGTGAAAATCTTGGTGTTATTACAAGAAGTATGTCCAAAAGATTGCAAACATCTTCTGAGATGACTCATTTGCTTGAAATTGTTGAGGATTTACCATATCTTTCCGACACCAATAAAGATGTTAGCGACCTGAAGGATGAATTTGCATCATCTACTCCTTGCTCAGCACCAAGTTACTCATTTTCTTCAAACATGGCGCCCGTCATGGTGATAATTGCTACAACTTTGGAAGAGCAAATTGCAAGTTTAACAAAGGCCATTAAAGGACTCACGAAACATGTTCAAGAACAAGACTCTCAAATTACAAAGCTGATGAACAAAGTAGACAATGCTGATGCTAGTCGCATCATGGGCAAACAAGTTGAAGCTCATGAGAAAGCTGAGATGTCCATGAAACAACAACCAAGTTAAAGAGAGATGTTTTTTAAAGAGTTGCAAGTTTCATCTAATGGTATGATTACTACTGTTCAACTAAAAGAATTTATCATGGGGACTATCAAAGACAAGTTCGATGGAAGTTCTAAATCATCTTTGACTTATGCCAAGCCATACACCTAAAGGATTGATAATTTAAGGATGCTAGTTGGCTAGCAACCCCTAAAATTTCAACAGTTTGATGGTAAAGGCAACCCAAAGCAACAAGTGGCTCATTTTAGTAAGACGTGCAATAATGCTGGAACATATGGAGACTACCTGGTCAAGTAATTTGTTCGATCACTGAAAGGAAATATATTTGATTGGTACACCAATTTGGGGGCGAACTCAATTGATAGTTGGGAGTAATTAGAACTAAAGTTTCTTAATTGATTTTATAGTACCTGACGAACAGTCAGCATGATTGAACTCACAAATTCACGCCAATGGAAAGAAGCCTATCATCAACTACATTAATCATTGGAGAAATCTAATCCTTAACTGTAAAGATCAATGTCAGAGGCTTCGGCTATTGAGATGTGCATTCAAGGATGCATTGGGGCCTTCGATACATCCTTCAAGGAATCCAACCCAAGACATTTGAAGAATTAGCTACTTAGGCCCATGATATGGAGTTGAGTATAGCTGTAAGTGGAGTTGAGGGGCCACCCATCCAAGAACCTCATAAGTCTAAAGAAAGGCAAGAAGCCAAGAATGGGGGTAAGTCTTTTTCTAAAGCTCCAAGCAAAGAATTCATGTCAGTTAATACAATACTTATCAAATTAAGAGGAAATGCAAATGAGAAAAGTGGTGAAAAAAAGACGTCTTTCAAGAAATAAGGCAAAGAAAGTTGACTTTAAAAGAGATGCAAGAAAAGAAATACCCCTTTCTCGATTCTGATGTCTCTGATATATTCGATGACTTGCTTAATACGAACCTCATTGAATTACCTGAAATGAAGTGACCGAAAGAGGTAGGGCGAATCGATAATCCAAAATACTACAAATACCATCATTTGGTGGGGCACCCAATTCATGATTATTTCATATTCAAAGACAAAGTCATATAGTTGGCTCATCAAGGAAAGATCGCACTTGAGGAAGATAATGCGACTATCAATCTTGTCACCATCGTATTTGATGTCATAATGGAGAATGTGCCTGGTGGAATGGTGGTCGAAGACTTGATCATGGCAATGATGTTTCATGTAACATAACAAATGAACAAAATATTTTCTTTAGTAAAGTCTGTCTATATGGGATTAGGGTTCATACTCTCACTGATGATTGTGGCTCAATAATGACCTTCACTGATGAGGACCTGTAACTTGGTTCCAACCCCATAATAAGCCATTATTCGTAACTGGCTATACTCACGAGCAAAAAGTAAATAGGATATTGATTAATAGAGGCTCTGCAGTTAATATCTTACCCTTGCGTATAATAAAAGAGTTGAAAGTTTCTATGGATGAACTTACAAATAGCCGCTTGATGATCCAAGGTTTCAATCAAGGGGGACAAAGGGCTCTTGGCATCATAAGGTTGAAGTTATTGATGGATGATATGAAATTAATTGCTCTATTTCATGTCATAGATGCCAAAACATCATATAGCATACTTCTTGGTCATTCTTGGCTACATGAAAATGGACTAGTTTCTTCTACTTGGCACTAATGCTTTAAGTATTGTTGAGAGGGCGTGGTGAAAAGAGTACTTCGTGATGATAAATCTTTCAGTGAGGTCGAATCACATTTCGCTAATGCTAAGTATTATCTTAAAGATGCAAAGTCGACAAAGGACAAAGAAAGCCCATTTCATGAGTAATCCAACCAACAAGATGATCAATTTGATAGAGGTAAAAGTAAAGAGACCTTGCCAATTCACTATGATAGAGGTTACTCAAAAAATGAATCGTCTCTCACTAGAATTGAGTCATTGAAAGAGTTGGTATTACTATTAACCAAAGTTGATGCAAAGAAGCCATCTTCTCAACCACTTAAAAGATATGTTCGCCTGATTCGAGGACATGAGAAAGAACACGGAGAATGTTTAGAACTCCAAGCTGTAAAATGCTTTGATTTGATAGCCTACGAATTTCTTGTTAAAGCTGGATATGACCCACAAGAAGATTCTACTATGGTTTTTCCTCTTGAGGCTAATGGAGAACAAGCGCATGGGCTTAACACTACCCTAAAGATGTTGAAAGAAAAAGGGTATGTGATTCAAAGTACTTGAACGGGCATTGGGTTTGTCCCACAAAATCCTATTCGTATTGCTATCAAAAGAGCCAGCAATAATCAGGTAATTGAGGAATGATTTTCACCGACAAATGATGCTTTGATGAAAATGAAAAAAAAGTGTAACGAGTATCTGTCTTTGATGGACTTGGCCCCCATAGAAAGTCAAGGTGTAAAAGAACCAACAATCGAAGATTGGGTGTCTCCAAGATGTCAAGGCATTTGAAGAAGATTGATAGGCCACAAGCCACTCAAGAACTTCAAAGTTTGATCCCATCATGTATGAGGCGGTGTACTACTTTGATCATATCGTGTGATAAAGTTTTAAAGGTTAAATTGCAAACTTTTGTTTTCACAAGAACCCAAGACAATGAAGAAGATGATAGAGAAAGTGTAGCTTCCTCTTATCATATTAGTAGTGGCATCGACCATGTAATTTCTCAAAATGTTAAGGATCATTTGCACAAGAAAATCCTCAAATTGATTAGTGGCAGATATATTGAAAAAATAGATGACGCCATGAAAATAGTTTGTATAAGATAAATGAATGGACAAGTGAGGACATGTGTTGATTTCAAGGAGATTGAACATGAAGAAGGTGATGTTGTGTCAACGAATAATGTCTAAAGTGAAAAAGTTCCAGTCGAAGAAGAGGATGCTGAGGTTGCTCCTCCTGAGCTTAAAGAAGGTGTTGAAACCACTATAGATGAATTAAAAGAGATTAATTTAGGTGATGCTCATAACCCTCGACCAACTATATTAGTGCTTTTTTTACCAATGATGAAGAGAAAGTATACATCGAACTACTACATGAGTTCAAAGATGTATTTGCAAGAAATGCTTGGATTGGATCCCAAAGTGGCAGTCTATCACTTGTTTGTTAAGAAGGGAGCCCGTCCTATCAAACAAGCTCAACATCGATTTCGACCTGAGTTGGTCTTATTAATTAAAATTGAAGTGAATAAACTTATTGAAGTTGGGTTCATTCGAAAAGTTAAGTATCCCACATGGATCTCTAGCATTGTTCCTGTGAGAAAGAAGAATGGCCAGAATCGAGTCTGTGTTGATTTCAGAGATCTAAATGGTGCATCTCCTAAAGATGACTTTTCATTGCCCATTACCAAATCTCAAGATCGATGCCACTATGGGACATAAAGCATTATCCTTTATCGATGGATCATCTAGATATATTCAAATATGCATGGCACCAAAAGATGAAGAATTAACATTTCATACCCCCAAAGGTTTATATTACTACAAAGTGATGCCATTTGGATTGAAGAATGCTGGTGCTACATATCAAAGGGCTATGCTGAAGATCTTTGATGATATGCTTCATAAAAATATCGAGTGCTATGTTGATAATGTGGTTGTAAAGTCCAAAAGGTGAGAAGGCCATCTTCGTGATCTAAGGAATGTCTTTGAACGCTTGAGAATACATCAACTCAAGACGAATCTACTGAAATGTGCATTTGGTGTCAAGTCTGGAAAATTCCTTAGGTTTATTGTTCGTCATCAAGGGATAAAAATCGAGCAAGCAAAAATTGATGCAATTCTAAAGATACTTGAACCTCGAAACATTCACAAACTTAAAAGTTTGCAAGAAAAATTTACATATCTTCAAAGGTTTATTTCAAATATGGCTGGTCGATGTCAGCCATTCAGTCGTTTCATGAAGAAAGGTATTCCATTTGAGTGGGATGAGTCTTATAGGAACACTTTCAAAATTATAAAGACCTATTTGAAGAAGCCTCTTGTGTTGGTTGCACTAATACCTGGACGCCCATTGATACTCTATATTGCTGCTCAAGATCATTCTGTTAGAGCTTTACTAGTGCAAGAGAATAATGATATGAAAGAGAGTGTCTTGTACTATTTGAGTAGAATGATGATGCCAAATGAGTTGAACTACTCACCAATCGAAAAAGATATGCTTGGCCCTCATCTTTGTAATCCAGAAGCTGAAGCATTATTTTTAGGCTCATACTGTTCATTTTATCTCAAAAGCAAATCCACTGAAGTATGTTATAATAAGGCCGATTCTTTTTGATAGACTTGTAGGTGGTACTTTTAGTTATAATAATTTGAGATAGAGTATGTCCCTCAAAAGGAGGTGAAATGACAAGTTTTAGCTGATTTTTTGGCTCATCATCTTATCCCTACCGAGTGGGAGTTGTCTAATGACCTACCAGATGAAGATATTCTTGTAATTGAAGTCACTCTTTCTTGGAAGATGTATTTTGATGGAGCTTCTCATAGAGGAGGAGCTGGTGCTGGAGTTATATTCATTACATCTGATGGGGAAGTATTACCATACTCTTTTACCATAACCCAAAATTGTTTAAACAATGTTGCTGAATATCAAGCTCTTATCCTTGGACTCGAAATGGCTATTGACATAAAGCAACTGCATCTTGAGATATATGGAGATTCTAAATTAGTAGTCAATTAGTTGCTTGATCTATATGAAGTCAAGAAACCTAACTTACTTCCGTATTTTAATTATGCTAAAAGGCTTATTGGATGGCTTGGAGATTTAGTAATTGGACATATGCCAAGGAAGGATAATAAGCAAGTTGATGCCTTAGAAAATCTCACTTCTACACTCGTCATGCCTAAAGGTGAAGTTCGTGTACCAATATGCAGAAGTTGGGTTGTACCACCAATCATTGAGGATAAGAGTTGTGATGATGATGAAGAAAACCATGCCGTGGAAATGTTTAAAATAGAGAAGAAAGATTGGCGTCAACCACTTGTGGATTATTTAAAGTATGAGAAGCAACCTAATGAGCTACGTCAAAGAGTTAATATTCGGCGTCGTGCGGCTCGCTTCATTTATTACAAGAGCATACTTTATAGACGCTCATTTGATGGACTCTTCTTGAGATGTTTAGGTGATGATGAGGCCATCCAAGCTATGGAAAAAGCCCATTCGTGGATTTGTGGTGCTTATCAATCGAGCCCAAAGTTGCACTTTTGAATAAAAAGAATGGGTTACTATTGGCCGATAATGGTAAAAGATTACATGGATTACGTGCGAAGATGTCAAGCTTGTCAATTTCATACAAACCTCATTCACCAACCGCCCGAGCTATTACACCCTACTATTGCTTTATGACCATTCGATGCTTGGGGTTTAGATATGGTTGGACCTATGAAAAAGTCTTCTGGTGAGCATTTGTACATTTTGGTTGCGACTTCTTTTCTAAGTAAGCTGAAGTAATACCTCTCAAAGAAGTGAAAAAATAAAATGTTGCTGACTTTATCCAAATCAACATTATTTATCGTTATGGGATTCCGCGATATATAATCATGGATAATGGAAAGCCATTTTGCAATACTCAGATAGATAAGCTTTGTCAGAAGTTTAGTTTCAAGCAAAGATAATCTTCTATCTACTATGCCACCGCTAATGGCCTTGCTAAAGCAGTCAATAAGACTTTGTGTAATTTTTTGAAGAAAGTGATTGCTAAGTCGAAGCGAGACTAGCATGAAAGAATTAAAGAAGCTTCATGGGCATATAGAACCACTTATAGAACACCTACACAAGCGACTCCTTACGTATTGGTGTATGGTGCTGAAGTTGTCGTTCCTCTTGAGCAACAAATTCCATTATTGAGGATAGCCATATAAGGACTAACTGAGGAAGAAAATGCACGCTTACACCTTGAAGAGTTGGAAGCTCTTAATGAGAAAAGGTTAAAAGTGCAACAAAGATTTGAGTGTTATCAAGCTTGTCTTTCAAGGGCGTTCAATAAGAAAGTACGGTCAAACTCTTTTCAAGTTGGCGATTTGGTGCTTGTTGTAAGAAGGCCAATCATTACTACTCATAGGACTGGAAACAATTTACATCAAAGTGGGATGGTCCTTATATTGTTAAATAAGTTTACACAAATGGCGCTTACAAATTAGTTGCTGAAGATAGTTTAAATTTTTGACCCAATAAATGGGAAGTTCTTAAAATGCTACTATACTTAAAGTTAAAAAAATAAAATGAAAGACTCCTTGACATATGAGCTTAAACTGAATGTTACTCCTGACCCGCATGAGTATAGATTGTGAATGGTATCCACCACAAAGGTAGTACACGTGGTTAAACTGCTAACTCACCCCACCAAAAGTGAATACACGTGGTAAAAATTGTTAATTCACTCCACTAAAGGAATTTTATGTGGTTAAAATATTAAATACCCCACCTAGTCCAAGGTGGTAAAGCAATGGATACTTCTTGCCCGCATAGATATAAACTATGTACGACACCCCTCCTCTAAAAAAAATGAAAATAAGTTTCTTTGAACTATTGTGGTACGTAGGCAACTTAGATATTTTCTAAGTTCAGTCATGAGTTTGTAATGAATTATGTTTTTCCTTTCATATGGGATAGTAATTTATTACACCAAAAAAAAAAAACAAAAAAAAACAAGAAAAAAAAAAGATTACACTTCATGAGTTTTGATGAAAGTAAATGCACTCAAAGGATTGCAAGATAGAAAAAGGAAAATTTTTATTATGTAATCTCAAGAATGATGATGTTATGACATGAAAGAAAAAGTCCTAAACAATTACCAAACAAAAGGATTTAAAATTTTCAGCTTTTTTTTGGCGGCCTCAAGGTGTACCACTAATCTTCAAGTTCTCAACCACTTCATTACTCAAAGGAGAAGTATTCTCGATAGCAATGACTTCCTCTTCAATCTCATGAATTTCAGTTTGAGCACTCTGAAGAAGTTCTTGTTGTCGTTTTAATGATGGAGTCAAGTTCTTCCTTCGTACCTTCAAGTTGTCAAGCTCTTTCTTGATTTGCATCAACTCCTCCTTAGTTGATTGAATTTGGTTGACTTGTTTGCTTTCTCTAGTCTTAGCATCATGGAGACGACCATTAGCTTCACTTAATTATCGTGCAAGAAGTTCTTTAGATGCCTTTTCAGAGGATGTTAACCTTACCTCGTCATAAGTAACAGCCTTGGTAAAAAATGCTTTCAATCATTCTTCTAAATGAGAGATGTCAAAATTTTTGAAGCTCTTTAAGGACTCAAGCACAAACAACACGTCATCTTTGATGGATGAGATAGAGTCAACTGTAGTACTTGCTATCCTTTCACGAAAATCACCCATAGCTTCTTAAGGTACTCCTTTTGGTGGTTAAGTATAAACTTTTCACCTTTAAACACCAAAAATATAGCACAATAAGGTGTTTGTATAGCCATAGCCAAGTTGAATGTCTTCTTTTGTACTTCTTTATCAACTAACGGACTTGTAGCCAATAATTTGGACCCCACAATCAACCTTTGGTTATCTTGTGATCCCTCGTCATCAATGTTTAAATAGTTCTTCCTCCAACTAAAATATTACATATGTTAAGTTGGAAAAGAACTTATTTCTTATACTAAAAGAAAAGAGAAAAAAAAGAAAAGTAAAAAGAAAATTAAATTGATAAAGAACCTCTTCAAGAAAGTTCTCCATTTGACGTGGGTTGTTTGCAACATCATGAATGTCAATGTCCCATGCCTCCAAAGGTCAAGGTTCATTTTGGATCTTTTTCAATGACGATCCATATTACTACTACCACTTTCTTCAATAGGGTGAGAAATACTCTCTCTTGTTGGCTTTGAGAGGTTCAATGGTTTGAGTGTTGCAATCTTCGAAAAAAATACGACATGCATATGTGGGGAATCATGAAGTGGGCTATCTCCATTATTATGCTCCTTGCCTTTAGGTGAGATCTTACTTGGCTTTAAATTGATCAAGCTCGCAATATTTTCTTTAAAGTGAATTCCATGAACTTTGGTCTACCACTTCTTATAGTCTTCAAACGAGAACTTCTTTGCATTTGGGGGCATACAAGAAAGACGCACCTTAGACATCGATTTGGACAAGGTGCACAAACGCCAATAGTGAACTCCTTCTAAAGAAGCTTTGCGGATGTCTCGTGTAAGAACTCTCGGCACCACTTGATAGAATTCAAATTGGTTACTAAATCGATGGGGACTATAAGGTTCAATGATAAAGTGTCCACCTTGCTATAAAGAAAGAAAGCTTGAGTGAATGGCAATAAAGTAGTTTTTCTCAAATCCCTCTACATTCCCATTGTCGACATACAAGAGATCCTTGTTCTTGGTGATCATAGTGCAAGTCTAAGAAACAAGGTCTCCTTTATGGATTCGCTTGCGGGTATATTTGAGATCATAGTATCTTGCGTTTTCTTCACTAGAGAAGATCGCCATTTTAAGGCCTTGTACTCCTTTCCAAATTTGGTGATAAGTCTTGAAATAATGTGCCAACCAACTATAGATAAAGTGGATGGGAATGTTGAATGCCCACAGGATGATCTTATATAATTCGCGATCTTGTTTAAGCCTTTGTAAATGCTTGCTAAGACATGAACAACAAGGCCTACCATTCGCCCACTTGCCATGATGCTCTCCATTTTGAAGGTACTAGGGCATATCAAGTTGATGTCATCGCTGGGAAGAACAAATGCGCAAAGCCAACAAGCTAAATATGCCACCAAGTGTGTTTCTTCTCTCAAGCTCTCTTTAACGGCAAGCTTTGAAAATGAAGCTTGCTCCACGGGGCACCATTCTTCGTGTATGTTGAAGTTGCCAAGTGGATTATGAGTTAATTTAGGATGGACAATCATCTTTTCTCTACATGGAGAAGACAAATAGTACCTAACAGTCTTCTTGGACCAAACTCTAATCTACTCGTCAATAGATACTTGAGAAGGTTGATGTCCATTAGCACTCTTTTGAAGTAGATGATCAACATGAAGTAAGTGGATGCAAGAGTGAGGGATGAATCTACTTCCTACCTCATCGACACCGGCAAGCTCCTTGGCATAGGAAATAACTTAATCGTAGAGAAATTCGATCATAGGAAGACCCACAAGAGTGTGCAGATCCCACAATGATATAGAAAATTCTCCAAGAGAAGTCAACAAAGTGTTGGTGAGTGGACACCATGCCTCGCAAAATGGCTTGACTATATCGGAGTTGCGATCATACATGAACAACAAAGTATACACCGAGTCATATATTTGCATTGCAAGAAGCTTGTGCTCGCATCGACTGAGGATGTCTTCAGTCCATTCCCCAGTATCCCTTGATGTAGTGAAACTCGTCGGTGAATTGGATCCCATTCCTCTACTTGGCATTGCCTTCAATGATGCGGTGACCTAATGTTGGCAATGGAGTTGGCTCGCTTGATTGCTGATGATGAGTTACTTGCAAAGCCCACACCTTGGAAGTCTTGCTCAAAGAAATCTCTTGGGATCACTCCTCCATGTAAAGGGAATTCGTCAATTTTGGTCATGCCTTGCGTACCGACCAATAATAGGGGCATAAATTGCCAAAATGGTGCCTCTCTCCATGTGTTGGCTCTAATCATCAAGGATCACCAAGTGTTGGACACCAGAGGAAGAAGAAATATTTTCAAAGCACACCATGATCTGTCAAAGTATAAGAAAAAGAGTGAGATAAAAAAAAAAAAAAGAAAGGAAAATTAGCGTTTTCAAGCTAAAGTTTGAAGCAAACAAGAGAGTGAATGCAACAAATTTGCAAATATATGGTGTGTGGAATTGTACAAGCTTTTTATATTAAGTAACTATAAGAAAAAGCTTACCAATTCAACAATTTGCAGCAAAGAAGGAGAGCATAAAAATGAAGATAAAGCAACAAGAAACATGGAGCAATGCTGCAAACTTCTTTGTTTGATAAGTTGTAGGAAAAATATAGAAATAAAGCATGTATTTTATAGTGTCAAATTGATGCTTGAATTAGAAATATTTCCATTACTCAATTGCTCAGGAAAGGAGCAGAACCTAATTGAAAGGGAATTTTCAACTTATTATCAGCTTTGATAAGAAAGAGTCAATTCTAACATGCCAAAGTTTGATAAAGAAATCTTTTTAGTCATGGCAAAGGCTTTTGCAATGCAATTCTAAAAATTTCTTCGGAGAAATTTAGTGTTGTTAAACCTTTGGATATGGTGGGGCTATGAATTTTTACAAATTATTCAAAGAAAACAAAAAGAAAAGAGAGAAGAAAATTGCCATAAGAAAAGAAAAAAAACAGAGAGGAAGAGTTCTCACTAAGTGCTAAAGTTCTTTGCAAACGTTGAGAAAACAAGCTGAAGAAAAAGAAAAATCTACAGGAGCTTCCTGTTTATCCTTTGCAACAATTCAAGCAGATTGTACTTCCAAAAAAGGAAGGAAAGAAAGAAGAAGAAGTTAGAACATAACAACTTCTTTTAAGCAATGCATCGAGCATATAGTATGATGATTTGTAGTAAATGATTGTGTGAAAATATGATATGTGGTGTTTCGCCAAAATCATACAAAATTTACCAATTCAGAATATGAGAATTCAAAGTAAAATTCCTAGTGTCATTACGAAAAGTGCACATAAGAAAAGAAAATACATACTTCTTTACTCTTGAATATGTGAAGCATCAAAGTTCCTTTTTTATAAAGGTGAATTAATCTTCGGAACAAGGAAATTACCATTCTCCTACAACTTGGGAATGAAGAAAGCAAGAAGAAGGGAAGTTTTCCTTGATTTGAATCATGGAAAGTACTATAATTATCTTGCCAAAGCATTCCCACGAGCAAGAGTTTTTGCAGTTGAAGTACTGATCATTAGATTTGAAGTTACAAGGAAATTTGCCAAATTTTGCATTCTTCAATTGGAAGGTATTGAAAATATATGCTGAATTTTGCCGCAAGAAAACATTTGGTGAAAGAAAGTTTTTTGCGTGTCAAGATACAAAGTAGCACAGTGACTTTGCTTCAAACTGGAAAGAAATCTATTGCTTAAAGACCACATACACCATGATGTAGTGGGCCCAAGTGAATTTTTAAAACACAGAAAAAAAAAGAGGGGATGACCAAGGTAAGAAAGAGCGAGACTGCCTTATATGCTTCTGCTTGTTTCAAGAGGGAAATATTCAGTTGATTTTATTTGTCTATAGGCCGAAATGATTAGAGTAGAAGGATAAGATTTGCGCTATCAAAATCATAGAGAAAGTAAGCCCAATAATTCATCCTTTTATTCATTTGTTCAAATTCAAAAGTTCACATACATCTTGCAAAATCCAATTACAAATTGAAATAATTGTCACGGTATATTCACTTAAAGATATATTGTTCGTGAACAAGTTTCGACGGGGTATTTGTAGATAAATAAAATTTATCGTCAATTAAATAATGACACGTGTAAAATAATATATTAAATATCAATTTTATATCTTCTATTTATATTTTGAGAATTTAATCAAATTTAATTTCTAAAGTATATAGTAAATCAATTGATATTTTAGTATATATTTTCGATCAATCAAATATCGCTAAGTGTCAAATCTTGATTCTTAGCAATCAAGATTGTATCTTGTAAATTATGGAAGTAAATACCAATATTTTGATAATTTAAATCACATATTGTGATTAAGGTAGTAAATATCAATCAAATCGTGAAAGACCAATCAAATCACGTTATTTTATCAAATAATTATAGCAAGAATTCATATCCTACAAGTATAAATAGGGGTTATTATGAAAAAGAAATCCAAGCAAGAAAGGTGTTAGAGGAATTATCTCAATTTAAGGAGATCAAGTTCGTGGAGATTCACGGTGTTTAAAGTGAAAATTAAGGCGTTCATCGTGGAGTTTACTTGAGTAATAATGTTTAATTCAGGATTAAGTTATTAAACTCTTGAATTAACATTATTGGAAATCTAATCTACATTGGAGGAGATCAATGGATTACTTCCATCAACAAGTTATCAAATTCACCAAGTCAACGTTCTTAAAATTGTTATGTTTAATTCAAAATAAAGGTGTTAAACCCTCAAATTAATGTTATTGAAAGACGAAATCAATTTGGAGGAGATCAAATCAATAATTCTACCTCCAAAATTTCAAATCCAAAAGATATTATACTTAGAGAGAAGAATCAGATAAATTAGTTAGAGATTATAACCATTTAATTCTTTTGATATATTAAAATTCAATTTGTACTATTTTTCTTATTTGTTATTTTGTAAACAATAAAATTTGTGTTATAGAATATTTAATGATCGCCATCTTATGCGCGATCATGTCCCGTAGCTAAATTTAGTCACGGACTTTATCTAATGTGCAGAAAGAAAAATGCAAAACATAAGATAAAAAAGTGCATTTTTTATTAATATAATTTTTAATAAAATTGTCTTTATAAAAGAAAAGAGTACAAAACATCCAAACTAATTAGGGCGGTGAGCATCCTACTCTAACAAATAAAACAAACCAAGAGAGAAGAAAAATTAGCAAAATATACTGATAGATGGAAAAATGTATTGAAATGAGAAATGAGAGTTTGATATCCGGTAAACTAGAGTTTGGAGATATTTATGTCATAATATAGGAAAACAAATATCCCAATAAACACCATTCAATCGATTTTCTCAAGGTAATTCAGGTGGTAAAAATCTCTCTAGAAATAGATTGTCCTGTTGGACTCCACCACACATATTTTCAATATTTATTTATTTATTATGGAATTATCTAAAAATAAGATTTAGATAAGAAATTGTGTTCCAACACAATTACTCAACTAGGCGTTCATACTTATCCAAGTTAATTGATGCACAATACAATGAATTAGGTCTTAAGACATGCCTATAATGCAGTGAATGATCATACAAGAATTGAAACATGTAAAATTAAATAACACTATTATGTTTAATAAATTAATCAGTTTACCAAATTCGTTATGTTCCACTTAATATTATAACACCAGTTAGAACATGAATTGAATTGAACAATGAAAAAATAAAATTTGAAACAATAATTTTTACGTGGTTCAAATATAAATATCTTATTCCACAAAGGCTATACCCAAAGAGAACATAATCCACTATTAGTAAAAGTTTTATATAATACAATTAGGACTTGTAAAACAAAAATAAAGACTTAACTCTTTATTTTGATGCCGTTCTTGTATTATTCCATGGTGGACTTATTTGTGAAATTCCCTCTTGTTTGCCTCGTTAACTTCCTTCAATGTTGGCTGCCTTCAATCAATAGAAGGTTTTCTCATAAGAACTCACTTCCTTCTCCTAAAGGATATCCAAAGCGATGTTTGAATATCGTTTGGAACACAAAAGAATATCTAGATTGATTTGAAGCTCATAATTCTTGATCAATGATTAGATGCCTAGGAGACAAAGTTGGTTGCTCTCTTGTGCTGGATATGCTCTGAAAACTGCAATCATAACTTATGAAGATTTGTGTCTTTATAGACACAAATTTTATAAGATAGATTTCTAATTAAACTACATAGAAAGTTTTCTAGTCAAACACAAATATTTTTCCAATTACAACTTGTCTCTTTGAGTTTAAATATATATGGAATCTAAGATACATAAGATCATAAATTTTCTAATTGATCAAGATCTTTATTATCTCAAATCCCATGAAATCAACCAGCTAAGATCCATTAAATCAGCCGAATTCGGAAAGTTCCATCAAGCTTGATTTGATAATCTTTCATCCGAATAAGGCAAGCTCAAGCAAATCTCTCTTTCCATTGGACGCGCGTGTATTATTAGGAAATATCTTGAGGATTTATTTCCATAAACTCCTCAAGCATATTCTTAATAAAAAGTCCATAAATTGTAAGTAACATGAATTTTATTGCTACAAGGAAACAAACATTAAAGAATTCGACTTTCATCAAAACTCATGTTTTAATATAAAATGTGCATCTTACCATTTTAGAAACTTGTCAAATTTGCAGATTTTGTTTTGATAAATAATGCCAACAAAATACGGACTCAATAGTGACATTGCCGTTTGCTTGACAATCTAGCTTTAGATGGAGTTAGACCAGTGTTTACTCTAAATCAATTGCTCTAAAGCTGGGAATTTATTGCTCGTGAACCCACGGAAACTCATCCTCTGATTTCATCATTAATTATTACTGTTGTTATTTATATCATGAACTGCCAAACGGGTACCAGTTGGGCGCCTGCATCTCAGTGAGTTAACATCTGACACAATGCCTTAAAGAAACTTGGATTGAATTCGAGAGATTTGAATAAATACATATATAGTCAGATAGATATCATGAATACAATCCAATAACTGATTTGTTATATACAGCTAGTTGGGTACATTAATTTTACATTTTTGCTTTAGATTAACATTTTATTTGGTTGAGACAAAAAGTAACTGTATAAGTAGAAATATATATAATGCATGGAACGGGAGTAAAATACGATATATAACAAAGTCTCTTAAATTTAATTTATTTTTGTTCCAAAGTTGGGGCCGAGAAGAGGATTTATATAGGTCAGAAAATATAAAATTATCAATTTAACTACATTATTTTATGCACAAATAAAGAAAAGGGTAAATCTATAGAAGATAAAAAATTAATCTCCTCTCATTGCTTCATTTTCATTATACTGAACAATGAAAAACATTATAAATTTACTTTTCTTTTAGGTGAAGTATAGTCCCATTCCCCTTAAACAAACAATGCCTCTTGAAGCGTGATTTCATCTTTCTCAAAACAATTTTCCCCAGTATAAATTTGTTTTTTTGGATTGACTACAAATTCATTTTAGGATATGACAAGACCATCAGAACAATAATTATGGAAGTCTCATTTCAAGAACAACTCGAAAGACTTATTTCATATGTAAGTAAAATATGACAAGGAAAAATGAGATGATAAATTTGCTTACTTTGAGATTATATAGACTTTGTAGCATCTTTTCACAATGCATATAATGCTTGGAATTACGGCTTATTTTCAAGAATTGCAACTTTACGAAGATGTCTTTTTCTTTAAGGCACCTTATTAGAAATAGCACCTATTTAGAAAAATAGCTCAAGAAAATTAATTCATGAGAAGAAAGTAAGAAACCTTTTAAAAAAGCATTGAAACTTTTTTCTTAAAAAAAATAGAATGTTGATAATACTAAAAAGGAAAAAAAGAAAAAAAGAAAAAAAAATGATATTTTAATTCCTTCAATACACATGTCCAAGTGCCAAGAAATTATATTATAATAAAAATGGAAAAATGGTGGTCGAAAAGACATAAAAATCTTCATTTGTACTTTTATTTACTGTTTTATCTTTGATACAATTTTCTCTCAACTCTATTTATCTTCCTGCATTGACGTTGATCTCTCACTAACATAATCTGTATATGTATTTATCTTTTTCTTTTTTCTAAGACATCATCTCTAGTAAAGGGAAAAAAAAAAGTGACACGACCACTACTGCTACTAATACAATGAGCTCTAACACATTTAAAACTTTCATTAATTTTAGTAATTCTTAGATGTTTACATTCAAGTAACATTTCATTTTTGTTATTTTTTGTTTACTAGTTGAACTATTGTTCAAAAAAATTTCAAATTTCATGTAGTAATTAAAGTTTTTTTACTAATTTATTTAGTTATCTAGCACAAAATAAAAAGAAAAGGGTTTATATTAAATTCATTATGAACTCTCCTTTTCAGTTACTTTTTCCAAGCTCCATTTGGAACTTTCATTTGTGTGCCTCTATGTTAAGAGTTAATATATAAGAGAAGTGAAAGTATAAATGGGTATATAAAAAAAAATACTATTTAGTTTGAAAAAATATTTGAATGAGAAGTAAAATACGAGATATATGAAATCCTTTTAGAGCTCAATTTCATTTCTGTTCAAAGTCGTGTGGAAAAATGGAAGTATAAGGCAGAAAAAATATAAAAATCCTCAATTGTATTATTATTTACCCTTTTACGCATAATACAATTTCCCCTCAACTTAAATTTTTCTTCCCGCAATTTACCTTTACCTCTTGCTAATACAAACTATATATGTTAATTCCATTTTCTACAGGCATCATATCTAGTAAAGGACCCAAAAAAAAGAAAAAAAAGTGACACAACCACCACTACAATCACTATAACCAGCTCAAACACATTGAATTTTTTTAGCAATTTTAAGATGTTTACATTCAGAAAGTATTTTTTTTTTGTTCTTATTTTTTGTTTACTAGTTGAACTAGTTTTCAAGTTTAATTTTATTAGCTGATTATTATTAATTAAAATTATTTTAATAGTTTATTTAACCGTTATCTAGGGGGTTTATTGGTAAAACCATAAAAAATTGTTTTCTATTCTCATCTTATTTTCATTGTACCAAACAAGGAAGTATTTGAGATTTACTCCCAAATTGAAGGAAAAAGTTTACATAAGTTTCAATCGCCATTCTCTATTCTATTTCCCCTTATTAAAGCAAACGAGGCTTGTTTACAACATTCTTCTAATCATTTTTACTTAAGGGAGAAGGAAAGCAATATTCGTGCAAGCTATTATATATCTAACACAAACAACTTCTTGACAGCCCAAGTAGGCATAATAATAAATTCAGAGGTTTTCCAATGTGTATGATGGTTATAAATGCAGTGTTCTGAGTTGGATTTAGGCATTAAAGTGACATCTACTTGTCACTCTTTAATGCTTGGCCTGCCCTCCTTTAAATGCGTTTGATCAAAATCCAATTTATAAGCCCCTCCCTCAGCTCTCACTTCTCACGCTCACCAACATCTTTTTACATTGCATGCCAAAAAAAACTATTAGTACTGCTACTCTTTTCTTGCAGCCTAAACACATCTCAAAAGCTTTGTACTAAGTTTGTGATTCTCATTCCAGGTTCACCTTGTAATCGCAAGTATACGTGAAGAACTTTTGTGGGCTGTCGATGGAATTTACTCAATTGTCTCTGGCTCCAGGGCAGTATGGAGATGGGAAAAGCGGCAGCGAAAGCGAAACAAACCTTCCAATGAAGAGAAAGTGGAACACAGAAGCCCCAAGTGTTGATCTTCAACTTAAACATCCCTTGCCCTCTGACTGGGAGCAATGCCTTGATCTTCAAGTACATTTATAACTACACCTTTCCCAGTGTGCATTTGTCTGTGTGAATTTCTATTGTAGTAATTTTTTCTTGTTCTATATAATTCCTGTGTCCCCATCTGAAATATTCAATTAGCTAGAGCATAAAATTGAACTGTCTAATCTATTTTGAGTATATTATGTAGTCTAGGACGATAAGACTTATTAAAAGAAAATCAACTAGATTATCTCATATTACTTTCACAAAATAATGAATTGACTGGTTAAACAATCCATACCAACTGGACATTTAATTTTGGATGGAAGGAGCGCATACTGCTACATACCGAAAACTTGTGATTTAAGCATGAGAAAGAATCAAATGGAGCAAAAACAAAAAAAAAAATAAAGTGGGAGAGTTGTTTTTATTGTCATACCCGACAACCAAATTCATGTCTACTTATATAGTTCAATTTAGGTATTGAAATTTCTTTAATAGACATGCATGTTACAAGTTAAATGGTACTACATATTTTAGATCTTAGGATTTTTGATCTCATCCTTGCATATATGTTCCATGAGAAAATACATTGGTACCGATACATCTAAAATGTTTTTTTTGCAGTCAGGAAGAATGTACTATGTGAACAGAAAGACATCAAGGAAGAGCTGGAACAGGCCTGAGGAGCAGAAGCTTGACCTGGAACTCAACATCTCAACAGGCTGCAGCAGTGAGCAAAAGGAATCATCAACTATGAGCAATATGGTGGCATTAGCTTGTTCAAATTGCCATCTTCTTGTAATACTTTGTAGGTCATCTCCCTCTTGTCCCAATTGTAAGTATGTCCATTCACTTGCATCTTCACCTAAATCCAAACCCCCCATTGGGCCATCTAATTTGAGTCTTTGATGGGCATGGGGGAGTAGGGATGGACATAGTATGGGGAGTCACTGTAAATTTCATGCCTCTAAGATTGTTCTTAGTTTTCCGTATTTTGTTTGGGTGAGTATATGTGTTCTTTATCAAAGCTTTCCTCGTTTATCTAATATAGGATTCTGGTTCTGTCCCATTGGGAGAGATCCAAGTTTATTAATTGATGTGACTTATATTTCATTTTCCGGTGTAATTGAAATGGCAGATAGTAGTAATTTTAAAAATGCATGTTTGTTTTCAAATACTTTCATTGTTTTAACTTTTATTCACTTACAAGTTACAAAGATGAGCTTCCACCTTCGTCATTGTATTTTTACCAAGCTAGCGGAAAAATTCCAATTTCAATATTCTATTCCAATATTATTAATGCACATTAAGTATATAAAATAAATATAATTTTAATGTATATTTGTGATATTGAAATAGAAATTGAAATATCATTTAAAATAGAGAATTTGATTTGAAAAAATCCCTTAAAATCCCTGACACGGGTGAGGGTGATATGTAAAAATTTCTTTTCCTAAACTATTTAATCTCCGTTTCTTCTCATTCTTCCAATAACTAAGGAGGAGTGTGCCAACAACTAGTAGGTCACATCCCTGGAGGCTACCCTGCTTTGAAAATGTACTTCGAGTTCACCTTTTGACATCCCCTTTACTAGTCGTAGGGTAGCAGCACTACTCATCTATAGAGAGTTACTGTCTAGTAGTTAGCAGGCGCAGGCACAGATGGAATAATCGTTGTGCTTGGAGCTAAAACAATTAATAACTAGCCCTTCTCCTTGAGTATTAAAAGCACGAAGGAAAGGGCATTCTAGTTATAGCACCCAAGCAGATAGGTAAAAACGGGTAACTTTCAAAGAGTGACTTCATAGATTATTTAGTAACAAAGAGAGCAGATGATTCTTTTTCTAGATGGAATAGTTTTTAGTCCAAATATTCAAGTACAAGTAACTAGTATGTCAGTCCACAAGTCAACATATTTTTAGAGAAAGTTTGGAATTTCTCTTGAAATTTGGAATGTTATAGGACACACATTCAAGTTAACTAAGAAAGCGAGTAGAGACAAGTGACTATGTTTCACGTGCACTATGTGTATCAAGTTTAAACCACGTATTAGAATAAAATTCCATACTCCTCCGTTCGAAAATTAGGGAGCTAAGTGATCAGTATTGTTTTTTAATAAAAGTCAAAAAAGTATAAGTTTTATAAAATTAGACCTAACATAAAGTTTCAGATGAGAGTTGAAAAGTGAACAATTTTATGAAATTTTATATTATTACTTTTAAAAGTAGTGATTAATGGTAACTAATAGTAATGTCATATTATTATTTTAGTAAAAAGATACTTTTGAAAATAAAGTTTTCGTTTTAAAAAATAATATCTTATTTGAAATGACTCAAAAACTAAAAATAAAAATAAAAATGATAAATTTTGAAATGAAAGGAGTATTACATCATTCACGCAAAGATTAAATGAAAGGAGTATTACATCATTCACGCAAAGATTATCCAACAAAAAAGACACAAAATTTCAAGCACTGAGTCATTGTTGCACGGATTGAAACCTAAAGCAATCAAAGGTGTCTAAATCTGAACAATGGGTAACCTTGGTGGAAGTTGACTATGTTAATCCCTTTTCAACATAGGAAAAGGGTTTCATATTCAGGTTGATTATGGCTTCTTTACCAACACTGCAGCTGAGGATGGCCAAACAAAGGGACCACTTCCAGTTCCTCAAACTTTTCGTTACACCTTTTTCTAGACAAGAATACCCTTTTATACAAATTATGCTCCCTCTTTGGATGACTTTATGTTAAAATTACACATACTTGAGAAAGTTAACAAACATATGTAAGTGGAACCTGTTCAGATAACACTCCACAAAGATTGAGTCACCTTCTAAATGGCCACAATTTCAAATGAAAGGTTACAAATTTGAGTCACATTAATTATTTTTTGATAAAGTGGCATATCCACGTCTCAAGACTCCATTAAGTAAAATTTACTTACTATTCTGTACTTGGATTTCATTGTAACTCTGCCTCTTTTATGGATTTAAATTTAGGAAGGTTTGCACTTGGAAAAATCTGTCTCTTTTAGGGGAAAAGCATCTTTGGCCCATTGAGGTCACACAAGTTACTTCATCAGCGTCATTAAATTGTTTTCACTAGAACAATCAAATTATCAATGAAAACTTGCAATTTAGCCATATAATAATGAAAATTTTGCAAATATAGTTTAACATCACATAAATTCAATGTGGTATGCTGACTCTAACCTATGATACAGATATAATACAGTAAGGTTATAAAATATTAAAAAAAAAAGAATATACGAGTGAGATGCATTCATATATATTTAAACAACGGCAAGTTGACATTAAATTAATTTTAGTTACTCACCAACGTCTAAAATAGAGTTTTTGAATTGTTCATATTTTAACTTGCTCTATCAATAAATTTAGTTGATTTACTAAAAACTCATGAAATTTAATAAAAATAAAACAACTCACATTAATTGTTAAATACCAACAAATATAACTATATATATGTAACAAAAAGTCCAATCATTAGAATGTCAATAATGTATATATAATGCAAGATCACGTGTTCAACTCATGTAAATGATTTTTAGCCTCTTAAATCTCATTTTATTTTTTATGGATCCCACTTATAGTTTGAAAGAATACAGACATTATTATAGATAGAAAAAAATAAAATAAAATAAACAACAAATATTTCAAATGCCTTTTTGATTTTGATTTTTTATGTTGACCTCAAATTTCTGTAAAATTACAAACACCTCGATTTACACAGACAACACGCTCAATTGCCTTGCAATTTTCATTAAATAAAATCCATCAGTCACAGCCATTCCCTCCAAGATTGAATCCGAAACTTCTAATTTCATTGCTTGATCTATTGCACGCAACTCACTTAACCAATCAAATTCTTAGTAATCCCATGGCACTACAAGGCTTGATCCAAACATTCTACTGGTTGGGAGCATTGAAATGATTTAAAAGCACAAACACCTGACTTAAACAACCCTACAAAAATCGATAGAAGAATAGGATGCCAGCCAAAGGCCATATGACCCTCCCACCTATCCTACAGATATGCCTACGGAAATGACATTATTTTTCGTAGAAAAGTGGGGGACAAAGCACAAATCTACGGGTTGCCTGGCCCTCCGCGGAATGTGCGTCCCTCTGTTAGAACTGAATATGATCTAAATGTATTAAGCCAATAATACACAAGATCATAATAATGTGAAAATTAAAGGATCAAAAATTGCCTCCAGTAATTGATATTCTTGTGCAATCTGAAATAAGCTTTCTTGAGGTTAGAATGCTTCTAAACTTTCTTCAATCTCAAAATCGATGGTGTAAAAATTGAACAAAAATGAATAGCTTAGAAAACCCACCGTATTACAGTATATATATACTCTTGCTATCAAATAGTCTACCAAATTTAACCCCGGATTATGAAAATTATGGGCTAATTTGAGCCACTAATATTGTGATTGATTATACCGTTCATATGAATTAGAAAAAAAATCAACATTCTCCCACTTAGCCCGTACATTCCATTATTCGCCATAATAAGATAACAATACATAAATCAAGGCATTAGATCCTTAAAGAACGAGTAGTATCTGCCATATATCACAAAGTATTATGTTTCTTAACATTAACCCATATATCTTAATGAATAAACTTTTTGTTTATTCTAGGTCCCAGAATGACGTTAGCAAACCAACATAAGCATGATGACATATTGATGTCAGCAAAATGACAACAATATAACATCAGCAGGACATCATCATCTGGAAGGATCAGATGATATTAGGCATGACGTAAGCCTAAGAACAGTCAGAAAAAATGACGCAAGCCATGATGTTAGAAGGACAGCTGCCCCGACAACATCTGTCAGAAAATAACTTTACTTTATTAAAGAAAAGAATCTGTACTGAAAGAGAGTGACCGATGGGTCACGCGTCTGTAAAAAAGAGTGGACCTCAGGCCACACATTAGTAGCTTTAGAATAAAGTAAAAATAATAATTGTAGTAGTGTCGGCCACCTTTTGATCGATGCATTTGTAAACAAGTGGTTGAGATAATGCCAGGTATTTTGATCTTGAGCGTCAACCTATTAATTAAACTTGGAGTCTGGGATTCATGTCCATGACCCTTGCCTATAAATAGGCTAGTCCCTTGTACATTTGGAGCATCGCTCATAGCAAGCAATAAAGCAATATAATTTCACAATCCTCTACTCTCTCTCTAAATATCTCTCCCTCTATACAAAAACCATAAACCCCAAAAAACCCAGACGAATAGAATGACATCAGAATGACGTTAGCAAACCAACATAAGCATGATGTCAGATTGATGTCAGCAAAATGACAACAATATAACGTCAGTAGGACATCATCATCTGGAAGGATCGAATGATGTTAGCCATGACATAAGCCCAAGAAAGTTGGCAAAAATAACATAAGCCATGATGTCAGAAGGACAGCTGCCCCGACAACATTTGTCAGAAAATAACTTTACTTTATTAAAGTAAAGAATCTATACTGAAAGAGAGTGATTGATGGGTGTGGTCCTCAGGCCACATGTCAGTAGCTTAAGAATAAAGTAAAAATAATAATTTTACTAGTGTTGGCCACCTTTTAACTGATGCGTCTGTAAAGAAGTGTCTGCGATAATGCCACGTATTTTGATCTTGAGATTCAACCTATTAATTAAGCTTGGAGTCCGGGATTCATGTCCATGACCATTGCCTATAAATAGGCCAGTCCTTTGTACATTCGGAGCATTGCTCATAGCAAGCAATAAAGTAATATAATTTCACAATCCGCTGCTCTCTCTCTAAATATCTCTCCGTCTATACAAAAACCCCAAACCTTAAAAACCCAATCTAGTATCAGAGCTTCAAAAGGTTCTGCGCCAAACCTAGTAGAAGTAATACACCACCACTAAAAAACCTTCCCTTTGGGAAGGGGAAAAGCCGACTTTACCAGTCCTTGTTCTATAAAAAGAAGTTTAACTAGATAAGTTTGCCTTCCCAAAACCTCTTACTCCTCTAAGAGAAAGAAGCCCTTGCGCGAATTCAAAACTAGTAAAAGATCGGAAGGAGCCCTTGTTAGGTCGATTGAAGAAAATAAGGCCATTTTTAGGGAGAGTACGGGTGAACCAGAGAAGAAGGATCAATATGGCTTCATTCGACCGAAGGAAAGAAAGAGGAAAGGCGAAGCTTGAGGTAAACCTTATCCCTTTAAACTTTTAAGTATAGGAAATGAACTGATAAATAGGCTAAGTACCCATAAGTTATATAAGTGTATTGATAAGTACATATTTTGACATATTTTTATATCAAATCATTTATACTTTTTTTGCTTTATTCTTGTTAATATTCTTGTTTTATTAATGTTTTGTGTTAGGGAATAAATGGAAGCATGTTTCCACACTTGTGCAGTTTTTGTAATTTGAGCATAACTTCATGAAGAGATAGAGGTACAACTTTTATGTTGAAGGTTCAGTCCAATTCAGTCTTGATTATAGCAGAAAATCCATCCAAGTAGTTGCACAAGATGGATCACTAAAATTCAGATAAGAGTTAAGCCCAGTATTGACTTATTTTACCAATTGGGTTATATCTCTTGAGCCCAAATTTATTTTGGGCTGAAATTTGGATATGTTATACACAAGAGGTAAATAAACAAGTTTTCTGCAGACAATATGGTGAGAAAATGTGTCAAAATGGTAAAAACATAGGCTGCAAGTTGCTACTGCTGCTAAAGGATGACTCTTAGATATAATTCGATAATTAGATCATATCTCCTTCATCCGATCACCAAATTTGACAAATGATAAATGAAAATCTATCAGAACCGAAGGATCTATAATTTTTATTGTTTATGAATAATCAAAATCTACCTGTATCTGACCGAAAAATATAATTCAATTCGGTAGGTGAGGATTTGATGTTACAACTTACCAACTCTTGGCAACTAGCATACCACTTGATTAACCCCTCCATTATTTGTTTGGCCTCTAGCTTACTCTAAGTATTATAAATAGGTCATGTATTAAGCTTGTAAGGAAAGGGGGGGGGGGTAGAGGTTTCATTAGGCTAAGTTTTCTAATTTGTATGTTTTCTATTATTGCAAGTTTTCTAGTAGTAATAGAAATGTATTCTCTAGTTTTTCTTATATTTTTAGTCTTTACTACTTTTATTATGTCTTTCTAAATTTTATTTTGCTGAGGAAAAATGATTGAACCTCTTGATGGAGGAAGATGAATGGTTATAAGAGTAGAAAATATTTAAGTATGTTGTATTATTATTTTGAGTTTTGATCTAAACCCTGCTTGTTTTGTGGTGATTCTTGATTTATGTATTTCTAATGGCACAATAAATACTTAGATTTATTTAGCTTATTGTACGGTTTTATCCCACTGACTGCTAATGTGAAACTTTAATTTGTTGTTGACGAAAGTGTGCATAAATACTTGAATCCATAAATAAGTATTGGTGTTAAGAGATAATTTGCAATAGTAAGACAATATCATGATTATCTTATTGCATGAGTTATTTGATAATATCTTCTCATTGGAACCTTCATTATGTATGCATTTCAATTGCGGCAATTAATAGAGGTAAAAAGAATAAATAACTGTTTCTCTCTCCAAAACTCAAAAGTGGATCCCTAATCTTCAGTACTTTATTACTTTGGTTCTTCTTTAGTTACAGCATACATTAATTGTTCATATATTTTGATTCACATAAATTCATTTTTTTTAGAAATATAAACTTGAATTCTTCAAACAACTTCCCTATGGATCGACTTCAAACTCATGAGAAATTTGTTACTTAATATAACCTACACTTAAGTTTGCAAACTTAAAGTTGTAACATGTATTATCTATTTAAGTTTTATTATAAATTTCCAAGATCTTGTTAATACCTTATTTGAAATAGACTATAATAGTAGTATATAGTTAAAGTGGTTTAAAAATCAAATAGATTTAGAACTACAAAGTCGTCAAGAGGCAATTTTGTCTTTAAGAAACGAACCAATCTTCAAAAATATATACCAAGAATTTGATTGAACTAGAGGATTTTAGGACAACTAATTATCCTAATCAACAAATGAATTAAAGAAATTGAATCTGAATAAATTTATGAACAAAATAGAATACCTAGATCTTGCGATTAAAGAAGGTTCTAGGAGTACCAAAACAACAGTAGAAGGACATCAACTAGGGTGTAACTTCCCAAATAACTTCAAACACATATTCCATAGTGAGGAAAAACAATTAAATTCAATTGTAGACCTAGTGATAAGTTTAAACAACAAAGACAGTTTGAGTATTGTCAAAAAGATTTTAACGAAAAATTTTCTTACCAAAGAAAAAATCTAAAAGAAATAATTGATAAAATCAATTATATTAAAGAACAAATTAGTATTCTTGAAAAAAGGTACACTGAAATTGGTGAAAAAATTAATAAAAGTAACCCAAAAAATTTAGAAGAAGTTGTAAAACCTGAAATTCAAGAATTTAAAAGAGAATTAGAAATCTTAAAGAAAAGTTTAAATTTTTTGAAACCAAACAGGTTGTCAGAGCGACTAGAGAAGACATAGATAGAATATCTAGTCAACTAAGCCAAATAAACAAAGGTAAAAACATTATAGAAACAACGACTAAGTGGAAGTATTAGTAGAATGGATAAAGGAAAATAAATTATTAAAATAGAATCAACAAAAGGCTTAGGGAAAGCGCTAAAATTTTGGGAAAATAAAAATATTGTAGAAAAACTCGAAGACATAATAGACACAGAACAACAGTTTGAATTCTTTAAAAACGAAGGAACAAAAAATATTAAAGGAGAAATCCTCTAGGGAAAAATTAACCTTTGGGGAAAAAAAAATATACAGACATATCTGTGAAAGAAAGAAAGTTGTACAGAAGAAAACCAACAAATCTCTTCCAACCTAATTGATAAAAAATCAAAAACCCAACTTTCTCATAAAGGAATTCAATATGTACACTTAGGAGCAGTAATGATAGCTGTAAAAGGCCTTCATAAACCAAACCTAGGAATAAAAACCCTTGTAGTCTTATATGATGAAAGACATAAAAACTTAGGACAAGGAATACTTGGACATTCGAAATAGATATGAACACCAACAATGGAGCTATAATTTATTTCTGTCCTCATTATCTCATAGATAAAAAAAAATTGTTAAACATATCAAAATAGGAATAAAAATAAAAGGTTACAAACTATAACCAAGAGTTTATAACTTAATGATTAGAATGGGTTTTATAGGAAAACTTTGCATAAATAGAAAAATTCAATATAAGATAGATTCTGAACTAATTGGAAATATATTAACCAGCAAAGGAATAAAAGCAATACGAGGAATCAAATATAATCTTGAACAAAATGCAAGGCTAGAATGGACCACATAATCTTTTCTAAAGAAACAAATTTATGTTCCATCTAGAAATCCAATATATGAAAACCCTAGTGGAAGCCTGTCTATAAGATTCCACAACTACAATTACCTAGGAAACCCTAGTGAAACAGAAAGCTCTATTGATGAAACTGAAGAACTAGAAGCCAGAATGAATAGGCTAGAAGAAGAACTTCCAGAATACATGACAAATCCAGAATACAAATTCCTCATAGGAAAAGTAAAACTAATTCCAGGAAGAATAAGAGCACAACTCAAAGCAATAGCCCAAAAATTCTGAGAAAGATATCCTTTGGCAACAGAAGAGATGGCTAACACTCAAATAAAAAGAGGATACATCCTAAAAACAAGAATAATAGATGAATGCGAACAAGGCCTAAGACCTATAGAAGATATGCATACGGACTTACAAAAAGAAAAAATTCTAGGAATAAAGGCAATAGAAGAACCAGAAATTCCCAAAGAAATAAGAGAACAAAAGGTAAATGTAGAAGTTCTAATTAGAGAAATAAAGGATATAAATGGAGAAAACATGAAAGATAAAGTGTGTAATGAATTTGAAAGGATTGTGAATCAATATAAAATTGATTATGAAGAAGCCTTTCAATATATAAACAAAAAATATAAAGT
Source organism: Paulownia fortunei (assembly GCA_019321725.1). NCBI lineage: Eukaryota > Viridiplantae > Streptophyta > Magnoliopsida > Lamiales > Paulowniaceae > Paulownia > Paulownia fortunei. Next base: position 11,941,622 of record CM033115.1, on the reverse strand, counting down.
TGACCATGATAATTATGGTAATTATTCAGAAACAGAAATCTATAGAGAATTACTTATAGAAACAAGAATGAACAACCAAAGGTCAGCCTTACCTCCTAGAAGAAATGCGCCAATGGAAATAAAAAAAATATGACCATCTATAAGATCTTATAATACATATGATCTTGCTATGAGACCTCCTAAAAGGGAAAGAATAGAATTTGAAAGAGCCCAACTTGGAGGAACCAAATATGAACTGGGAATACCACCTAGGAATCCTACCAGACTTAGAGATTATGATCTTGTTGGATGGAACCAAGCTAGACGAAGAGGTAAAAGATATATTCCAGATAGTGTAATCCTACCTCAAGCCTATAAAGATGGAATAGTCTTAACCCTAACCAACCTACATCCACAACAATGGCCAGAAGCCATAGATAGATGGAAATCAAATACAATCAGAGCATGGGTCAACATAGGAACTTCATTAGGTGCAGATATGGTTGTCTACCTTGAAACACTTTTAGGAGATATAACTCTAAGTGTTTATAATATTGTCAAACAAACAGATCCAGCTAGGATAAAACAAAGATAACTTATGGGAAACAACATGTATAACTTTACAACCTTAATAAGAGAAATCCTTTTAGGATTCGAACCTTCAAAAAATAATTATAATATACAAGACACATCTAGAATAGCATTAGAACAAACAACTATTAAAGAATAGGATAATATAAATGAATTTAGTAACGATTATATGAACCTAGCAACCAAAGTAGGAGTCTTCTTTGATGAAGAAATAGCTAATAGGTACCTAATGCGATTATCGGGAAAATTAGGAAAAGATGTAGAATGAAGCTGGAACGAGAAAAACTATCCTACAAATCTAGGAGTAGGAGCTAGAATAGTCTATACCTTTGATAGACTAAAAGATAAATGTTCAGAGATAATCCAACAAAAAAGAAATTAAAAGAGTAAGTTTTGCCTTTTGTAAAAACATTCTTACATCTCAACGGTATTAAAAAACACAAAAGACTAGAAAAAAGAAAGTTCTTAGAATTTTTTTGAAAAAACAACCTCAAAAAAAGAAAACATGTCAAAATACCAAATTAACAGAGAAAATGTCACTGCTATAGTTGCGGAGACCCAAACCATCCAGCAAATAGATGTAATAAAAGAATAACTGATCCTTATAGAGCTAATAAGGTTGATGGATTAGAAGTAGATGTTGTAAGTATAGATTCTTATGATGATAATTTCTATTTAATAGACGAAATTGAAGAAAGAATGAAAGACTTTAATGAGTTTGATATTCTAAAAGTCCATCAACTGCAAAACATGATAGACAACCTAAGTATGATAAACATATGAGGACTAAGCTACATGAACAAAGAAGAACATGAACTGAATGGATACAAAGTGAGGGAATTTTTACTAAAAAATGTGATTACTGTTACCTTTACCCACACATGGAACATAAGTCTAGGTGTTTTACCTGCCAAATAGAAATATGCAGTTTCTGCTTAGTAAAACATTTTGGAATAAAAACCAAAACACAAAATATAATAAAAAATATAGAAAAAGATTATGAAGTTAGATTCCTAAAACTTGAACTTGAAATAGAAAAACTAAAAAACAAAATCTTAACCCTTGAAAAAGGAAAAAGAAAAATAGAATAATTTAGTGAAAATGAAGAAAATTCTGAAAAAATAGAAGAAATAGATAAAAGAGATAATCTAAAACAAGATTGCCATGAATGGATAGAAACCGAAAATCTAAGCACAAGAGCACCTTTTAATAGTCTATTAAATATTAAATGTTGGATAACTTTTAAAAATAAGAAAACAATTGAAAATTACGCCATTCTAGATAGTGGGAGTACTAAAAGTTGTATTCATAAATCACTAGTACCACCACAAGTGCTAGAACCTATAAAGATTAAAACAATAGCCACACTAGCTGATGGTAGCTTCACTCAAATCACCATTGTGTAGAAAATGCCACTATAGAGTTTGATACTAGTAATGGAGAAAAAAGTACTAAATGCACTCTACCTTAAACATGGGTAACAGAAAAAGGTAAACCTAAATTCATTTTAGGTTTAAATTTTATAGGAGCCGAAAATGGTAGTATGACCATAGGCAAAACCTTTGTCCAAATAAATAGAAAAGTCTTGGTAATATCTACTGATAAATCAGAGTTTGCGTTGAATAAGCGTGGTTGATTATTCCCCTTTAAAAAACCGACTCAAAATTTTTTAACTTAGGAAGAAGAAGAAATAGACTCTGAAACAAAAGAATATAATATTTATGAACAATATATTAAACAACAGGTTTTTAACATAGAACCTCCAATTTATAATAAAACAAAACTTGAAAAGCTAATCCATTTAGAAGAAAAGAACTCAAATAATAGGAGAAGACCCTACTAAACATTGGAAAAGAAACAAAATAGTCTGTAATTTAGAAATAATAAATCCTGAGTTAGAAATAACAGGAAAATACATTATATACAACCCTCAAGATGAAAAAGAATTTGGGGAACAAATTGAAGAACTAAATAAATTAAAAATAATAACAAACAGTTGTAGTCCACACAAAAGCCCAACCTATATGGTCAGAAAACATTCAGAAGAAAAATGAGGAAAAATAAGAATGGTCATAAATTATAAAAGGTTAAACAACAACACTAGAAAAATGGAGTACAGTTTTCCAAACAAAGATATGTTAATATATAAAATTCAAAACAAGAAAATCTTTAGCAAATTTGACTGTAAGTCAAGATACTGGCAAGTTAGAATGGCTGAAGAATCAATACCATGGACTTCTTTCAACGACCTAAAAAGAGGACATTACAAATGGCTAGTAATGTCGTTTGGTCTTAAAAATGCTCCGGCTCTTTTTTTAGAAAAAGATAGATAACATATTTGGAGATTTAAATTATTGTCTTGTTTACATAGATGATATTTTAGTCTTCAGTAATAATAAAGATAAACATTTCTATCATCTTGAAATAGTCTTTAAACGATTCATAAAACATGGTATTATCATATCAAAAAAGAAAATGGAATTACTCAAAGAACATATAGAATTCCTTGGACATGCTATAGGCAAAGGAACCATAAAATTACAACCATATGTTGTAAAAAAGATTTTGGAATTCCCAGAAAAAAATGGAAGAAACAAAACAATTACAATAATTTTTAGGACTGTTAAATGATGCTAGAATGTATATAAAAGACCTTGGAAGACTTGCAGGGCTGCTTTACCAAAAAACAAGAAAAGGTGGGCAAAAATACTTCAACAAATCAGATCTCGATCTGGTAAGAAAAATAAAAGAACAGGTTAAAAATCTTCTTGATTTAAAATTACCACTAGAATCTGAATACAAGATAATTGTTACCGATGCTATTAATTAAGGATGGGTAGTAGTTTTGTTAGTTAAACCAAAAAAATATTTCCCAAAAAATGAAGAAAAAATCTGACGATATGCTAGTGGAATCTTCAAAAACAAAAACATGCCTTTAATAGAATATGAAATCGAGGGAATAATTTGTGCCTTGGAAAATATTAAAATTTATCTAAAAAAACCTTTTATGGTAGGAACAGACTGTGAAGCTATTGTAAGACTTTATAAGTATAACAGTGAAAGAAAAACTAGTGTCCATAGATTGCTAAGATTTATTGATGCAATATAAGGAAATGGGTATGAAGTAACATTTGAACATATCGAGGGAGAAAATAATATTATTTCAGATTTTCTTTCTCGACAAGCTAATATGTAGTTCTATGCAGGACACAAAAATAGGTGAAGGAGAAAAATAGATTGAAATCAGAATATAGTTCGAGCTAATAATATTAAACAAATACACTGAAGATTCCAAATGGTTTTTCAGAAACCAGTTCAACATGCCCTGAACAACCTATTTGAAGCAAGAACAACGAATAACAAAACTCATATTTTCAAGAGCCTAAACGTTTTAGCTTATCAATATGGCAAAGTGCCAGAACAATACTTCCTTGTTATACGAGGAAAACTATAAGGGATATTTCAAACAAAGTCGAAGGCAGAATCTTCGATAAGAGAATATAACAAATCAGAGAATAAAATCTTTGATAACATTTAAGAACTAATAGAGGAGGCAGAAAAATATTTGGAAAAGCAGAAATATATGTTGAGCCTCCAATAAAAGAAAAAATTCAAAAAGAAAAAGAAAATGAAAAGAGAAAACAGGTCCAGTGGATGGAACAACAACCAACTGGAGAAGGAATGGATTGTCAACAAGCTCTAGCGAATGATATCACACAAGATTTCCTTTTCTGCAGACATTGCAAATCTATGGAAAATATGTTCAGAAAATTGAACAAAAGAATCAAAGAACTCGAAGAAAGAAATAAACAGTTGGAGGAAGAAAATAAAATCCAGAAAAGAGAAAAAAGGAATAAGAGTGCTCGAAAACATAAAACATCAATACCTGCTAGCAAGACTATTTTTTTACCCACAACTGTTCCTGAGTATTCTACCAGTTGAAATCATGAATATTATCTGGAAAGAGAAGAAAACTTCTATAAAGAATTAAAAATGTTGGAAAGTCTTGGACGATAGGTTGCAAGGTACCAAAAAAGAATTCTAGGTTTGTGGGCGACAACAGTCCATGAACTTGTTGAAGAAGGAGAAACAACTATGGAAGCTTTTGTGATTCACAGAACAAACATCGATATGAACATGTTTAAAGAATTTATCTACAAAGACATAACCATTAACCCTCATAAACTAATAGATTATGGTCTCTTAGAAAATAATGTCCTCCATAGATTCAGTGATTGCAGATTCTTTGGGAGAAAGCTTAAGAGACTGTGTGCGAGCATCCTAGAATTTGAAGAAAATGCATCAATCAAGCTCGAGGTACAGTCAATATCACTAGGATGGGATGATGGAGTAATCCCAGCCAAACATATTATTTGGGTAAGAAAATGGAGGCCAAGTGATGTCAACCATCCAGGACGGATAATTGATAAACCCTTTAGAGAAGAATATGACACATGGAGACAAGTGGAAGCAGCAAAAACTAGATGGAGTGATCAGAGTTTTGAAACCATAACAAGATACACTCTCTGGGGCGTGGATGATTACCAAGTCATCAATATTGAGAACAAACTCAAAGTATGGGTAGAATACGAGGGACCAGGAATTATCGAACTTGACAAGAAAAATCTTAGAAAATGTGAAAAACATTCAATGTAAATAGAATTATTCCATGAACTAACCTTGGAAAAAGAGATTTTGGACAACCTAATAATCGACAACATGATGGAAGATTAAAAGCCATCAAACACCCTATTAGAGTTCAACAGCAAAGTGTGGTAGATGGATAGAATGACGCCAGCAAACCAATATAAGCATGACAATAGATTGACGTTAATGAAATGACAACAATATAACTTTAGCATGGCATCATCATCAGGAAGGATTAGATGACGTTAACCATGATGTAGGCCCAAGAATAGCTGGCAAAAATGATGCAAGCCATAACGTTAGAAGGACAACTGCCCTGACAATATCTGTTAGAAAATAACTTCACTTTATTAAAGTAAAGAATCTATATTGAAAGAGATTGACTGATGGGTCACACATTTGTAAAAAAAAGTGGTCCTCAGGACATACATCAGTGGCTTTAGAATAAAGTAAAAATAATAATTGTACTGGTGTCAGCCACCTTTTGACCGATGCGTCTGTAAAGAAGTGGTGGAGATAATGCCATGTGTTTTGATCTTGAGCGTCAGCCTATTAATTAAGCTCGGAGTCTGGGATTCATATCCGTGACCTTTGCCTGTAACTAGGCTAGTCCCTTGTGCATTTAGAGCATTACTCATAGCAAGCAATAAAGCAATATAATTTTACAATCTGCTGCTCTCTCTCTCTAAATGTCTCTTCCTTTTGAAATTATATTGCTTTCTAAATTAAATGTGTACACAAAGAAATATGAGAAATATCACAACTAAAATAGAGTTCTATTGCTCATAACATTGGTCCTTACAATGAAATCAGAACAAAAAAAAAAAAAAAAAACCAAGTCCCATTCGTTCTACATGATCCTTGAATTTGAATAGTGGCAAGCTTTTTGTCAAAGTTTCAACAATCATCAATTCAGTGTTAACGTATAACCATTATTTTATTTTTAAGACATTCCTTTATGGCTAAATACTTTATGTTAATATGTTTGCTTTGACTATCATTTTTATTATCTTTAGGCATAAAGCTTGCAGTTGAATAGTCACAATATATTTTTAATTGCTTAGAAATTGAATCTACAATTCTAAGCTTAGAAATAAAACTCTTCATCCATACACCATGCGAGATTGGCTCAAAATAAGATACGAACTCAGCCTCCATAGTGGAAGTAGTACTTAAAGTTTGCTTTGCATTTCTCCAAAATACAGCTCCTTTGGAAAACATAAAAATATACCCAGATGTTGATATTCGTGAATCAACACTGCCAACGAAGTGCAAATATAAGTAGCGTATCATCTCTAGATTATCAGTCTGTCTATATATACGCATGTAATCCTTTGTCCCTTGAAGATACCTCATTACCTTCTTTGCAACTCCTAGTGGTTTTTACCCCAATTACTATGATATACTCCTTAAATTCTAACAACAAATACAATGTAAAACCTACATCAAGCTTCCAATAATATAAGCATATGAAATATCTCTCATTTGTTCCTTTTTAAAATCATTTTTGGGATACTGACTCAAAATTGAATCTATCACCCTTCATAATGGGAGTTATACTTGGTGAACAATCTTTCATCTAAAATTTATCTAAAACTTTATCAATATAGGTTTCTTATGAGAGACCTAAAATACATAGAAATCTATCCTTATGGATATTCATGTCAATGACATAAGATGCACCACCTATATCCTTCATATCAAAGTTTTTAGAGAGAAATTCTTTTACCTCATGTAGCAAACCCTTATCATTGGTTATAAGTAAAATGTCATCTATATATAGAATAAGGAAACATATTTTGCTCCGATTGACCTTCTAGTATATACATTGATCCATAATGTTCTCTACAAATCTAAATGAGGAGATAACATCATGGAATTTCAAATACCACTGATGGGAGGCTTGTTTCAATCTATACATGGATTTTTTGAGCTTGCATACCAAATGCTCACATTATTGGAGGAGAATACTTCTAGTTATTTCATAATATACCTCATCCTTTAGATCTCCATTGAGAAGAGTTGTTTTCACCCATGTTTGTTGTAACTCAAAATCAAAATGTGCAATTAATGCCATAATAATAAGGAATTATTTTTTGGATGCAGACGAATCTCCTTGTAGTTGTGATGAACATTTAAAAGTGTACAATTAAATAGGACTTATATAATTATTTTTACTTTGAAATTATTATTAGAACTTCCAATTAAAGTGTTTTTGTATTGCAGGAATAAAATGAGAATTCAACATAAAAAAATGAGATTAAACTTTTTTATCTTTTTTTGTGCAGTTTTAGAGAAACTGGCGTAACTTTTGATTCTAAAATAATTTTGGGTTAATTCTTAAGGCTTTGAATTGATACGTCATTCATTTTCAAGTTCATGAAAACTTTAGATCCCATACTAAATGTGTAAGGATTAAAAAAATTAGATTACAATTGGTTGTACAAAATAGATCACCAAAAATTCGAATCAAAGTTATATATCATACAATCTTGACCTATTTTACCAATTGGGTCATATCGTTTATACCAAAAAACATTTTGGGCTGAAATTTAGATATATTATACATAAAAGATAGATGAACAAGTTTGATATAGATAAGATGGTGAGAAAATATATCAAAATGGTCAATAAAAATGTTGTAATGCGCTACTGATGTTGAAGCATGGCTTTTGAACATGATCATATAATTTGACCGTGTCTCCCACATCCTGCAACCAAATTTGACAAATGACATGTAAAAATATATTTGTGAAGAAAAATCCACAACTTTTATGCTTTACCTGTCATCAAAATATGATTGTATCCAACCTGAAAATTCAATTAAATTAGGTAGGTGAAATTTAGAAAATTTGGCGAAACAACTTACCAACTCTTGACAACTAGCATACCACTTAATTGTTTAACTCCTCCATTATATGTTTGGCCTCTAGCATACTCCAAGCACTATAAATATGCCATGTATTAAACTTGTAGTTGGGGTAGAGGGGAAAATAAATTTTATTGTTGTCTTTCTTTAGACTAAGTTTTATAGTAGTAATAGAAATGTGTTTTCTAGTTTCTCTTCTATTTTTAAACTTTTTTACTTTCATTATATCTTTTTGAATTTTATTTAGTTGAAGAGAAAAGGTGACCTACTTGATGGAGGAGGAGGAATGATTATAAAGGTAGAAAATATTTAAGTATGTAATATTATTGTTTTAATTTTTTATATAAACCCTACTTGTTTTGTGGTGATTCTTGATTTATGTATCATAAATGGCACATTAAATACTTAGATTGATTTATCTAGATGTTTGGTTTTACTACACCAACTGCTAATATAAAACATTGATTTGTTTTAGAGAAAGGTGTGCAAAAATATTTGATCTCATAAATAAGTGTTAGTGTTAAGAGATAATTTGCAAATAGTAAGATAATATCATGATTACCTTAATGCATGAGCTATTTGATAACATCTTCCCATTGGAACTTTCATTATATATGAATTTTAATACTGACAATTAAAAGAGGTAAAACTAATAAATAATTATTCATTTATTTAAAAACATAAAAGTAAATCCCTAATCCTCAGTACTTTTATTACATTATTTTTTTTAGTTACAACATACATTTTTTTTATATTCTAAACCATATAAAGTCTACTTTTTTTTAGAAATATAATCATGCAATCTTCAAACAACTTCTTTTTAGATCGACCTCGAACTCACGAGAAATTTATTACTTGACACAACCTACACTTGGGTTTGCAAATTTAAAGTTGTAGCAAGTTTTTGGTACTGTTGTTGGGGAATGCAAGATAAGTATTCAGGTTTGTAAATATTTTTCCTTTGTAAATATTGTGTGTTTATTTTCTTTATGATTATATGATCATATATATCGTAGTCATAATTCTTGGCGTTTAGTTAGAAATAATTCTGAAACTTTATTTGAAAATTTGTTTCAGTCATCTCCACATACTTCCACCATGGCTGAAAATGAAAGTGTCCAGGATAAAAATGAGAATCAACAGGTGCATACCATGCATTATTACTTGCAACCTTCTCGAAATTATTCTCCTTCTTGTTTCATTTTTCCTCTCAATGCAAATGACTTTCGATTCAAGTTAAGTATGATCCCTTTACTTTCTAATTTTCGTGGTTTAGACTCTTAAAGCCCTTACTTCCATCTGAAAGAATTTGATGAAGTATGTGTCACTTTTGATAATCAAACTTGTACAAATGAGGTTGTTAAACTCAAGTTATTTCATTTTTCTTTAAAATATAAAGCAAAAACTTGGTTTAATTCTTTAAAATCTAGGTCAATTGGCACTTGGCAAGAAATGCAAGCTGAATTTTTGAAAAAGTTCTTTCCAACTTATAAAACTAATGCTTTGAAAAGATAAATTCAAAACTTCTTTCAAAATTCTAGTGAAGCTTTATGTCAGTGTTGGGAAAGATATAAAGATTTTTTGAAGTCATGCCCACATTATGGTTTTGAAAAATGACGCTTAATTAGTTTCTTTTATGAAGATTTAACTACTGAAACAAAATACTTTGTTGAAACAATGTGTAATGGTGAGTTTCTTGATAAAGACCTTGATGAAGCCTTAGAATATGTAGACCATTTGACAGAAACTCTTAATCATAGCATAGTGTTAATTATTTCAAAGGTTCTGTTAGATCTAATCTTGCTATTATTAATAAAGGAAACTATTACCTTACTTAAGAAGATGATCTAAATGATAGGATTGGTAGTTTAACAAGAAAAGTTGAGGCATTGAAACTTAAAAAAGTAAAGAAAATAAAATTTGTACAAGAAAAAGAAGTTTGTAGCAATTGCGAACTTATGGGGTACTCCATTAATGAATGTCCAAATATTCCAGTACAAGAAAATTTCATGAACATATTCAAAATGCTTTTCCATTCTCCATGTTCCAAAACTTACAATTCACAATGGAGAAATTATCCCAATTTTAGTTGGTGAGATGATAATCGTACCCAACTACTACATTCACAAAAGCCACCAAACTTTTTTTCTTATCCAACTCTATATACAAAATCCCTTGTGGAGATTTTGCCAGCATTTATGCATAAACAAATAAATATTAGTAATCAAACTTCACAAGCCATCAATGAGATAAAAAAAACACACTTTTAACATTAACTGCCTTTTTGTACACTCAAGAAAGGGTAAGTTTCCTACTTAACCTCAACCTAATATTTCCACTTAGTGTTATATTTCCTCTTCAGTTGAAAATTCAGTCAAGGAGGCTAATTTAGCCACAACTCTTCGAAGTAGAAAAGTTGTTGATAGGACTATTCATTCCAAGGAGAAAGTTTCTAATCCACCTTCAGGAATGAAGAATGAAAATAGTGTTGACAATGAAGATAAGTTAATGAGGGTAAGTGTGAAAATGATGAAAAAGAAAAATATTTACCTCTAGCACTTTTTTCTCAAAGATTGCAACCAATTTAGAAATCGAACTCAAATTATGAAATCTTTGAACTTTTTCAATAAGTCAGGTTTAGTATTCTATTGTTAGATGTAATCAAACAAGTTTCTTCTTATGCCAAATTTTTGAAAGATTTGTGTACAATAAAAAAATCATCATGTACAAAAGAAGATATTTTTAACTGAAAGTGTTAGTTTAATCATTCAATAGTTCACTCCACCTACGTACAAAGATCCAGGTTGTCCAACCATTTCAGGTACCATAGAAAACACTAGAATAGAGCATGCTTTATTTGATTTTGGTGCTAGTGTAAATCTTCTACCTTTCTTAATTTATGAACAATTATGTTTGAGAGAACTTAAATAACTTCTGTTGTTCTCCAACTAGCTGACTGTTCGATTAAAGTTCTAAAGGAAGTAATAGAAGATATGTTGGTATAAATTGATAAGTTTTACTTTGGACATAGAGCCTGTTGCATGTACACATACACAAATTTCGATCATTTTGGGTGGTTCTTTTTCTTACAACTTCAAATGCTTTGATTAATTGTAGGAATGGTATTTTGAAGTTATCTTTTAGAAATATGACTCTGGAACTATGCCAAGGTTTTAAGAACTTTCATCATCAACAATACAATTTGTTCCATAAAATATTAAAGCTCCCATGATTGATTTGAAAGTCCATGATATTGATTCTTCAACCATTTTAACTTGCTAGTATCTTGATTTGCAGTCAAATTTACTAAAAAACTTTTTATTCTATATGTTATATATTAGGAAATCTTTGTTTGGAAAACTATATTCCATTTTTCTAGTATTGTTATTTGATTTGAAATACTCTTTTTTGGGTGAGAATGAGACTTTTTCAGTAATAATTTCTTCCAAACTTGATGCATCCCAAGAATGTAAGTTGATCGAACTCTGTAAATGTATAAGAATAGTTTAGGATGGAGCATTGCTGACATTAAAGATATTAATCCTTTATTTTGTACACATAACATCTATCTAAAGGAAAATGCTAAACCTTTTAGATAGAAGCAATGGAGAATAAATCTTAATATGAAAGAAGTAGTGAGAAATAAAGTCATTAATCTTTTAGATAAATGGATTGATTATCACATTTCAGATAGTAAATGGGTAAGCCCTACTCATGTTGTACTAATAAATCTAGAGTTATTATAGTCAAGAATGAGAATGATAAATTAATTCCAACTAGCACTATTACTGGTTGGCAAATGTGCATTAACTATAGAAAACTTAATTTAGTTACTAGAAAAGATCATTTTCCATTACCCTTTATGGATTAAATCCCAGAAAGAGTTATGGGACATAAATTTTACTACATCTTAGATGGATGTTTTGGATATAATCAAATTACATTTGCTCTTGAAGATCAAGAGAAAACAACTTTTATATGTCTTTTTAGTACTTTTGCATATCAAAGTTTGCCTTTTAGAATATGAAATGTACTAGCTACATTCCAATGATACACGGTTAGTATTTTAGTGACATGGTTTAATGTTTTTTTGAAGTGTTCATGGATGATTTTTCTATTTTTAGTAATTCATTTGAACATTGCTTGTCTAATTTAGAAAAGGATTTGATCAAGTGTGAAGAAAAGAATTTTGTACTAAATTGGGAGAAATGTCATTTTATGGTGACAATTGGTATTGTTTTTGGACATATTATTTCATCAAAAGGATTAAAATAGATAAATCTAAAATTGAGTTAATTGCTAATTTACTAATACCAAAGTCTATGAAGAAGATAAGATCATTTTTAGGATATGCTAGTTTTTATAGAAGATTTATCAAAAAATTTAGTATAATATCTAAACTTTTGTGTAATCTTCTAACAAAAGACACTATTATTGAATGGATTGAAAATTGTAAGAATGCTTTTATTAAGCTTAAAAGTATGCTCGTATCTGCTCAAATCATGCAGCCTCGAGATTGGGCTTTACCTTTTGAAATAATATGTGATGCTAGTGACTATACAATTGGAGCCGTCTTAAGAAAAAAAAAAGATAAAAAACCATATGTCATTTACTATGTAAGTAAAACTTTAAACAATGTTCAATTGAATTATTTAACAACCGAAAATAATCACTTACTGTAGTTTGTGCATTGGACAAATTTAGATCTTATCTTATTGACTGTGACACTTGTTGTTTTAAGTGATTACGTAGATTTGAATATTTTGGTCAAAGAAATACCAAACCTAGACTGATTAGGTGGATTTTTTTACTCCAAGAATTTAACATTACGATTCGAGATAAGAAAGGTGCAGAGAATGTAGTGACTGATCATTTATCGAGAGTTGTTTGTGATGACTCATTGCAAACCATATCCATTAATGACACTTCTCCTAATGAACAACTATTTAATATTTCTATTTTAACTTGGTTTGCTGACATTGTTAATTTTTTTGTGACAGGAAATATGTCATTACATTGGAACTCCTAAGACAAAAATAGTTTTTAATTGAGGTAAAAAACTTTTATTGGAATGATCCATACCTATTTAAATATTATCTTAATCAATCTTTTAAAGATGCGTGCCTGACAATGAGTTACATAATATTGTTAAATTTTGTCATTTAAAAGCATATGGTGGTCACTTTTCAATAAAGAAAACCACATAAAGATCTTGCCATGTGGATTTTATTAGCCAACTCTTTTCAAAGACCTTTACACTTTTTGCAAAAGTTGTGAAAATTACTAAAAATTAGGATATATTTCAAAGCAAAACATGATGCCCCTACACTCTATCCTAGTGATTGAAATATTTGACTGTTGGGGTATTGACTTCCTAAAACCATTTCTATTATCATTTAGCTTTATTTAAATATTGGTCGCCATAGATTATATCTCAAAATGGATCGAGGCAATTCCCTGATAAAATAATGATCACAAAATAGTGATAAAATTTTGGAAATAAAATATTTTAAGTTGATTTGAAATTCCTCAATCCATTATTTGTGTTGGGGGAAAATATTTTTGTAACAAAGTTTTTGGAACTTTAATGAAAAAATATAAAATCATACATAAAGTTGCAACCTCTTATCACTCTTAAATAAATGGAAAATTTGAACTTGCAAATAAGAAGATAAAATAAATTTTGAAAAAGACAGTTATCCCAAATCATAAATATTGGCCTCTTAGACATACTGATATACTTGGGCATATAGAATTACTTTCAAAATATTATTAGGCATTATCTTCTTATATGATAGTTTATGGAAAACCTTGTCATCAAGAATAAGTATCCACTTCCAAGAATAGATGATTTGTTTGATCAATTGCAGGGAGCATCTGTATTTTCTAAGATCGATTTGCACTCTAGGTATCGTCAATTGAAGATCAAGGAAGAAGACATACCAAAGACTGCATTCCGAACAAGGTATGGACATTATGAATTCCTAATGATGCCTTTTGATTTAACAAATACCCCAACAGCTTTTATAGATCTAATGAATAAGGTGTTCAAGCAATATCTTGATAAATTTGTGATTGTTATTGATGACATCCCAATTTGTTCACAAGGAAGAACACAAGGAAAATTTGTGATAAAGAAGAACACAAGGAAAATTTGAAGATTGTGCTGCAAGTTCTTAAAGAAAAACTGTTGTATGCTAAATTCAAGAGGTGCGAGTTTTGGCTTGAACAAGTGGTATTCTTAGGTCGTGTAGTATCAAATGATGGTATTTTTGTTGATCCAAGCAAGGTAGAAGCTATCATTAAGTGGCCAACACCAATGAATGTATCAGAAGTAAGGAGTTTCTTGGGATTAGCAGAGTACTATCGACGATTTGTTCTGGGGGTTTCAAGGATAACAACTCCAATGATAATGTTGACAAGAAATAATGTGAAGTTCTTGTGGATCGATGCTTGTGAAAGAAGTTTTCAAGAACTACAATATAAATTGACTAGAGCTCCTGTTCTTACCATTGCAATTGGAATTGGTGGATTCGTGGTGTATAGCTACGCTTCAAAAAATGGCTTGGATGCTATTTTGATGCAAAACGGGAAGGTTATTACCTATGCTTCAAGGAAATTAAAGAAATATGAAAAGAATTATCCAACCCACGATTTGGAACTTGCTTTTGAGGTTTTTACCTTAAAAATTTGGAGACATTATTTGTATAGGGAGAAGTGTGAGATATACACAGTTCATAAGAGTTTGAAGTACTTCTTTACCCAAAAAGAGTTGGATATGAGACAAAGAAGATGATTAGAACTTGTGAAGGATTATGATTGTATGATCAACTATTATTGTGGTAAAGCAAATGTGGTTGCAGATGCATTGAGCAGAAAATCCGCGTCTTCTCTTTTTGTTATACAAAAGTTAATATTACTAGATTTGCAGAGATTAGAACTTGAAATTATACCTAAAAGGAAAAAGTGTTCGTTGTCAGCCTTAATGTTGAGACCTGTACTTCAAGATGAATCAAAGAAGGTCAAAAGGTGGACATACATTTGTGTAGATTGAAAAGAATGATTGAGGCCAGACTTCTCTGTTACTGATGATGGGATTATTCGATATAAAGGGAGACTGTGTGTGCCATTTGACAAGGCCATAAAAGTAGATATTTTAGAAGAAGCTTATACTACTCCTTACTCGATACACCCATGTAGCACAAAAATGTATAAGAACTTACAACAACATTATTTGTGGCCTAAAATAAAGAGAGATATAGCAAAATTTGTGGCTGAATATCTAACTTGTCAACAAGTTAAGATTGAACATCAAAGACCATTTGGATTGTTGAAGCCTTTGTTGATTCCAGAGTGGAAATGGGAGCACTTTATAATGGACTTTGTGCTTAGATTACCTAGAACACAAAAGGGGTATAATTTCATATGGGTGATTGTTGATAGATTAACTAAATCAGTCCATTTTCTTTCAGTGAAATCCATATACAATATGGACCAGTATGCTCAAGAATATATTAAAGAGATAGTCAGGTTACATGGGGTGCCAGTTTCAATAGTGTCCGATAGAGATCCTAAGTTTACATCTATATTTTGGAAGAGCTTACACAGTGCCACGGGAATAAAACTTGCATTTAATACAATATTTCATCCACAAAGTGATGGACAATCAAAGAGGGTTATTCAGATATTAGAGGATATATTAAGAGTTTGTGTGCTAGATTTTCAAGGGAGTTGGGATGCTAAGCTTCCATTAGTGGAGTTTATTTATAATAATAGCTACCAATCAATAATTGGAATAGCGCCTTATGAAGCATTGTATGGAAGGAAATGTAGATCTTGAGTTCATTGGGATGAAGTTAGAGAACGAAGCCTACTTGGTCCAGAAATAGTTCAACAAACTGCTACGGTAGTGGAGAAGATACGAGAGAGAATAAAGATCGCACAAAGTAGACAAAAATATTATGCAGATAAACGGAGAAAAGATCTAGAGTTTGTTGTTGGGGATCATGTGTTCTTAAAAGTAGCTCCCATGAAAGGTGTCATGAGATTTGGAAAGAAAGAAAAACTAAGCCCAAGGTATGTCGGCCCATTCGAGATTCTCGAATGTGTTCCATGTGTCTATATTAACGAAGTACATTTCAAACCCCTCTCATGTGTTCAGTCATGAACCGTTGGAATTAACTCTTGATTTAGTCTATGAAGAGAAACCAATGCAAATTCTAGATCAGAAGGAAAAAGAGTTAAGAACAAAAAAGATTTGACTTGTTAAAGTATTGTGGAGGAATCATTCTGTAGAAAAGGCCACATGGGAAAGAGAAGAAGAAATGCAGAGCAAGTATCCAGAATTATTTGGTATGTTAAATGTCGAGGACAAAATTTTTATAAGGAATGAAGGATTGTAATGCCCAATTCTCAATTCTCTCCTACATAGCCAATAATAAGCATTTTGCATCTAATCAATGTGCATTATCGAATTACGGTATACAAATAGCATTATTGCACGAATATAAATAATTGTTACTATATGCTCCAGTTATGCTTTAACATGCATTAGTATATGAAATATGAGATCAAACTTTCGTTTCTTGATTTAACATATTCCTTAAATATCTTTTTGCAGTAAAAAGCTCGGTATCTCGATTAAGGAAGATTGATGTATTGAATGACCATGAAATGAATTATTTGTATTGCTCCATACTAGTTATATGCTAAAGTGATTAATTACCTAAATATTTACTTGAAATATGTTACATTTGGCTAAGAACTAAAAGTATGCAAAATGGTGCAATTTGATTGGTTGGTTTAGTAGGTTGCATGGAATCATTCTAAATCGCATTGCACTTGCTTATAACACCAAAGTATCAATTTTTGTCATCAATTTTCTTATGATGAATTTGCAGTATCTTGAATGGTTACATGTTTTAGTATGTTTTTATATGATTGAAAACTTAAGTAATTTACACTTAAAGGCAAAACCAAGCTAGTTAAGCTAGTTTTTAGCAAAATTGATAGTCTTGTGAAATTGTTTAATTTACTTGTTTCTATTGATTTTGTAATGCTTATATTGTGTTTGAAGGTGCCTACAAATGATTGTGAACAATAGCAATTAGTTTGCTTAATTGAAGGTTAGAATCAATTTAAGTTAGGACCAAGTTTACATTATTTTAATTCAGATTGTGTTGTTATTTTGTGGGTTGCCCTACTAATTATGTTTGAATTATTAGTTATTTAATGGCTGCTCTAATGTTTAATGTCTTGAATTAGTAGTAAAATATGAGTATACATTATTTTTAAGGTTATGTAATTGATATGGAATTGTTTACAAAAGATTGAAAAGTGTATATGATTTTAAGTAGAATAGACTAAATGATTTATAAAAAATATATTAAATGGTACATGATTTGATTATGTTAGGCCTTTAACACATCCTATCTTCCAAAGAGATTGACCTTTTCACTTAGCACAAAGTGGACTTGAGACAAGTTGAAATTTTCATTTGCTGTATCACAAGAATCATATAATGTTTGTTCATGTTTTAATGTGATTGTTGTTGTTTGTCAAATGATGTAATATTTGATGCATTTATGGTTTATGAAGCATGACACTATTAAAAATATAATGAGATTTTTAAAAAGGAAGTATGGTACTTGATTGATGGTCGGGTAGACAAGGGACGTGGGAGGGGCCGACGGACCCAACAAATGGTGGCAAATACTTGACGTTGAAAAACTGGTATAGAAAAGTCATAATGAATGAGATAGAATACGGCTAATACCTGAGGTTGAAAGATCAAGTATGGAAACCTCGTATTAGTTCTCTTATTGGCCAATCATTCTGAACAGGTTCCGAAAACCATTTAGGTACCACACTTCAAAGGCCCTAAAGAATGATTTATGAATGAAAGTTATTAAATAGAATAATGTATTTAATGATTTATGAGATGTGCATATATATTATTTGTTATTGCATCAGTTTTACCTTACTAAGCCTTTAGCTCATTAGATTTATGTGATGCAGGTGGAAATGTACAGGTTTAGAGGTTGATTGAGTCTCCAGAGCGGCTGAACAGAGATTTGTTCATATACCATGCTTCGAGCTGTTTTGTATCATATTTTGAAAACTCTATTTTATTTTTAAATAAGCCGCTCTGTTATGGTTTTGTAAATAGATGTACTCAATTTTGATATATGTATATGGTGTGTTTAAAATGATTCAAGCTCTTTCTCTTATAGCTAAAAATATGAACTTTTATTAAAATCATAACTCTAGTAATGATGAAAAAATTGACATTTCTTAACTTAACTGTATAAGCTTGTTTAGGCTCTACAGTTAGGTTAAGGGGTGTTATAGAAATCAAGGATAAGAAGGGGTTTAAGAACTTGGTTGCAAACCACCTTCATAGGTTGGTGCATGAGGAAGATGTGTTACCATTAAATGAGGCTTTCCCAGATGAGCATCTTCTCACAATGAGTGTGGTAGCCCATTGCTACGCGAACATCGTCAATTACCTAGTGACTAAGAGGTTATCGGATGAGTTGACTAAGGCATAAAAAGAGAAGATCAATAGTGATGCTAAATACTACATTTGGGATGATCAACCTTTGGAAGCATTGCTTTGGTGAAGTGATAAGAAGATGATAAGAAGGTGTGTACTTAAGAGTGATTTTATTCCCATTCTAAAATCTTGTCATTTCCTTGCGTGTGATGGACATTTTGGACCAAAATGAATTGCCCTATAGGTGCTTGAAAGTGGTTTCCATTGGCCCTCACTATTCAGGGACACCTATCACTATTGCAAATCTTGTGATCAGTGTTAAAGGACCGGAAACTTGGGACCTAAAAATCAAATGCAATAAACTCCCATACTTATTGTGTAGATTATTATTGTTTGGGGCATCAATTTTGTGGGACCATCTTTATGTTATACTTGTTGATTATGTCTCAAAGTGGGTAGAATCCAAAGTCACTTGTACCAATGATTCAAAATTCGTTGTAAATTTTGTCAAGTCCCATATTTTTACAAGTTTTGGAATACCACGGGTCATGATTAGTGATAGAGGCACCCACTTTTGCAATAGATCAATGAAAGCTCTTTTAAAAAAGTATAACATCCACACCGAGTTTCCACATTGTACCATCCACAAACAAATGGGTAAGCAGAGGTGTCCAATAGGGAGGTCAAGTCTATTCTTGAGAAAACGGTCAAAGTGAATAGAAAAAATTAGAGTATTCACCTTGATGATATCTTATAGGTATATCAAACTATTTACAAAACTCCAATTGGCATATCCCCTTATCGGTTAGTTTATAGGAAGCCTTGTCACCTCCCCGTGGAGTTAAAACACAAAACATGGTGGGCGGTAAAATAATGCAATAGGTGAACAAAGAAAGTTACAACTCCAACAGCTTGAGAAAATTCACAATGATGTCTATGAGAGCTCCTAGATTTACTAAGAAAAAATTAAGGCATTTCATGATAAGATGATTCTAGAAAACATGTTGTCTTTAGTTAAAAGGTTATTTAATTTCATTCACACCTCAAATTATTTGCTATTAAATTGCATTCTCATTGGGCTAGTCCTTTTATTATCTTTAATGTCTCTTCTCACGGTGCAGTTGTGATAAAACGTTTGAAGACAGGCAAAATGTTCAAAGTAAATGGCCATAAGTTGAAACCTTACTATGAGAGCATTCAAATGAAAAAAGGGGGAAGAGGTTCCCATCTATGAGCCTACTTATGTGGAAAAGAAAACTATGAGAGCCCACAATCACAGATTTGCTTTCTCTAACTCTTATTATTTTTTTTAGTCATTTAACTTTATTTATTTCTTCTATTTTATTTTGACATGTGTGCCGACATTATGGTAGGTAGTATTTTTTAAAATTTTATCATGCAAAAGCATATGGTGGTAACTTTTTAGCATATAAAATTGCTGCAAAGATCTTGCAGTATGAATTTTATTGTGACCCACTCTTTTGAAAGACACTTGCATTTTTTGCAAAAGTTGTGAAACTTATCAAAAGTTAGGATCCTTCCCGATTAAGTGGCAGATAACTATACTCTGTGGCTATTGAAGTTGGATTTATCAGCTTCCTAAATAATTAATATAAAATAAAAAAAATGCAAGTTTGTCACAAATGTGCTCAATGGATTTATAACACAAAAGTGTCATTCCTAGGAGTGGTGTCTAAAAATTAAAAAGATAAAATTTAATTCATTATGGATGGACTCAGTAAGGAGTATCTAGATGACATTCTAATGAATCTTGAGATGCATCCTTGTGGATTCGTGTATCGTGCAATACTTGATTTATAGAATCACTTCTGGGATAAATATGAGGGTTATAGTCTTGGGAATCTGATATTAAAAGACTCTATTTGCCAGTTTATAAGAAAATTAGATGGGAAGCATACCATCGACCCATAGAAGGCGTTTAAGCTATTACTGGACGTAAAGTCCAAGGAAGATGTGAGTCATAGTCACAACTATATGTACATCCACATGTAAGTAGTTAATTTTGTCAAACTTTCTATCCTTAGTTTCAACTTTTCTGACAAAAGAAAAAGATGAGCAATAAATGCATTCCCTATTCACACCTCAATAAATAGTATTGTACTTACTCCATTTTTTTCACAACTCACTTTTAAAAATGAAGAGAGAAAAAATATGAAATCTTCCACTCATAAGTCAACTGTATTTGTATCTTTTGTGGAGCTAATACAAGAAAAAATGATGAATTTATAGAGGCAACTAATAACCTTGGTAGAACTCTAGAAGAAAGAAAAATTCATTTAGTGTATAATGGAGGTAGTTTGGGGTTAATGGGAGTGTTGCTACTTCTGCTTATGCAATAGGAGTTAAAGTCTTAGGAGTTATCCCAATACCTTTTACAGTATAGGATATCACAAGTATGACCATCGGAGATGAGCTAATAATGTTACATATTCAGGATAGAATGTCCAACATGTTAAAGAATTCAGATCATGAATCATCCTGCTTGGTTGTTTTGGTACACTAGAGAAGTTATTATAAGTTGTCTCTTTGGCATAACTCAACATTTACTAGAATCTATAGGTATTCTCAATGTTAATGGTTTCTTTGATAGTTTGCTCTCTTTTGTAGATCATGCTATGGAAAAAAAATTATTTGACCGTCTGCGAGACGAATCCTCATTTCCACACCATCACCTAACCAACTAATTGATCAACTTCTAGCATATATGCCAGAACCTGATCCAGGCTTGACACATGTGGGTTGGTTCAGTAAGGGACAGTGGTTGAAAATGCAAAATGAATTTAACTCTTAGTTTGTGAAATTTATCCTTAATATGTTCAATTAATAGTGTATGTATTGTGTTGTTTCAGCATTATTTTCTAATAAATCACATTTCAAGTAATATTTTCTAAACTCTACTTTCTTATCTATTTTTGACATTAGGGATAATATCTCGATTAGGTTGGGGGAGGGGATAGTTAATATCATGTCTTGTATGTTCAATGTGTGCTTTTCTACTTTTTCTTCTATGAAAAGAAATCAAGCATGATTTTTTTTGAGTAAGTTGAAACCATGAAAAAGAGTGGTAAAGTTAAAGGTAACTTAAACACTTTTGAGACGTACACCTATTTTTAATTTTTTTATTTTTGCATAACATAGCATGTTTGTGATGTTTTTAACTAAAAGTTTGTGCATTATCAATTATTTTTGAGTCGTAGTTGTTCTTCCAACTTCAATAATTAAAATTGAGCATGAATAATGTGGTTGTGATTAATGATAGATGTTGTTTTGGATCTTGATGTCGTTCTTTGGTTGATATATTTTTGTGATAATTATACTCAAATATTTTTGCATATATAATTATGTTATTTGGGGTGGAGACAAGCATGTCAAAATAGGTAGTTCTTATGCCCTCACTTTATTTATCACTTGGCTTTTCGACATATAGGGGTGGAGTGTTAGAACTTTTCCTGTTGGTCTATCGAGGCAAACGACTGATTAAGCATCACTTGAAATATGATAGGCACTAGGTTTTTTAGAACCATGGCCAAATCAGCTTGTTCCTTATGTGATATTCCAAGAGAACATCCCTCATAGTAAGTCACTATGAGCCTTTTAATGAATAAGCCTTTTTATGTGGTAAACATAACTACTTACGTAGCTTAAATACATTATATCTTACCCTTGTTCTAAAAATAATTTGGAGCTTAAGAGTCATTCCATCAACAAGGTGAGCTTGCAACTGAATTTAGGTTGGAATAGAAGATAAATGAGAGAGAGTTCAAAGAAAAAAAAAAGAAAATATAAAAAAAAGAAAATATAAAAAAAAGATAAAAAAAAGTTGGAAAATGAATATGAGTTGCAACTAAAAATGGGATGCTGTAAAGTCAATAAAAATGATGAAGAGGGGTCCAACTCAATGATAATAAGCCCCGGTGTAGAAATTCGTTCAGTGTGAGAATTTTTCATTGATGAACTCTATGTTTCTAACCCTATGAAGTTTTTAGAACATTTGTTGCATCCTATCCTTTCATTTCTTAGCCACATCACTACCCTTTAGCCCCATTACAACTTTTGTTGAAAACCTTTTGATTTCATGTGCTCCCTTCAGTGTAGTGGAGATTTGTATCAAATGAGGAGCCTATGATTTTTAACTCTTCCATTGGAGACCAGGTGATGATTTTTTTGAGGTTCTATAGGAATTCACTTGTTTCAAGCATGTATGGTTTTATCATTATTGACATTAGTTATTCACACACACACTTTAGTATGATTATTGTGGAAATATATTGACTTTTGAATGACTGATTCAACACTTGTTTGATTTCATTTTCTTATTACTTTGTTGCTTTCTCAAAATAATGATTGGAAGTTACTTATCATAGGTGGGTATCACCGTTGTAAGTCCTCACGAGGCTATAAAATTCATCCTCTATAGTCCACCTAGGGGTTTAAAGGCTTGTTGCATATGCTAAATGCAATTGTAATTTCTTACAAAAGTTGATTAATTTAGGTTTTGTTTTAGGTTCGATTGAGGACGAGCAAGGGTTAAATGTGGGGAAATTTGATAATGCATATTTTTAAATATTTTTATATCAATGCTTTTACATTTTTATTTCTTTATTTTTAATAATATTATATTTTTATTAATATTTTATATTTTATAGGAATTTGAGAATCAATATACAAGAATAATCAAAAGGGGCCAAAATGAAACCAAATAAGACAACACATTTCGTGAGCAAATTGAGAGATAATATTTTATTAGATCAAAAAAGCATTACAATTAGAAGAAAAGGGCTATTTTTGCATAAGTCCATCTTATATAGATCAAAATATATGTCAAAAATCACTTGGACTTTACAAGTGATTGTTGGGCTTGCATTAAATTCAAAATCAGTATATTTTCAAACTTGCACAGTATTCGTATTTTGGGTATAACTCCATGCCCAAAATCTGTATGGACCTAAATCTTATTTTATTTAAAAACCAAGAAATATAACTACAACTTTGTTGTTGGAAGTTCAGCCTAATTCAACCTTGATAAAAGCAGAAAATTCGTCCAAATGTGTGTCTTGGAAGGAATTTTTCTATGTTGACACATCTCTTTAAATCAAGCATAACGTTCTCCCTAATGGTAGGAATTAAAATTCAAGTTGAAAAATGAAGCTAACAGATGAAGCTACAATTTTCATGTTGACACTTTTTCAAAATCATCTAAATTAATGGAGAACAATGCGTGCCAATATTCAAATCTAGGAAGGATATGTGAATTTAGAGTAAATTTGGAGTGAATTTGTAGATGCTAATTTTGGGCACTCTTCTACTATAAATACAGCCACTTCAATGCAATTCAACACATAAAAAAATTTGAGGAAGAAGAGAGTTTTAGTTTTTAAAAATACAGAAGAGAAGAAAAGGATTTTAAAGGGGAGATTCATTTACCAAGAGAATTCATCCATATTGGTGTTCTTATTCCCCTTTTCTCTTTTCAGTTTCTTGAATTTCTAATGTTGTTAGTTTTATATTTTTGGTTATTTTTAAGTATGCCAGGACAGATTTATAATTTGGTTAACAGTGATGCTAAAACCCTATACATAAATTTGTTCAACTGAGAATTTGATATTATTCCCCACTTTTCTAATTTAGATTGTTTATGTTCTTCTACATTTAATTTCTTCATTATTATTTTCTTGTTTTATTTAGGGTGTGCAACCAAGTAGGGCTTGAGAATTAACTAAAAATATATTAGAATTCTTGATTCATAATTATCTTGAATTTCTAATCATAAGTTGTAAATTGTGATTAATGATTATGCGACGTTTTTGTTAATCATGATGTGGAACATAACATAAGTTAAACAATTCAAGCTTATGTGTTTGTTGCTTAGATCAATCTATCTTTCTCATTTTAATGCTTCTGTTAAATTGAATCTAAAGAGCTTATTTTAGATTATTTGATGGTTAGAGAATTAGGTAGAGAGTTTGTTCTATCTAACGAAAAACTAAGGAAAGATTGAAATAACTTGTTATCTATTGTTCAAAGTTTCAAAGGAAAAGAGAGAGTAATATTAATATCAATTTACAATTCATTGACTAGTAGTAGCAAATGAAACCTTAACCAAAACCTTCATTATTTGTGTCCATTTATTTGATTTTCATTATTTGGCATATTCTAGTTTAATTTTGTTTTTTGCAATTTAGTTAATCAAATCACCCTCTATATTAAGTTTTCTAATAGTAATAAAAATATATTTTCTAGTTTTTCTTCTATATTTAGTTTTTATTCTATTTTTATGTCTTTCTAAATTTCATTTGATTGAGGGGAAAGGGTAAACCTCTTGATGGAGGAAGAGAAATGGTTATAAAAGTGCATAACATTTAAATATATTGTATTATTATCATAATTGATGATTAAAACCCTCACTAATTAGTGACAGTTCTTGATTTATGTATTACTAATGGTATAATAAATACTTGGGTTCATTTAACTAGATATCTTCTATTATACAGACTACTAATGTAAAACCCTGATTTATTGTAGACAAAGGTATGCATAAATACTTGATCCAATAAATAAGTGTTGTCATTAAAAGGTAATTTACAACATTAAGACAATATCATTATCACCTTAATGCATGAGCTATCTGATAATATCTTTTCATTGGGACCTTAATTGTGTATAGATTTCAATAGTGACATTTTAAAAAGAGGTAAAAAGAGTCGTAATCCTCAGTATTTTATTACTTTAATTTCTTAATTATAATATATTATTATTGATTTGAGTCTTTAGTTACCAAGTTGATAATAAATTAAATAGATTTGGTCTTTGTGGAATCGACCCTTACTCACACTATATTTATAATATTATTTTAGTAGTAAAGTTTTAATTTGGTTTGTTTAACGATATGCACTAGTATCATAAATAAGATTACTTTTACAAAAATATAAAGCTCTGTACAAATTAGCTCATCAAATACTATTTTAACAATCTCCCACTTACTCTAAAGCTAATTGCCCATGTATTTAAGACCCACCTTCTCAAGATGTCCTTCAAATACTCTTTGAGCTAAGGGCTTTATTAGTGGATCTGCTATATTTACTGCCAAGGACACCTGTTCCACTCGAACGTTACCTTTACTAATGATCTCTTGGATTAAATGGTATTGTCTCATTATGTGCTTGGATCTTTGATGAGATCTTAGCTATTTTTCTTATGCCATAGCCATGTTGTTGTCATAGTTGACCAAAAATAGATCAACAATGGAAGAGACTACACCCAACTCTTAAATGAAATGCCTTATCCAAACTCTTTTTCTCTGCATCACATGTAGTGATGTATTCAGCCTCGATGGTGGAATCCATCTAGTTGATTGCTCTATCGTTTAGGGTGAGTACAAATCCCAACACAGACTTTGAATCATCTATATTAGACTGAAACCTAGAATCAGTGAAGCTTTCTAGTTTCAGCTTTCCATTGTCGTAAACTAAAAAGACATCCTTAGTTCTTCATAAGTACTTGAGGATTATCTTTATAACTTTATAGTGATTCACCTAGATTAGAATGATATTTGCTTATGACACTAAGAGAATATTCGATATTAGGTGGTATATAAAGCATGACATGCATAATTTTTCCAATAGCGGATGTATATGGTATCTGAGTCATTCTTTCTCTTTCCTCTGGAGTTTTTTGAGACAAAGACTTCGAATGAGAGACCTTATGACTCATGGGTAAGAATCCTCTTTCGGACTCTTCTATGCTAAACCTCTTCAATATTTCATATATGTACGTGGATTAGGATTGTCCAGTCATCTTTTTGGATGCATATCTATAGATCATAGTCCCCAAGATGTAGGGTGCTTCTCCAAAATACTTTATGGAGACCTGAGTAGACAACCAAACCTTCATTGACTGTAATATTCCTATGTTATTCCCAATTAGTAGGATGTGGATTGTTCCTTTAGCTAATTAAGCAACATTTGTTTTACTACCAAGCTTAAGGATCATCCTTTAGTCCCATTCTTCTTGTCATTCTTTGCAACTCTCTGAAGGGATTGTATTCAGTATCCTATACCCAAGAAAAACTGTCAATGTTGATGGTATTCTTTTTGTCATCTATTGCAACTCTTTGCATGGATGGGATCAATATCTAGTGTCCAATACCCAAGAAGAAATGTTAATGTCGACTGTTGACTTCAACAATATATAAATTTGAACTCGAATGCTTTCTAATTCAAAACTATCTAGACTATCTTTATAGGAGATCATTCTTTAATAATTGTAGAAGGTTCTCTACAACTCTATGTAGAATGTGTATTGGGAGATGATTCCACAACTTTTGTGGGAGTTATTTCTTCAATTAACGTAGAAACCCTATTTTGCACATTTATTAACCTCTTAAATTCGAGAACCATTTGCAAATTTCAAGAGTATTCTGAATAGATTGGAGCTTATTAATGTTTATTGGTGTTAAGAATATTTATAGTAGAACTAAAAATGATAACAATTATCCTAAGCAAGACAAAAAACCACGCATGTCCATAGTTTATTTATTTATAATAAGGAATTTAATCATAAATATCTCCCACTATTTTATTTGAATCCTATCACCCCCTTAGATGAATATTCTAGAAATTTTATTTTTCAGTGGGCATCTCCATGCTAGTAGTGGTTACAACTATTACCTCCACTTAGCACATGCCATGATTCATGGCTAATAGACTAAATGTGGCAGTGTTTGACATGCCAATGACTTTTAATGGAAGGCTTAAATGATTGGGCTCTGCCCAATATTGCTTATCGCCTATTTACGCTTTGATGTTGAATTTACTTAAAAATTATTACACTTAGAACATTTCTAAGTGAGGGTTTAATTTTTACCAAGACCTTATCATTTTATAATATTGTTTATGTTGCACTATTTCTAAGATTGCAAGCATAATCATGGGAAAGTATTAAGTATTCCTATACATGCATCTACCATACATACATAATTAGGATGATTATGAGCCACAAAGTGGATCTAAAGGTCAATCTAAGGGTGATCAATCTAAATGAAAATAGATCCTATTTATTACATGAATGCATCGCCCATACATTCAAGGGACTTTTCATATTTTCTTTTCTCCACCTTGCTCATTTTTTTGTCCACCAAAAATAGAAAAAGGGACCTCACCATCCTAATTTTACTCTTATTACTTTTGCTATCCTAACAAGAAACTTAGGAATTTATTTTGAGGGGAGGTACATTGGAGGGAGATAGAGTTTACATCCAAAGATAAAAATAGAGAAAAGACAAGACTCATAAGACTGATTTTAATCAAAAACCCAAAGCAAAAAACTATAACTAGAAAAATTAACAGTCGTGGATCTATGATCATCAATCCTATACATGTCAAATTTAATCATCACATGATACAAATTTTAAGCATGAAAATTTATCCATCTTTAGGTGCCGATTTTTAATTCGAGATAAATAACTTTTGGTTATTCATAAAAATACTTTTTTAATAAGTTTAAAATTAATAATTAATTTTAATAAATCGAATAAATCCAAAACTATATAATAATTATACTCAAAAAGGACAAATAAAAAATTACTCAGCGGCACAGCAGTGCATAGGTGTAGCACTATAGCCCTCGAAAATATTTTTCTCTCATGTTGCGGCTACAAAACTTTGGCATCTTATGCCTCCATCGTGCCACAACCACCATATATTTTGCCACAGCACTGAGTGGATAATGCACTCACACCACTATAACTATCAGTGGCCCTACGGCGCCAATATCGCAACTGCTACAGTAACATGCAATTATGGCTTGTTTTTTATATCCAATGTCATTATTCCATTCAATTTTCAATTTTCATGTTTAACATATTTATCCCAAACATAAAATAGTATAAATTTTTTTTATTGGGCATAAAAACATATGTAACCACATATTTTCATCATACGAAAATTTAATTAGATTTTCACGTAAGCAATCAAAATGCATAACCTAGGCACTAATACTACTGTTGGGTTCACAAAATTATGGGATAACAAATGCAGTAGAAACTTAAAAATTTTCAACTATTAAAAACTCATTCATCATATGTAAAAGTGTATATCTCGGATTTGATGCAAATTTTAATTTACATTTCTGATTATAAGCTTAATTAACTAAACGACAAAGTTTCGCGAAATATGTATGTAAAGCAGTCTGGTTGTAGTAGATTGTAAAGAATTTCAAGTTCCCCAAGCTCCACACGAACTGCTTCATTGGATCTCCCAAAAGATTCACCAAGAACTCCTAGGGTATCTCATTTAATGATATCCATACCTTGAGTAAACCCACAAGCAGTGAATTCTTGCTAGTTAATTTAGTCTCTTTGTTTCAAATCTAATTTTGGGGTGAAGAACAATTCTTAAATCAACAGAAGACTTGTAATTTTATCGAAAAAAGATAGAACATTTTTTTATGGAAAGTCTTTTCTTGTAAAAGAAAACACAAGAGATACAGAATGAGAGAAGTGGCTAAAAATTTGAGTCTCTTAGGCTTGGAATTTTTTGCCCCCTTGTGTCTTTATATACATAAAGTGGTCTTGACCTAATAACATTAAGTCTTCAACTCTGTTCTTCCTTATCCTCATCCCTTTCCTAATCCAATTAGGAAACCTTCTCCTCCTTAACTCTTGCTTCTTTCTTCCTCTCCAAGACAAAGGCTTTAATTCTTGTAATTGAAAGTCCTAATGGGCCTCTAATCCTATGGACTGGGTTTGGACTCTAATTAATTATTAAAGTCCAACTAATTGATTTTCATCAATTAATAAAGCCCAATTTCTTTAAATGATCAAATTAATTAATTAATTAATTCCATAAAAGGCCTCCTAATCAAATTAGACCCAATTAAAATAATTTATTTATTTTAATTAGTTAAATTAATTTAAATCCTTAAATTAATTGAAGCCTAGCTAATTAATTGATTCAGTCAATTAATTAACTCACATCCATGAGTCCCTAATTCTTATTAGGTCATAATATTTATTTGGATGAATTAATTTAACTCCTCAAATTAATCATAGGTCAAGTTAATGAATAACTTAATCCAACACTTTGGATTACATTAGATTAGAAGTAAATCATCTTG
Source organism: Paulownia fortunei (assembly GCA_019321725.1). Taxonomy (NCBI): domain Eukaryota; kingdom Viridiplantae; phylum Streptophyta; class Magnoliopsida; order Lamiales; family Paulowniaceae; genus Paulownia; species Paulownia fortunei. The sequence continues at coordinate 11,911,908 of CM033115.1, read as the reverse complement.
ATTTGTGTGTGACCCATTATGTTCACAATTAAACAAGCAGTGGGCTTGCAATATTTACAACTTATGAATAAATTAATATTTTGATTAATTAATGTAATTAATTAATTTATTTGGAATTAACTCCTTAATTTCAAGAAACTCACAAGTCGATGGAAGCATATAACAGTGTTTCTTGACTGCCTACACTTAAAGTGAATAGCAAGTGAGCCTTTTCTATTATGAGTATCATGCAAATATAGTCCACCTTTCAACTAATCTATCGATTAAGTCTAGGGCATGTATTATTATTTGAAGCCCTATTATGATTTAATAACTATAATCCCATTTCAAGTCATATTGATCATTTGATGAATTATTAGAAAATCCCACATCTAGTATTCATCCATCTTTGGCTAAGGTCTTCAGGATGAAGGACTATGAAAACATAGGACATTCACCTATTCAACTAAATAGGTGATAAATCTTTTGTTGGCCACTCAGTGATCTCTATACACAAAAATCAAACACGCAACATAAACCCCTTATAATTGTCACGCACTCTGGAAATACATCAAAGTGCGTGATGGCGTGCATAAGGCCACCATGATGCCTCAAGTCTAAGGATTAGTTAATGCACTATCGTAACTAAAAAAATTTCATTCGACTAACATTATGTCCAATTGAGATTTCCCACAAGTTGTTTGGTGTACTTGTTCCCAAACAAACACTTATATACATGCACTAGTGTCCTTACATCAATGTCTATAGAATAAGATATTCTCCTTTCAACATGCACCATATGTGTGAGTTTATTGGCTCGTCGGGCACTACTCTAACAGCAAGCTCGAAAGGAGGATGCCTCATTCCATAAGCACTGGTGTTGCAGCACTATTACATATATGCGAGTGTCTGTTAAATAACAAGTACATTGAACTAACCCACTCAAAAATTCCCAAGGAAATATTTATTGTTGAATGATAATGTTCTCATTACAATTGCATATGAATTAATCATTTAACTTGAGACACTACCATGTGCGCGACTTAGTGCACTTTGATTTATCTATTGATTATTTGACAATCATATAGGATATTCTAGGTGCATTATCTTCATGTGTGGAGTTTTTGTTTAGCCGATAAAGGATTCATAACCTATTTGGTAGAATAGGTAAATCTCTTATACTTTCCATGATTTTTGGTTCTAAATATCCCTAGCCAAGGTTGGGATGAGTAATTAGGAAATGAGTTTTTTAATGAGCATCAACGAACTATGTTACTAGAATCGATACATAGAAATAAGCTAATAGGATTTCAACTAATAATCTACGCCCTAGGCTAAACAGGGAGATCGGTTTACAAAACGACCGTACTTGTACGATATTCTTAAATGGAAAGGTTCACCTTTCCACTTATATTTAGGTATATCATGTTTTCTAGATGCTACCCATGATTGGTGTTATTTCCAAGATGATTAATTAATAAATTAAGTAATCATAACACTTAAATAATTAATTCACTTATGTCGAAAGAGCTGTGAGTCTACTACAAGCTTTTGGGTGAACCTAAAAGGTCACACATAAACTCGAACAATCTCATTTCTTACCTAAGAAATAATTCGAGAGTTGGACTAAATTTAATTAATATGGTTAATTAATTTGGTCTTAATTAATTTAATTATTAAATTAACTTAATTATTAATTAACCTAATTGGATTAGGTAGCCCAACGTGGAATAAATAATTAAATGATTGGATCAATTAATTATAATGGGCCTTTATAATTTATAATATGAATTAATTTAGCTGATTGAATTAAGCAATTTAGTCGAGGTCCACTGGGTGTGGGTTTGTAGCAAGTACATTAAGAATTAAATAGAGATTTAATTCATAATTGAATTAGTGTTCTATTCTTTTATTTTGAATAAAAGACTTAACTTGCATTGTACAAGAGTTGGACAAGGAAAGTTATTCTATATGTTGGAATCAAGGATGCTTAAAAAACATAGTATAGGGGCCAAAAATTATAAGCCAATTTGAAGCTTGTGAGCTTAAATTTTCATCCTTTTTCCCTAAGTGGCCGATTTTTGCAAAGAAAATATTGATTTTTCTCTTATTTTCTTGCCCAAGCATCCAGCAAACCATAGTTCTTTGGAATTATATTTTGATTAATTCTTTCTTCACAAGTTGAATTATGGGTTAGTCAAATACACTTAAAATAAATTTGATTTGTTCTTACTCCATGCACAACACTTTTAGGCTAGAATCATCAAATTGTGGTTTACTAGCATAACTATAATTACCAGTGAACATGCAGGGTGTGATACACTTAAAGGAACAATAACTGAGGTTCTAAGCGAATTAGTTCATTCAAGGGGTTTAGAATTATGAAAAGTTCGTGGATAGCTAACGACTTGAGTCGTTTCTTTGTCCTCTTCATCAACCAAAAGCATCAAGTATAATATGATTAATACTTAAATGTTTATATAGCTTATTTCGGGTATAAATATACACATAGCTGAATAATCATATTGAATCTGGGATTACTTTTATACAAGTGATGTATGGTTTTTTTAAAAAATTAAAATTTCATTGCGCTAAGTATCTCTACATTTGCAAACCTAACAGCTATCAGGGTAGTTCTTGGCTAAAGGAAAGATAAGTTATTTCAAACTAATTACTACACTAATTATACTATAAATGAGGCTTAATTGAACTATGCTGTCACTCTGAACTTCAAGTTGTTACATTTGCATTTGATAATTTTCGCTATCTTGTTATGACCAAAGTGATTGTTTATGATGACCACTTAGCCCTCAAATACCTTTTTGCAAAGAAAGATACAAAACCTAGGTTGATTAAATGGATTCTTTTACTGCAAGAATTTGATCCAGAAATTGTGGATAAGAAAGACACTAAGAATGTGGAGATTTACCACTTATCGATGATAGGAGACCCTAATTTTGATGCAATAGTGAGAATAATTCCTTGAAGAACATTTGTATGCTCACTTTAGTGCTTCGTTTTCATAGTATGCTAACTTTGTTAATTATCTAGTGATAGGTATTCTTTCTTCTAATCTTACCTTTCATTAAAGAAAGAATTTCACATTCAATGTTAGGCGTTATTTGTGGGAATAACCTTGTTCAAAGTTTGTGCAGATAAAATTATAAAAAAAGATGTGTGCATGAATAGGAGATGACATCCATCTTGCATCATTACCATGACACAGGGTAGGGGCTAATTTGGGCCAACCAATCCAACTTTGAAGGTACTCCAATTAGGTTTTTTTTGTTTACTTTATTAAAAGATGCATGTATTATATGTAGCTTCTTTTGATAGATGCCAGAGAATGGGGAACATAACTAAGAAGCATGATACGCCCTGAAACAATATACTTGATTGTGAATTATTTGATGTTTGGTTATTGATTTTATAAGACCATTTCTTAGTTCTTGTTCTAACAAATATCTATATTTCTAAGTAGGTGGAAGGTGAAGCTCTTCGAACTAATGATGGTAGGGTAATTGTTAGAATTTAAAAAATAAAACATATATTCACTAGACGCAGTACCCTAGGGCCATCATTGAAGGAGGAAAACACTTTTGTATTAAAACTTTGAAAATTTTGTGGCAAATATGGTGTTGCACATAAGGTAGGTACCCCTTATCATCCACAAGCAAGTGGTCAAGTAGAGGCTTTAAATAGGGAGTTGAAAAGAATTCTAAAGAAAAGTCTGAATAGCTCTAGGAAAGATTGGTTTTTGAGACTTGATGATACTTTGTGGGCATATAAGATAGCTTTTAAAACTTGAACTGGTATGTCTCACTATAGTTTAGTTTTTGGCAAAGCATAATTATATGTTGAACTTGAGCACTAGAAATATTTAGTTATAAAATTTCTTAACTTTGATAATTAAGTTGTAGGTCAAAATAGGTTAGTGCAATTGAATGAGATGGATGAATGTCAAACTTAAGAAAATTGAGTGAATTTTCGAGGAGAGAATTTTTTGCTTTACAACACATGGCTTAGACTTTATCCTCACAAATTGAGATCTAAGTGGTCAATACCATTCTCGATGACTAAGGTTTTCTCTTTCCCTGTAATTGACATATCTCACAAGGAGAAAGTACTTTCAAGGTCAATGAATAGCGACTCAGGCATTACTTGGAATGAGATATCGAGCATTAAAAGTCTGTAATCGAACTTGCCAAGTAAGTAGAGATGATAAAGTCAAGTTAATGACTATATCTTAGAACTATTTTCTTTCATGTTTTGCTTTTAATAATTTTATAATCTTAAGATTTGAATTTCTTTTTTTTTTATGACTTTAGATTTTGGTGTTGTATTGGCCAATTATCTCCTACATAGGCAATAACAAGTATCTTACATGAGTATGCATCTAACCAATATGTATTATCGAATTATGACATACAAATAGCATGATTGCACGAATATGAATAATTATTATTTATGCTCTCATTATGCTTTAACATACATTAATACATAAAATATGAGATTAAACTTTTGTTTCTTGTTGTAACATATTCCTTAAGTACCTCTTTGCAGTGAAAAACTCAGTATCTCGGTTAAGGAAGATGATGTGATGAATGGCCATGAAATGAATTATTTATATTATTCCATACTAGTTAAATGCTAAAGTGATTGTCTTCTTAAATATTTACTTTAAATATGTCACATTCGGCTAAGAACTAAAAGTAATCAAAATAGTGCAATTTGATTGGTAGGTTGATTAGGTTGCATGAAATCACCACATTGCACTTGATTATAATACCAAAGCATCATCTTCCTAGTCCATAAACATAGGTTTGGCATGAGAATACACCAAACATGAGGCAATAGATCACCACCCTCCTCTTAGCTCTCTTTGAAAAGTTAAAAAAGTCATTTTTTATCTATATTTTCTTGTGGAAGCTCCTAAAAAATGACCAGCCCTTCTTCTCCAAAGTTTCTCCCAAATATCTGCACTTTCATACTCACAAAGGTTGAATCCAATTCATAAGAATCCATAGAACAAAAACTATAGCAAGTTCTACCCTTTTAAGCTTGAAAATCAATGATTTTTGAAGTTTAATTCCAATCTAATCAATGTATACTATTTTTCAATGTTTCTTATGATGAATTTATGGTATCTTGGATGGTTACATATTTTAGTATCTTTTTATAAGATTGAAAACTCAAGTGGGAAAGATTTGAATCCAAAACTAAGCTAGTTTATAGCAAAATTGGTAGCTTAGTGAAATATGATTAATATACGTGTTTCTAACTATGTTATGTTTGGAAGTACCTATGAATGATTGTGAATAATGACAATTAGTTTGCTTAACTAATGGTTAGAATTAATTTAAGTTAGAATCGAGTTTACGCCATGTTAGTTTGGATATTTTGGAATATGTTCAAGTTTAGGGGCTGCCCTAATTTTAATTTCTTAAATTACTAGTAAATATGGAGTATGTATTATTTTTTAAGTCATGTAATCGATATGAAATTATTTATTTTTTAATTGAAATAGATTATTTGATTTATTAAAAGGATATTGAAAGGTACATGATTTGATTATATTAGACCTTTAGCAGATCCCACCTTCTAAAGAGATTGCTTTTCACTTCTTAGCTCAAAGGGACTTGAGGTAAGTTGAAACTTTCATTTGCTATATCACAAGAATCATATAATGTTGTTCATGTTTAAATGTGATGGTCATTATTTATCAAATAAATTTAAGTTCTTTTCCAAATATAACCAAAAAGGGGACTTTTTATTAAAACCATAACTCTAGTATTGATAAAAGGTTAACATTTCTTGACATAACTATATCAACATGTTAGGCTCTGCAGTTAGGTTTAGAGGTATCATAGTTTGTTGTATCAGAGCGGAGGTTTAGTCGTTCTTAAAGATAGAATAAGACATATGAACACATCCTTGTTGGGAAACTCGATTAACTATTTATTTATTTGCTTTTATATTTACTTGATTAGATTTTATTTTATGTTATTGTCATGAATATGTATTTATTATTGACTAATGAATGGAATGAGATTGAGCAATGTATAGCAGGTCATGGCACCAAAAAAGAAGACAAGGGATGATCATGAGGGTAATCATAGTTTGGTGGATAATTTGATTGATCTCATTCATCAACAAACTAGAATGCATAGTGAACAGATACAATAATTAATAGATATGAAATAAGGAAACCAAGAACATAATCAATAACTCCCTCCACCATAAGCTCGATAAGATACTTCACAAGTTGTGTATGAGAAATTTAGGAAGATAGAACCTGTTGATATTAATGGTGGGTATGATCCATGGTTGTAGAGGAATGGGTGAAATCGTTGGATATTATCTTTGACTACATGCATATTGATAATGCTTAAAAGGTACTGTGTGCAATTTTCTTATTGAAGAAGGATGTTAGAACCTGGTGGGAAGGAGCTAAGCTTGCAATGTATATGGAAGAGTTAACTTGAGAGAGGTTTAAAATAAAATTTTATGATAATTATTTCACTAGGAATGCTAGGTCACTCAAAGTAAAAGAATACTTGGAGTTAAAATAAGAGGGATGTCTGTAATATGAGAAGATTTGAAAAGGGTTGCAAGTATGTATCATACATCGCCAGAGACAACAATAAGAAGATGGATCATTTCCTGAGAGGCCTTAATCATGAAATTAGAAGAGAAGTGAGAATGTTTTCCACAATAGAGTTTAGGGAATTAGTGGACAAGTCCTTGATGGCTAACTTAGATAAAAAAGAGGTTGAGAAGTCCTATCAACAAATAAAAGCAAGTATTCACTCCAAGAAATATAAGCCAGTGGAAGAAAGGAAAGCAAACATTAGGCCAAGGGAATGAAAAGCATCATAGAGTTGAGCAGACTTCTACTATGGTTAAAAGGCCTAAATATGCTAAGTGTGGGAAGAATCATTTTGGGGAATGCTTTAGGGGTACTAATCATTGCTTTAAGTGTAAGAAGCCTGAACATATCGTAAAGGATTGCCAAATAATATAAGAAGAGTATATGCAATGACACAAGAATAAGCTGATGCAGATGCTTTCGTAGTCATAGGTACTATTTTAATTTTTGGGATACCTGCAATTGCATTGATAGATTTAGGGTCTACACATTCATTTGCATTGAATTCATTTGTGAGAAAATTGGGCATTACACTAGATTTATTAAAAGTAACATATAATGAGATAATTCCATCTGGGGAAGAAATTATTCCAACGACATATTAAGCGCCTACTGTATTCAAATTAGTGATAGGACACTCTATGCAGATATTGTTATTTTATCGATGCCAAATTTTAAGGTTATTCTAGGTATGGATTGGCTCACCAAATATCATGCAATAATTGATTATAACAATAAGATTGTAATTTTTCAGCCACCTAGGGAAGAATAGTTTGTGTTTAGTGGTACCTCATTCTCATGGTCATTTCCAATTATAACTGCTTTGAAAGCTTAAAAGATGTTGAATAAATGTTGTGTTAGATATTTGGCAAGTGTTATGGACACTCCCGTCGAAGCACAATTGAAGCTAAAAATGTAGATGTGGTTCAAGAATTGCTTGAGGTATTTCTAAATAATTTATTGGGACCTCTACCAGATCGAGAGACTGAATTTGTGATTAATGTTATGCCAGAGACTACCCCTATTTCTAAACCACCATACCGAATGGCACCAACAGAGTAGAAAGAGTTAAAAATTCAATTGCAAGAATTGCTTGATAAGGGGTTTGCCCTAGTTATTCTCCTTGAGAAGAACCTGTGTTGTTCGTGAAAAAGAAGGATAGTACATTGCAGTTGTGCATTGATTATAGAAAGTTGAATAAAGTAACAGTCAAGAATAAGTATGCACTTCCAAGAATAGATAATTTATTTGATCAATTACAGAGAGCATGAGTATTTTCTAAGATTGATTTACGCTTTGGGTATCATCAATTGAAGATCAAGGAAGAAGACAAACAAAATACTATATTCTGAACAAGGTATGGATAGTATAAATTTCTAGTTATGCCTTTTGATTTAACAATGCCTCTAAAGCTTTTATGGATCTAATGAATAGAGTGTTCAAGTAATTTTTCAATAAATTTGTGATTGTGTTTATTAATGACATCCTAATTTATTAACGGGATAAAGAAGAGCACAAGGAACATTAAAAAATTATGTTTCAAGTTCTTAAGAAAAATAATTGTATTCTAAATTCAAGAAGTATGAATTTTGGCTTGATCAAGTGGTATTCCTAGATCATGTAGTATCCAAGAATGGTATTTTTATTGATCCAAGCAAGGTAGAAGTTGTTATTAAGTAGACAACACCAACAAATGTATCAGAAGTAAGAAGTTTCTTGGGATTATTAGGGTACTATCGATGATTTGTTTAGGGGTTTTCAGAGATAGCGACTCCATTGATAATACTAACAAGAAAGAATGTAAAGCTCTTGTAGACGGATGCTTATGAAAGAAGTTTTCAGGAATTGAAAACCACAACTCCTATTCTTACCATTCTAACATGAACTAGTGGATTCGTGTTGTATAGCAACACTGCAAAAAATGGTTTGGGTGCTGTTTTGATGCAAAATGGGAAGGTTATTACCTATGCTTCAAGGTAATGGAAGGAATATGAAAAGAATTACCTAATCTATGATTTGGAACTTGCTATGTGGTTTTAGCTTTGAAAATCTGGAGATATTATTTGTATGGTAAGAAGTACGAGATTTACACAGATCATAAACGTTTGAAGTACTTTTTTACCTAAAATGAAATGAATATGAGATAATGGAGATGGTTAGAACTTGTGAAGGATTATGATTGCATGGTCAACTATCATTTTGGTAAAATGAATGTGGTTGCAGATGCAATGAGTAGAAAATTGATAAGTTAGTTTTATACCAACAATTCATATACCTTTGGATTAACATTTCGTTTGTTTTTAATGTTTGTGTTAATTTTTATGCATTTAGTGTAAAATATTATAGGTAATGACAATAAGAGAAGAAAATGGAAAGAAATCAAAAACTTGGTTGAAATGTTGAAGAATTCGAGTTGTGGTGCCACTGATGGCAGTTTTGGTATTTCAATCATAACTCTCAGGAAAATTTTCATATAAACTTTATTCTTGATCCATTAGAAAGCCAAGATATAGATATACAACTTCTATGTTTACCAAAAAATCAAATTCAGTTAATTTAAATGAGAAAAACTGACTTCAAGAGTCAGCACTGGTCTATAATTGTTTGGGATGACACATCTTGGTATTTCTAGTATAACTCTCTCCAACGAAGTCATATTTAGTTGATTTAAGTTCCAATGGAAATCCAACACATAGGAATACAATTTATATGAAGATATAAGATTCTAGTTTGGCCTCTAAAGTGGTGAAAAATTGGTTGAAAAAGGCTACAAGCACTGCAGAAATCGATTCTGGACTGCTAGTGCAGCACCTAGGCGTTATACATAGTCTTAGACAGACTAGGCGCTGCCGGGCGAACAAGTAAGGTCAAAATGGGCATTTTTCCCTCTTTAGGGAATTTTCCAAATATTTTGAGGGATTTCAAAAGCCTCCAAATCAATTTTTGGAAGAGGAGAAGCCAAGAAGCAAAGGAGAACAAGGAGACTTGGAGAGAAGAAGGCCATTCTTAGAGACAAGCCATTCTTGGAGACAAGGAAAGCTTCAACTATTACTTCCACTTCACAAATTGGTGAACAATTTCCCTGTTCTTTCTTATGTATTTCTTGAAGTTATATTCATACATGAGGAACTAAATTTTTCTTTCTAGAGGATGATGTAATCTTATTTGAACCTATGTTTTGAATTCCAAATAATATTAGTTCAAGTTATTCATCTTGTTTGTGTTATCTTATTTAGTATTTCATCTTGATTAATTGGCCACTAATTGAGATTATTTGACGTATGAGATTCCACAATCGAGAGAGGGAAGATTATACATGATCATAGGGATAACATAACCTAAGAATCATAGAGTTGAAAAACTTATGAAACCTTTGAAGTTTTGAAGAAGAATTCATTAAACTTTTGTAGAGTTTTGTTCTTGAATTTTTATAGAGATATCAAAATTCATGTTAGAACTTATAGTCAATTCGACACTCGAGAGAGGGAATTGATGAGCTTAGGAATTCTTAACTTACATGTGTTGTTAACTTGAATTGGTATATTTTGGAAGGAAGAACATAGGTGATAATTAGGTGAATCATTCCTCTAGAATTTCTTGCTCATAAGGTGTTTGTTGAATTGCTTCTAAAAACTCCATTCTTGTCTATGCATTTTTTATCTTACTTTACTTTGTTTACCAATCATCACTCGATTTTCTAGATAAAATTAGGACTATTTGAACTACGGTACTTAATGCAATTTTTGATTACAATCCTTGTGGATACAATACTCAACTCATCATTATATTAAAACTTGACACCGTACACTTGCGATTTGCATAATTTTTACGAACAAAACCCCACATCTTCTTATTTTATCATAAAAAGTCAATACTGTTCATTGTCAGCCTAAAGGAAATATGTGTTCATTGTCATTGTCAGCCTTAATGTTGAAACCTGCACTTCAAGATAAAATTAAAGAAGGTCAAAAGGTGGATATGCATTTGTATAGATTGAAAAGAAAGATTGATGCTAAAAAGAGGTCAAACTTCTCTATTACTAATGATGAAATTATTCAATTTAAAGGAAGACTGTGCATGCCATTTAATAAGGCCATGAAATGAGTTATTTTAGAAGAAGCTCATACTATTCCTTACTCGGTACACCCAGGTAGCGTAAAAATATATAAAGACTTACAACAACATTATTGGTTGCCTAAAATGAAGAGAGATATAACAAAAAAATTGTGGTTGAATATCTAACTTGTCAACAAGTTAAAATTGAACATCAAATACCAATAGGGTTGTTGAAGCCTTTGTTGATTCCAGAGTGGAAATGGGCATTACAATAGACTTTGTGCTTGGATTATCTAGAACTCAAAAGTGGTATAATTCTATATAGGTGATTATTGATAGATTAACTAAATCAGCCTATTTTTTTTCAATAAAATTCACATATAATATGGATCAGTATGCTCAACAATATATTAAAGAGATAGTCAAGTTACATGGAGTACTAGTTTCAATAGTGTCCGATAAAGATCCTAAGTTTACATTTACATTTGGAAGAGCTTACACAGTGCCATGGAAATAAAATTTACATTTAGTACATCATTTCATGCACAAAGGGATGGACAATTAGAAAGAGTTATTCAGATATTAGAGGATATGTTAAGAGCTTGTGTGCTAAATTTTCAAGAGAGTTTGGAGGCGAAGCTTCCATTAGTGGAGTTTACTTATAATAAAAGCTACCAATCAATAATTACAATGGTGTCTTATGAAGCATTATATGGAAGAAAATGTAGATCTCCATTTCGTTGAGATGAAGTTGGAGAACGAAGGTTATTTGCTTTGGAAATAGTTTAGTGTACCACTAAGGCAGTGGAGAAGATACGAGAGAGATTGAAGATCACACAAAGTAGATAGAAAAGTTATGCAGACAAATGAAGAACATATCCAGAGTTTATCATTGAGGATCGTGTGTTCTTAAAAGTAGCTCCCGTGAAAGCTTCAGGAGATTTGGAAAGAAATGAAAACTCAGCCCAAAGTATGTTTGCCCATTCAAAATTTTCGAAAGAGTTAATGACGAAGCTTATAGAGTGGTCTTACCTCCATTATTATCTAGTGTTAACAATGTTTTCCATGTGTTTATGTTGAGAAAGTACATTTCAAACCCTCTCATGTGTTGAGTTATGAATTGTTGGAAATGAAAAGAAACTAGTGTAAATTCTGGACTGGAAGGAAAAAGAGTTGAGAACAAAAAAGATTTAACTTGTTAAAGTATTATGGAGGAATCATTATATAGAAGAGCCCATGTAGAAAAGAGAAGAAGAAATGCTGAGCCAGTATCCGGAACTATTCAGCATGTCAAATTTTGAGGTTGAAATTTTTATAAGGAACGAAGGATTGTAATGCCCAATTATCTCATACATAGACAATAATATGCATCTTACATGAGTATACATCTAACCAATATGCATTATCAGATTATGACATACAAATAACATGATTGCGCAAACATTAATAATTGTAATTTATGCTCCCATTGTATTTTAACATACATTAGTACATGAAATATGAGATCAAACTTTTATTTATTGGTGTAACATATTCCTTAAGTGCCGCTTTGCAGTGAAAAACATGGTACCTCGGTTAAGGAAGATTGATGTGTTGAATGGCCATAAATGAATTATTTGCATTGTACCATACTCGTTATATTTTAAAGTGATTATTTGCCTACATATTTTCTTTAAATATGTCACATTTGGTTAAGAATTAAAAACCAAAATGGTGCAATTTTATTGATAGGTTGATTGGAATGCATGAAATCATTCTAAACCACATTACACTCGATTATAACACCAAAGAATCATCTCCATATCCCATAAAAGTGGGTTTGGCAGGAGAAGATACCAAACATGAGGCAACTAATCACCAATCTCCTCTTAGTAGAACAAGTGAATTTCCTATATTTTCATAGTTCATGACTTAGAAGCCTTTAGCTAAGGTAGGGTGAATGTTAGACAGGGTTTTCTAACAATTCATCATAAGTCATTGCAACTTGAAATAGAGTCATAGTTATTGAGTTAGTTAGGGTTTTGATTTATAATCCACATCTTAGACTCAATCGTGAGATTATTTGATAAAAAGACCTTACGTGTATGGTACTCATAATTGAAATAGGTTTGCTCGTTATTTTACCTAAGATTAAGTATTCATAATACACTCACTAGGTATTTCCTAGAACATGTGAGGTTATTAGAATTAAGGAGTTAATTCCAAGTGGATTAATTATTATATTAATTAATTAGAATAATTATAAGTGTAAAGGGTCACACACAAATTGAGATATAGTATTTATAATCTAGAAATTGATCCAAGAGTTGGATTCAATTAATTAGTAGAGATTAATTAATTAGGGTTTAATTTAATTCAAATAGTTGAATTAATTATTCAATTAAATAAATAGATTATTTCATTGGACGTAACAAGATTAGAGAGCCCAAATGGAGTGAAATAATTAATTGATTAGATCAATTAATTGAGTTAACCCTAAATTAATTTAATTATTACTTGAATTATTTAATTAGGCCTAATATGATTAGATGCACTTGATATAATTAAATTAGAAGGGGGCCCAAAAATTCCAAATAGTTGGACTCTTTGGATTTTTGGCCATCAACAAAAAAAGAGAAAAACATTTTCTCATCCAAAAAAAAATATTCTTCTTCCCTCTTCTCCCTTGAATCAAAGGTTTCATCTTTTGATTGAACAAAGTATTCAAATTCTTATTACCATCGATTAGTTTAAGAATTGATACTCATCAAAATCACTCTGGAAACTATAATAATAAAGGTCCCTGGAATTAGAATCGCTAGTCGAATTCTAATTCAATATTCTTACCCAAAGTATGGACTTCGATTGAGGGGAGAATTTGGATCCTTGCGAACTGGTTTCTATAAGAGGATTGGCAATCAATTACTTTACCTCTTTGAAAACTAGAGTGCTTAAGCTATAATTTGAAGTCTTAACAAATTTTTGTTTAGACAATTAAAAATGCAAAATTGATAATCACATCGAATCGAGAATGCCGTATTTGACATGGCATGCTTTATTTTTATTTAATTTTAACATTTTACTGTGCATACCCCGCGGTTAAGTGAACCTACATCAAGTGGCTACTAGAGACATAAAACCCTAATTCAGGATGGGAAAATTTATTTATAAGATGCTAGCAAAGAAAGTTACGGGATTTGGGTGCTGATGTTAATCTCTTGAGATTTCTTTCTTTAGTTATAATGGAGATTGATAATGAGGAAAATTAAAAGAAAAATGTGAGAAACATACATGAATGGAAAAAAGACTCAAAGAAAGGCTTAATAGGAGGAAAGATGAAGAACAAGAAGAAGGAAAAGAAGACCAACAAGGCTGCTACTGTTTGGGCAATTCTTTCTTCTTCTCTTCTTAATTTTTCTTCTTGTATTCTCTTCTTGAATATCATTTTTAGTTTTTCATCATGAACTGAATTTGTTAACTAGGGCTATGGTGTAGTCAAACCAGGAATGATGTAGATTTCATTGATTTATGCTATTCAAGAGTTTTCTATTTCATGAAGAGGATGTGTTATTTATTCTTAATGCGGGTATGCCTAGTCTCCTCTGACTTGATTTAATTTATGTATAGGAGACTGAGAGAAGATTCTTTGTAATAGATTTTAGTAACGTATGCCAGGAATTGAATGAAATACATAGATGTACAAACATGAATGCAATAGTGGTGGATTCGAGAATCTCTATTTATGCTAGAGAGTATCTCACAACTCAATGCAATTTTGTATAAATATATATAGAGATATAGTAGATTAATAGACAAAAATAGGTTTTATATCTTAAGAATGAATATTAAATAAAATGGAAATTCCCTTGTCTCATGAATCGAATGTCTTTTTGCTAGCATTTTGCTTTGAATTCTATATTAGATTGGTTAGGTGAGCCATGTGCCTTAGCTTTTAAACTTTTGATTAAGTCTATTTCACATTTAATCAATTGGTTTATTTGTTTTTGTTTTCCAACATCTTGATTCAGTTTTGCAAATAACAATAGGATTATTAGTAGTTTTTGTACTTGTTTAATTTCAATCTTTATGGGACGATACTTAATTCACTCTCTATATTACTTAAGTGATTGGTACACTTGCCATATTAGTTTAATGCATCACTTTGTATATATTTGCCAAAGTCTATAGTCATAATACATGGATATGATAAGAAAAATTATTATAGATTAAGCATCGTTGCTGGTGAAAAAGTTTTATCATAGTTAACACATTGCCTTTGAGTGTAACCTTTCAGAACCAAGCGAGCCTTATAGGTCGGTACCTTTCCATCCACTCCAAGCTTTCTCTTTCGACCCATTTACGACTGGTAGATACTATACACTCTGGTAGGTTTATCAAGGTCTATACCTTGTTGGATTACATAAAATTCATCTCAGATTGCATGGCTTCTTACCATCTTTTTGAATCGATCTTAGACATCTCATCCCCATAACTCCTTAGATTAATATCTATTAGGAAGTCTTCCTTGTTGCCATCAAGTAAGAGGTCATACCCTTTTAGATAGCTCAAGATCCTATTAGACCTCCTTCAAGGTTGTGTATTTGAACCTTTAATGATGGGCTGTGATACCATTATGTTTTGTGGGACATTTTGTGGTTATTGGATTATATTAACTTCCATGACTTTACCATTTCTATAAATAGCCTTCTTCAAGAAGATAGCATTCATCAATACAAACACTACAAACACCTTTGTTCCTAGAGGTCATAGGAATAGTATTGAATGGAATCCTTTAAATAAGCCACAAACTTGCATAAGATTCATCTCCCATCCAACTTATCTCCCATTGGCTGCTTCACATTAGTAGAACACCCCCATACCCTAAAGCACTTATAAGATAGAGTCTTGTTGCACCATATCTCTTATGGTATTTTGGGTACAGACTTTGGTGGTAGTCTATTACATAGGAATATCACTAGTTCTAGAGCATAGTGAAGTTCATCATGGGTTGAACCATGTCCAACAAGGTTCAGTTCTTTCAATTGGCTACCCCATTTAATTAAGGTATGCTAGGTTGTCCATTATGAGATATTGCCATTCTCCTTTAGATAGTTAAAGAATTGACCACCTAAGTATTCGCTACCTCGATTAGATTAAAGGACCTTAATATTTCAACCTGTTTAATTATGTACATCATGTCTAAATTCTTTGAACTTTTCAGAAGGTTCAAGCTTGTATCTCATTATACCTAGAATAATCGTGGTTACAAGTAATGAAGTAAGAATAATTCCTCTTGCACTGATATTTTGTGGACTACATATAACCTAATGGATTAAATCCAATGAATGAAAGACACGCTCCACTTCTCCAACAAAAGGGGATTTAGTCTTTTTTCTTTAAGACATAATTCACCAATTAGGCATATCTTGCAAGTCCGTTAGGTCAAGCAATTATGCAATCGTCGTCTTGCGAGTTATTTTTCAGAAATATGTCCTAATCTTGCATGCCACAAGTATGTGTCATTTTGATTATCTAAATTATGTTTGTTATTTTGTTGAATATGTAGCTAAAATTTTTGAGGTGAATAGTATATAGGCCATTCTCCAATATAACAACGTGCATTAAACCAGAACCTTTAAACATGGAACAACTTCCGTTCTTTATTAATGGAAATAATGTTCTTTAATAATTCAGGCACATAAAGATAATTATTTTAAACTACTCTAACTCCATGAATGATGCTAAGTAGACAATCCTTACGACTAAAGTAGTAGCTTTTGATCCATTCTCTAGCCTCAGGGCCATCGTCTCTCTTCTTCTTAGCACCTTTCTTTTTGTCAACACCTCCAATTTATCACATAATTGAGAATCACAACCAATATCCTTTATCCAAGAAGCATCATTAATCAAAAGGCTAACTTCAACAAAGAACAAACTCATATTAGACTTTCTAATTCAATTAAGAAAGGTCGTCCTTGCACTTTCTCTTCAGATGACTCGACTTTCTACAATGGTGACATATACCTCTCTTATCTGAATTAGTTCTAACCTTTCTCCACTTTTGACTTTTGAGAATGTAACAAGAAAAATGGGTATCTTGTGGTTAGAAACACCTAGAACATTTGTAAAAGGTCCTACAATAATTGTAGTAGGTTTATCTACAACACTTTGCAGAATGTACGTCTATGACATTTGTAGGAGATGGTTTCATAACTTTTGAAGGAGTCATTTCTACAACTCTTGTAGAAACTTTTTCTAGCACATTGATTATATTTTTTATTTCAAGAACTATTATTAAACTTAAAATTAATTTGAACAAAGAGGGCCGATGAGTTTGATTGTGCATCTAGGATAATTTACAAGTGGCCTTTAGTCATTTATTTTGTGATTACTATCATCTACTAAAATAATTATGGGGAATGAAATAGGCATTCATTCATTTAATATGACATTCATAATGTACATCTTTTACTTGTAAATGACTTGTACTGTTTTGTTCAAAATCCATCACCTTTATAATGGGATTTCTGGAAATCTAATTTTTTAGTGGCCTTGATCTCCAATTAATTTCCATGACAACACATTAAATTGTATCCAAAGCAACCCTCAAAATATTTTACCTCATATTTTTCTATACCCTAATTTTATGAACCATATGGTACTTATTGTCAACCAAGATCTATCAAATATCCATATAAATATAGTATCTCAATGCCCTCAATTTTATGAACTGCAATAGAGATGAGTCTGTTCCATGGACATCTCTTACTTAGTAGTAACCACATTTTGCCTACTCTTAGCACATCCCATAACACGTTGTCGATAGAAAAAATAAGGTAGTGTATCGGCATGCTACTATTTATGATGGAAAACATGGGCTATTGGATCCAAACTAATTTTGCCTATTTTTGCTTGAAATCAAACCTTTTTGTTTTTTTACTTGAAAATATTTTTCAAGTGAGAGAAACACAATATTTGTGTGTTTGGAAGGTTATCATCAATTTTATCTTGTTTATTTAATGTCATCTATCCTAATGATCACAAGTATATATCATAGAAAAAAAACATTAAATAAGCCTTAGCATGCATCATATACATACTAAAACCAAGGATGATTATGGCCATACTTCCTACGCAATCCACACCAGTCAAACTGGGTCAAAGGTCAATCTAAGGGGTGATAATCAAAATAAAAATAAATTTTATCTATTACATATATGCATCCTATCTATACATAAGCCTTCATTCTATGTTTTTCTCTAGTTTGGTCTCTTCCTTCTTATAATGTCCGTCAAAACAAAAAAGAAATCTCACCAACCTATTCTACTCTCATTACAATTGAATTATTTTTAAGGAAACTTGGAATTAATTTTGAAAGAGGTACATAGGTTGAAGATAAAAATACATTTTGAGAAAAAAATTAGAGAAAGTCGAGATTCACAAGCCTTGCTTTAATTTATATATAAAAGATATACATCTCAAAAAACAAATCAATCACATTAACCTAGGCTCCATCATCATCCAGCATGTTTATCATTCGATCATCACATGATAATGAAAATTGAATAAATTTATCAATTAAGTTTTGTGCCTTTTCTATTGGATTTGGTATTAAATTACAATTAATAGTAAAAAATTATTTTTTCTGAAATTAAAAAAATAAACTTTAATTTTGTAAAAGAAAAAACCCCAAAAAATTGTGCAACCTTGTAGATTCACGAGATAGGACAACTACCCTTTTGTGTTGCTTCCACTACCTATGCATGAAAAAATGCATGGAAATTTTTCTTGGGTGGTGCTGGGCATAGCGCTCGATGATGCTACCCCAGTACCCTATAATTATTTGGCACGACGCCCTATATCAGCTCAGCATTCACTAGCCTACCACAACCAATGGGTGTACACACTCATTGTGCACAAGTCAAGTGCCTAGGAAGGGCATTGGTTGAAAGTAATAGGTGATGGCACTAGGTGACAATGTTGGGCGTTGGAGTATAGCCTAGTGACTAGGCAACCGTTACACGCCCATTGTGCCACAGTTGTATTGGACAAATGCAGTTAGTCAACACATTTTGCACAACCTATTTTTCATCCCCTTTTTAGTTTTCTAATAAAAATAGAATTCTAGTAAATTCCCAATAAATAAAAGATTTTTGATTCAACAAAAAGTGCAAAATATTTGTATCATAAATAATTTGATTTTAATTTCACATAACTCAAATGAAATGTAATCATGTGTAGAATTAAATTAGCTTAAGCTAGGTTCCATATCATTATTGGGTTTTCATAAATATAATAAGTAACAATTATTATTTAATCCATATATCATGTTGCTATCGCGATTTCATCTATTATATGAAATTAATTTTTATGTAATTTTGAACTGAAAATGCTTTTAGTTACTCAGATAGTTTTCCCTAAGACCTCCATGCGTATCTTCTCTAAGGTTAATCAACACTTTGTATGCCTACATATATCAAGTCTATGCTAGTAAATCAATAAATATAATTCAATAATTTCAAAATAAGAGAATAGTGTATGGAGTTTCTGGAGCAATAATAAAAATGCTTTGTGTATTTATTTTACTTTTGATTTTTTTTGTATTCAAGGATGTAGAATAAAAGAACACTAAAATCAGACAGGAGAAAATAGGGGATGGTTCTGTTCAAGCAACGGGGGTAGGGAATTGCACACAAGAATGTGCATATTGTTGGCCCTTTGTGAGTTTTCATACCCTAAAGTTTCCCATCTCATTAGGTTCTCTTTCTGTATAGGATTCTACCTCCATAAGATTGTTCCTAGTTCAAGTAAGGATAGTACCATATATTCATCTAACTACCTTATTTCCTTCTTCCTCTAGGATTAGATTTTCTATTTTTGAATTCCTAGTGGTTGAACCCATAAAGCCCATAACCATTGGTTCTGGAGCTAAATTAATTAAGCCTAATTAATTAATTCTATCAACTAATTAATTGCTCTAATCAAACTTTGTCTAATCTTATTAGGTCCATTTAATTGATCCAGTAAATTAAATAAATTAATCTAACATTTGAATTAATTGAAACCCAATAAATTAATTAATCTAGTTAACTAATTTACTTTAATCAAACAATTGATTTTTTTTCCTCAGCAAGATATAGGCTTGTCCATGTTAGTGTGTGACACCTTAGGTTCATCAATAAGCTACTAGTGGGCTCACAGCTCACAACTCTGATAACTTAATTAAAAAATAAAATTATTCCAATTGATTAATCCTTTTAGATTTAACTCCTTAATTATAAGAACCCATTAATCATGGTTATAGTCTAGTAACAAACAATGAAAACCTAAATATAGGTGAAGTAGTGAAACTTTCCAATAACGAATATATTGCAAGTAAAATCATTCCATCAACTAATCTCCTAATTGGAACTCGAGCATGAATTATTACTCTAATTCCAAATAGCCCAATAACTATGTATTTATTTCTAGTCACTTGACTCAATGATGAAATTAAAGAATCATTTTTTTAATCTTCATCCAACCTTAGCTAAGGAATTACAAGTCATGAATTGTGAATAACATAGGAGATTCACCTATTCACTTAGAAGGTGACAGATCCTTTGTTGGACATTCTATGCATAATAAATTATGTCCAAGACTACCATGGTGCCTCAAGTTTAAGAACTAATCTTGTACTATCATAACATAGAATTTCATATTCCACAATATTTTATTTCTAATAAAAAATATAGGTGGGGTAGTTCAGTATATTTATACCCTAACAAACACTCACATATATACACTAGTGTCCCACCATCAATATCCATAAAATAAGCTATTCTAAGCATGCATAGTATTTGCAAGTCTTAATGAATAATTAATGTCCAGTCTTATTAAGATCAACTTATTGTTAGGTTTGCAAAATCATAGGACTAAGCACAGAATAATTTAAAACATGCTGCTACAACTTTAAGGTTGCAAACCCAAGTGCAATTTGTGTCAAGTAATAAATTTTTTGTGAGTCCGAGATCTATCCACATGAAAGTTGTTTGCAGATTTTAGGATTATATTTCTAAAAAAATGGGTTTTATGTGGTTTAGAATAAAAAAAATAATGTATGCTATAACTAAAAAAATCAAAGTAATAAAAGTATTGAAGATTAGGGATCCGCTCTTGAATTTTTGATAGAGGAATGATTATTTATTCTTTTCACCTATTTTAATTGACATTATTGGAATCCATACATAATGAATGTTCGAATGGAAAGATGTTATCAAATAGCTCATGCACTAGGGTAGTCATAATATTATCTTACTATTTGCAAATTATCTCTTAACACCAATATTTATTTATGGGATCAAGTATTTATGGATACCTTTGTCTACAACAAATCAAGGTTTCATATTAGCGGTTGGCATAGTAAAACGAAACGTCTAGTTAAATGAACCCAAGTATTTGTTGTACCATTAGTGGTACATAAATCAAGAATCACCATAAAACAAGTAGGGTTTAGATAAAAAACTAAAATAATAATACATCACACTTAAATATTTTCTATCTTTATAACCATTCCTCTTCCTCCATGAAGAAGTTCACCCTTTTTTCTCAGTTGAATGAAATTCAAAAATACATAATGAAAGTAGAAAAGACTAAAAATAAAAAAGAAATTAGAGAATATATATATTTATATTGCTACTATAAAATTTAGCCTAAAGAAAGATAATAATAAAACTTTATTTTTCTCTCTATCCCCCCACTTTTACAAGCTTAATACATGGCCTATTTATAGTGCTTGGAATATGGTAGAGGCCAAACATATAATGGAGGAATTAAAAAATAAAGTGGTATGCTAATTGTCAATATTTAATTGAATTTGCAAGCAAGATACAACCAGATTTTGATGATTGATAAAGAATCAAAGTTTTAGATCTTAATTTACTGATATATTCGCATATGTCATTTATCAAATTTAGTTATTTATTGACTATTTTGACATATTTTCTTACCATCTTGTCTATAGTAAACATGTTTATCTACCTCTTATATGTATCATATCCAAATTTGAGCCTAAAATCAATTTTGATTTAACAGATATGACTCAATTGGTAAAATAGGTCAAGACTAGGCTTAACTTTGATCTGAATTTTTTGTGATCTATTTTTTACAGCCACTTGTAATCAAACTTCTTTGATCCTTGTGCATTTAGTATGAGATCCAAGGTTTGCATGAACTAGTAGATGAATGACTTATCAGTCCAAAGTCTCAAGAATTAACCTAAAATTATTTCAAAATTAAAAGTTACGCCACTTTGTCTAAAACCTGCACCAAAAATAAATAAAACTTCTTAATCTGATATTTTTTTATGTTGATTTCCCATGTTGTTCCTAAAATACAAAAATGCAATAATTAGGAGTTCTAATTACAATTTCAAAAGTAAAAATAATTATATAAATCTAATTGTACACTTCTGAATGTTCATCACACCCCCAACCAGCTTATTACTAGTTCCTAGTAATTATATCATAATAAAATACAATAAAAATAAAAAGAAACATGGCACAATAATAAGAATTTAAAGAAAACCTATAAAATTGTCTAACAATCACAAACAATCATTTGTCATAGATCACATATGCTATTCAGATTTTATTTTTTAGAATTTTCAAAAGTTGTGTGTATGTGCACTAAGCCCACCTTTTATTCTATGGACCAAGATATATATATAACTTCAAAATCAATCATGAAAAAGTCTCAACTCCATATTCTCATAGGTTTTGTTATTTAAGTTGGTAAGGTGTTCACTCATAGAGTTGGAAAATAGTTAAAACACTTAGGAAAATGGTTTAAATGATTTAGGACAAGCATTCAAATAAAAATTGAGCATAAGATAGGTAGTAACAAAATTTAAAATACCTAGTCTGTCTTACCAAAATATGCCTCAAAATTTTATTGGTTAACCTGAAAATGAAGTAGTGATTTTTTTCTTATTTATTTTTTTTTCAATTTTTTATTTTTTTATACTGCATGACTCACATGATAACAAAAGATCAAAAGAATGATTTATAATTATACTCACATCACTAGGTACAAAGCAAAATATTTCAATAGAAATAGATAACTATACTAGTTTGCCCAATTCATTTCTCTATATGCAAGGCAGTCATAATTAAGCATCTCAAATTGCAACGAAAATAATTTAAATGATCAATTAAAGTTCAGAATGCTTATTTTCTCAAACTCTCCACTTATTCACAAAAGATGTGTGAATATTAAAAAGTAAACACTTTAACATGATTGAAATATTTTTTCTTTCAAGATAGTACCCTTGGACTCAAACAAAAAGAGGATTGCAATTATAATTTGATAATGCACAAAATTTTAGTTAAGAAATTCATAAACAAATGGGGGTACTTCTCAAGAGTGTCAAAAGATTAACCTTTACTCTAGCCACCCTTACTCATAGTTTCAACAGATCCAAAAGAAAACATGCTTGAATTTTGAAAAAAAAAACTAGAAAAATACTTATTAAACACACAAGACATGATATCAACCATCCCCTCCCCCAACCTAATCGAGACATTATCCCCAATATAAAAAATACATAGGAAAGTAAGTTTAAAAGATATCACTTAAAGTGTGGCTTATTGAAAAAAATAAAGCTAAAACAACACAAAACACACACTATTAGTTGAAACCATTAAGGATAAATTTTACGAGCTAATAGTCAATTTCATTTTGCATTTTTGATTGCTGTCTCTGTTGGACCAATCTATAAAGGCCAAGGTTGGATCAGGTTTTGGCACTTATGCTAGAAGATGATCAATCAATTGTTGAGCAAAAATGAGGATTCATTTCACGGACGGTGAAATAAAACCTTTTTCCATAGCATGATCTACAAAAGATAACAAACCATCATAAAAAACATTAACATTAAGAATACCTACAAGTTTCTGATGAATGTTGAGTTGTGCCCTAGAGATAACTTGGAATAACTCCTCCAGCATACCAAAACCACTAGGTAGAGTGATGAATGCATCCGCATTATTTAATATATTATGCATTCTGTCCTTAATATGTGACTCTTTTATCTCATCTCCAATGGTCATATTTGTGATATTCTGTACTGTTAAAGGTTTTGGAATAACTCATAAAACTTTAACTCCTTCCATATGAGCAAAAGTAGTAACACTCCCCATTAACCTCAATCTGCCTCCCCCATACACTAAATGAATTTCTTTTAGCTAACGTTCTACCAAGATTATAGGTTGTCCCTATAAACTCACCATTTTTTCCTGGATTGGATCCACAAAATACACAAATACAGTTAAACTTGCAAGTAGAAGAGACTTCTATTTTTTTCTTCTTTTATTGAAAGTGTGTTGTGCAAAAATGGAGTGAGTATGATACTATGTATTGAGGTATGATTTGATATGCAAAAGTACCAAAAGGATATCTAAAAGGCATCATTTGATATGCAAAAGTACCAAAAGGACATGTAAAAGTTATTTTCTCTTGATCTTCAAGTGCATTTTGAATTTGATTATACCCAAAATATCTATCTAAGAAGCAGTAAAATTTATGTCCCGTAACTCTTTATAAGATTTGATTCTTGAAGGGTAGTGGAAAATGATATTTTCTAGTAAATGAATTGGGTTTCTTATAATCAATACACATTTGCCAATCAGTAAACAATCCTAGTTGGAATTAATTTATCATTCTCATTCTTGACTACAGTAATTTCAGATTTCTTAGGTACAACTTGAGTAGGGCTTACTCATTTACTATCAGAAATAGGATAAATGATTCTATTATCTAAGAGTTTAATGATTTTATTTCTCACTACTTCTTTTATATTAGGATTTAGCCTTCATTGTATCTCTTTAGAAGGTTTAACATTTTCCTCTAGATAGATGCTATGTGTGTAATTAAAGAACTAATAACTTTAATGTCTGTAATGGTCCATCCTAAAATATTTTTCTTGTATTTGCTAAAATTTAGAGAGAATATTAGAGTGTGTCTTTTTACAAATACTTTCACTTTTCAAACAAGTCTCCAAATGATCTGAAGAATTACCAATAGTAAAATATTCTTGAACAAGTTCCTTAATTGAATCCACTTCATGTACTTCAACATCTTCTACAAGTTGCTTACAAACATCAAACACATTTAGTTCTAAAGTCATATTACCAAAAGATAACTTCAAAATACTATTCCTACAATTAATCAAAGTCTTTGAAATTGCAAGAAAAAGATAACCTAAAATGATAGGAATTTGTATATGTATATATGTAACAAGTTGTGTCCAAAACAATGAAATCCACTGGAAAGTAAAACTTATCAATTTCTACCAACACATATTCTACTACTCCATTTGGAATTTTAATCGAACAGCCATCTAGTTGGAGTACAACAAAAGTTATTTTAAGTTCTCTCAAACATAATTGTTCATACACTGAGAAAGCAAACTTTATTCTAGTGTTTTCTATGGTACATGAAATGGTTGGACAATCTGGATCTTTGTGCTTGGGTGCAGTAAATTATTGAATGATTGAACTAACACTGTCAGTTAAAAATGCCTTCTTTTGTACATGATGCTTTCTTTTAATTATACACAAATCATTCTAGAATTTAGTATAAGAAGGAACTTGTTTGATTGCATCTAACAATGAAATATAAATCTTGACTTGTTGAAAAGGTTCAAAGATTTCCAAATTTGAGTTCAATTTATGTGTTGGTTGCAATCTTTGAGAAAAGGGTACTGGAAGTAAATATTTTTTTTCCATCATTTTCACACTAACCTTCATTAAACTTACCTTCATTGTCAACACTATTTTCATTCTTTATTCCTAAAGGTGGATTAGAAACTTTCACCTTGGGATGAATAGTCTTGTCAACAACTTTTCCACTTCCAATAGTTGTGACCAATTTAGCCTCATTGACTGAGTTTTCATTTGAAGAAGAAATATGACACTGAGTGGAAAGATTATGTTGAGGTTGAGGAGGAAATTACCTTTTTCCTGAGTGTGCAAATAGTCGGTTAATGTTGAAAGTAAGTTTTTGATCTCATTGATGGCTTGTGAAGTTTGATTAATGATGTTTGTTTATTTATGTTTAAATGCTTGCAAAGTCTCCTTAAGAGATTTTGGACATGGAGCTAGATAAGAAGAAACGTTTGGTGGTTTTTGTGAATGTAGTGGTTGGGCACGGTTATCATCTAGCCAACTAAATTTGGATGATTTCTCCATTGTGGATTGTAAATTTTGGAATATGAAGAATGAAAAGGTTTTTGGAATATTCATGAAATTTGCTTGTACTAGAATGTTTGTACATTCATTGGTGGAGTGCCCCATACGTTCACAATTGCTACAAACTTTTTCCTCTTACACAAATTTGATTTCCTTTACTTTTTAAGTTCCATGACCTCAACTTTTCTTGTTAAATTTGCAATCCTAGCATTTATATCATCTTCTTTACTAAGGTAATATTTTACTTTATTACTATTATTAAGATTAGATCTAATAGAACCTTTGGAAGAATTAATACTATGCCATGATTGAGAGTTTTCTGTTAAATAGTCTAGATATTCTAAGGGTTCGTCAGGTTCTTTATCAAGAAACTTACCATTAACAATTTATTTTGTTTCATGAGTTAAACCTTCATAAAAGAAACTAATTAAGTGTCATTTTTTTAAAACTATGATGTGGGTATGAGTTCAACAAATCTTTAAACCTTTCCCAATATTGAAAGAAAGCTTTATTAGAATTTTGAGAGAATTTTTGGATTTATCTTTTCAAAGCATTAGTATTATGAATTGGAAAGATTTTTTTTCAAAAATTTAGTTTGTTTTTCTTACCAAGTGCCAATCAATCTAGGTTTTTAAAGAATTAAGCCAAGTTTTTGCTTTATCTTTAAAGAAAAAGAAAAATAATTTGAGTTTAACAATCTCATTTATACAAGCTTGATCATCAAAGTGGTACATACTTCATCAAATTCTTTCAGATGCAAGTAAGGTGTTTCAGAGTCTAAACCATAGAATTAGAAAGTGAATGGATCATTTTTGGCTTGAATCAAAAGTTATTTACATTAAGAGGAAAATAAAACAAGAAGAAGAAGAATTTTGAGGAGGTTGCGAGTAATAACATATGGTAACCACCTGTTGCCTCGACACTTCCATTTTTAGTCATGGTGGAAGTGTGCGGAGGTGACTTAAGCAAATTTTCAAATAAAATTTTAGAATTATTTTTAACTAAACGTTGAGAATTATGACTACGATACCGTATGACCATTTAATCATAAAGAAAATAAATACATAATATTTACAAAGAAAAAATATTTTCAAACCTGAATACTTACCTTGTCTTCCCTACCAACGACGCCAAAAACTTGCTACAACTTTAAGGTTGCGAACATAAGTGTAGGTTATGTCAAGTAATAAATATCTCGTAAGTGTGAGGTTGATCCACACGGAAGTTGTTTGAAGAATTTAGGATTATATTTCTAAAAAAGATGGGCTTTATGTAGTTTAGAATATAAAAAAATAATATATGCTATAACAAAAAAAATCTAAAGTAATAAAAGTACTGATGATTAGGGATCCGTTCTTGAGTTTCAAATAGATGAAAGATTATTTATTCTTTCAACCTCTTTTAATTGTCACTATTGGAATCTATACATAATGAAGGTTCTAATGGAAAAGTGTTATCAAATAGCTCATGCCTTAAAGTAATCATGATATTGTCTTACTATTTGCAAATTATCTCTTAACACCAATACTTGTTTATAGGATCTAGTATTTATGCACACCTTTGTCTATAACAAATCAAGGTTTCATGGTAGCGGTTAGTGTAGTAAAACCAAACGTCTAGCTAAATGAGCTTAAGTATTTGTTGTGCTATTAATGAAATATAAATAAAAAATTACCACAAAACAAAGAGGGCTTAGATAAAAAATTAAAACAATAATGCAATATACTTAAATATTTTCTACCTTTATAAATGTTCTTCTTCCTCCATCAGGAGGTTCACCATTTCTCCTCAGCTAAAAGAAATTCAAAACGATATAATGAAAGCAGAAAAGACTAAAAATAGAGAAAAAACTAGAGAATACATTTCTATTACTACTATAAAATTTAGCCTAAATAAAGACAATAATAAAACTTTATTCCCTTCTACCCCCTCTCATCCCACTCTTATAAGGTTAATACATGGCCTATTTATAGTTCTTGGAATATGCTTGAGGCAAACATTTAATGAAGGACTTATCAAGTGGTATGCTAGTTATCTAGAGTTGGTAAGTTGTTACACCAAATCCTCTAAATTTATACCTACCCAATTGAATTAAATTTTCAGACTAGATACAACTAGATAGATAAAGAATACAATTAGTATATCTTTCTTTGTTGATATATTTGAATATGTCTTTTGTCAAATTTGGCTTCAGGATAAGAGAGATATAGTCGAATTACAGAAGAGTTATCCTTTAACATCAACAACACATTTCAACATGTTTATTAACCATTTTGACATATTTTCTCACCATCTTGTTTTCACTAAACTTGTTTACAAATCTCTTTTATATATCATATCAAAATTTTAGACTAAAATCAATTTTGGTTCAAGAGATATGATCTAATTGGTAAAATAGATCAGGACTGGGCTTAACTTTAATCTAAATTTTTGGTGTTCTATTTTGTACAACCACTTGTAATCTAACTTCCTTGATCCTTATACATTTAGTATGGGATCCAAAACCTATGTGAACTTGTAGATGAATGACTTATCAATCCATAGCCTCATGAATTAACCCAAAATCATTTCAAAATTAAAAGTTACACCAGTTTATCTAAAACCTGCACACAAAAAAAAACTTCTTAATTTGATTTTTATATGTTGATTTTCAATTTTATTCCTAAAATACAAAAATGCTTTAGTCGGGAGTTCTAATGATAATTTTAAAGTTAAAATAATTATATAAATCCTAATTAATTGTATACTTGTAAATGTTCACCTCATGTAGTCTTGGATTTAATGCGATTAATCAGTTCATACCCAAATATTTTGTTTAATAAAAAATAGGGTTTCGTGAATATACCTTTATAAGCACTCCCTATGGATGTAGCGTGTGACGTAATTTGAATTGCAATCCTCCTCACGAATTCTTTGCAAGAATTCCAAAACTGATTTGAATCTACCACCCTGATTAGAAACTAATTCACCAAGGACTCTAACCGTCGTCCCTTTACTGGTATCTACATCTCGAGCAAGTCCACAAATCAATAATCCTTGCTAGTGAATTGTGATATTTTGTATTTAATCTATAATTTGGGAATGCTCATTTAATTCCAATACCACCTTATGATAAAAGAATTAAATTAAAGTATCAAAACTAAGGAACCTTTGATAAAAGGAATATTTTCTTGTGTGAAGAAAAACCAAGAGAGAAAGAGAGAGAGAGAGAAAGGGGGATGAATTTTGCTTGTCCAAGACCTTAGAAATTCGTCCCCTTCTTGTATATACAAGAAGGTTTAATCCTAATGCAACTAGGTTCTGACTCCTTCCAAACTTGTCTGTACCTCTTTCCTTCTTATCTTATCTCTTTCCATAAAAATAAGAGTCTTTGATTTCATTCCTTGTAAGACTCTAAATCTTAATTGGTTTCCATGTAAGACATAATGTCTTTAAGTCTCCAATTAAAGACTCTTAATGGGTTTTTCCTAAGAGCCCATTAAATTTAGTCTTGTCCTTAATTGATCTCCAGCAATTAACTTATGCCCAATTTAGTTAATTGATCCAATTAATTAGTTAATTGGTTTCACATGGCCATCTAATTAAATTAGGTCCATTTTAAATAATCCCACTATTTGAATTGATTAAATTAATTTAACCCATAAATTAATCTCTCAATTAAGTCTAAAACTTGAATTATTAGTCGAAACCCTAATTGACTTAATAACTGTGATCTCATTACTAGTCGCATTGACTCATGATAAATTAATACTTTTGAGTCAAAAACCGTGGAATGCATAAGAGATTCACCTATTCTTCAAGATAGGTGATAAATCATTTGTTGGCCAAGAATTAACCTCCATATATGAAGATCAAGCACCCACATACATGTACCAGCATCACTACGCCAATGCCTATGGAACGAGACACCTCCTTTTGATCATGCATCGTATGCATGAGTCTAATGGGTTTATTGATGTCCCATCCCAATAAACCCTCTACTCAAAACTAATTTAAGACAAAAGCCATAGAGGTGCATTCCAATATTGTCATCATATGCATGACCATTCCTAAGGACTTTATCTAATTATTTAAATATAATTAAAAATAAAGATTTACCAATTTGTTAATATAGTTCGAATAAGATTGTCTAGTTTCCAGAGTATAGAAACAACTATTAATCAACACGTCGGGCACTACTCTAACAATCTCTCATTTGCCTTAAAGCCAATTACCCATGATCTTGGGCCCTTATTCCAAATATGTCCTCTGAATACTATTGGGGTTCTAATCAGTGGATCTACTACGTGTTTTGCCAAGGCAACTCTTTCCACTATTTAGTCACCTCGACCATTGATTACAAAAATAAAATAGTATCACTTCATCTTGTGCCTAAATATATGATGAGATCTTAGCTTTTTTGCTTGCACAATTGTCCCATTATCAAATTATAGTAAACAGATGCTAGATTAACAGCAGATAAAAATATTTCCAACCCTTTGGAAGAGTTTCTAATCCAAACACCTTCTTTCACAGCATCACATGTGGTAATATATTCAACCTCGATTGTGGAATTCACAGTTGTCTCAAGCTTGGAACTTCTTCTAGATAACCACGTACCGATTAGGATGAACACAATTCTAGACATAGACTTCAAGTTATCCACTTTAGACTAAAAGCTAGATACAACATCATTTCTTCATTTCCCCATAACCGTACTTGCTACAACTTTAAGGTTGCAAACCCAAGTACAGGTTGTATTAAAAAATAAATTTCTCATGAGTTTGAGGTCAACTCACAGGGAAGTTACTTGAAGAATTCAAGATTATAATTCCAAAAAAATCGGATTTATGTGAATCAAAATATATGAACAATTAATGTATGATGTAATTAAAGAAAAACCAAAGTAATAAAAGCAGTAAGGATTAGGGATCCACTCTTAAGTTTTGGATAGAGAAATGGTTATTTATTTTTTTTACCTTTATTAATTGCCATAATTAGAATCCATACATAATGAAGGTTTCAATGGGAAGATATTATCAAATAACTCATGCAATAAGGTAATCATGATATTGTCTTACTATTGCAAATTATCTCTTAACGCCAACACTTATTTATGGGATCAAGCATTTATGCACACCTTTGTCAACAACAAATCAATATTTCATATTAGCAGTCGATGGGGTAAAACTGTACAATAAGCTAAATGAACTCAAGTATTTATTATGTCATTGGAGATATATAAATCAAAAATCACCACAAAACAGATTAAAACTCAAAATAATAATACAACATACTTAAATATTTTCTACCCTTATGACCATTCATCTTCCTCCATCAAGTGGTTTACCTTTTTTCTCAGTAAAATAAAATTTAGAAAGACATAATAAAAGTAGCAAAGACTAAAAATATAAGAGAAACTAGAGAATGCATTTCTATTATAAGAAAATTTATATCACTAGAAAACATACATACTAGAAAACTTAGCCTAAAGAAACCCTCTACACCTCCCTCCCTCCCTTTTCTTACAAGCTTAATACATGGCTTATTTATAGTACTTGGAGTAAGTTAGAGCCCAAACAAATAATAGAGGGGTTAATCAAGTGGCATGCTAGTTGCTAAGAGTTGGTAAGTTGTTACAAGTCCTCACCTACCAAATTGAATTATATTTTTTACGTTAGATACAGCCAGATTTTGAAGATGCATAAAGAACAAAAAATATACATTTTTTAGTGTTGATATATTGTCATATATCATTTGTCAAATTTGGTGGTTGGATGAAGGAGATATGGTCAAATTATTGAATCATGTCCATGAACCATCCTTTAACAGCAGTAGCAACTTACAGCCTATATTTTTACCATTTTGACACATTTTCTCACCATTTTATCTACTGCAAACTTGATCATTTACCTATTGTGTATAAAATATCCAACTTTCAACCCAAAATAAATTTGGACTTAAGAGATATGACCCAATTGGTCAAATAAATCAATATTGGGTTAAACTCTTATCTAAATTTTGGTGATCCATTTTGTGCTATCACTTGAATGATTTTTTTGCTATAATCAAGACTAAATTGGGCTGAACTTCCAACATAAATGTTGTACTTCTATCACTTCGCTTTCAAATGAAATAAGCTTCAGGTTCATAGGCTTTTGATCATGAAGTTATGCTCAAAATACAAAAACTGCACAAGTCTGGAAACATGCTTCTTTTGATCTTTTTATATTCATTGATTCCCTAACACAAAATATTAATAAAATAATAATATTCAAAAGAATAAAACAACAAAATTATAAAGGATTTGATACAAAAATATATCAAAATATACACTTACAATTATTCCAAGAAGACATCTTCAGTACTTCATAAGTACTAAAGTTCTTCTTTGTGACTTTTAATGCTTTTCATATAAAATTGACTAATATCTGCTCATGATATCACATTACGTACATAGATATGCATATACTTTGCTTTTTATAGAGGATACATACAGTACATGAGTCATTCTTTTTCTCTTTCATCCAGAAGTCTTTGGGGACACAGACTTCGAAAAAAAAATTATGACTTATAGGCAGGAATCCCCTATTAAATTCCTCCTTGCTAAACCCTTTAGTATTTATCTACATGGATTTGGGATAATCTAAACACCCTCTCGGATTCTTATAGATCTAAGTCCCCAACATCTAGGATGCCTTCCTAAAATCCCTCATGGAGTATGTAGTAGATAACAAGTCTTAGTTGACCATAACATTCCTACATCATCCCTATTAGTAGAATGTTATTAACACAATAAAATATGCTCCCACTAACCTTCTTGTACATATTTGGCCTATTTATATTCCTGGGAATTAAACAGTTGATTAACTCAGGGAATCAAATATTCCAACTTTGGGAAATTCATTTTAAGTCCATAAGTGGACTTCTAATACTTTAAAACCTTTGCTTCCATCAATGGGATATGAAGGCCTTAGGCTGCTTAACATAAATCCCTTGCTCAATACCCTTATTATGGAAAGCAATCTTCACATCCACTTATATATCTTTGTATTCATAATACATAAATATAGCAAGCAAAATACCAATTAACTTTGGCATTGCATCTGGTTGAAAAGTTTTCTCAACAGTAAACACTTTGAATTTGAGCATAACCTTGGCCACCAATTATTTCTTATAGGTCATCACCTCCCCTTGTACTCGAAACTTTCGCTTTTAGACATTTGTAGGTAATAGGTACAATACCTTATGGTAGGTCCACCAAGGTTTATGCCTTTTTGGAGTACACGAAGTCCATCTTAGATAGTACTTTGCTATTTTCCTAAACTAATATCATAAATCATATCTCCTTCGATCAAAATGCAAATGGAGATCCTCCTAGTTGCTCTCTAGAAAGAGATCCTTTCCTCATAGATCATCTCGAGATCCTCTCAAATTGCTATGGAGGTTTGTGTATTAGAAGTTCAATAATTTATTTATGCACTATTTCCTTGTTTGAGAGAATTCATGGTTCTTTATGATCTAGCCATTTGTATCCAATTGAAACTGCTTCTTCTCAAGAAGGTGGTGTTCCTTGAAACAAATATCTTATTTTTAGAAATCACAAAAATTGTATCCAGTAGATTTCTTTGGATACCCCACTATTTTGCATAAGTTGGATCTTGCATCTAACTTATCTCCCAATTCTCTCCTACATAGCCAATAATAAGCATCTTACATGAATATGCATCTAATAACTGTGTATTATTGAATTATGGCATACAAATAGCATGATTGTACGAACTTGAATAATTGTTATTATATGCTCTAGTTATGCTTTAACATGCATTAGTACATAAAATATGAGATTAAACTTTTGTTTCTTGATTTAACATATTCCTTAAGTGCCTTTTTGCAGTGAAAAGCTCGGTATCTCGGTTAAGAAAGATTGATATGTTGAATGGCCATGAAATGAATTATTTGTATTGCTCCATACTAGTTATATGCTAAAGTGATTAATTGCCTAAATATTTACTTAAAATATGTTACATTTGGCTAAGAACTAAAAGTATACAAAATCGTACAATTTGATTGGTTGGTTAACTAAGTTACATACAATTTAGGAACATCTACATAACTACCACAGATGTTTCAAATTCAAACTAAGCAGATATGTACTGGAATCATTAAAATTTTCTCTAATGTGTGCTAGAAAATTTATTGTTAACATGATTAAAAGTCTTTGATAGACAAAGCTACATATTTAATGGAGTGGAGCTAATCATATGTAGCTTAATTGTTTGTATTTTCTTGAATATGAGAAAAATCAAAATCAAGTTAAAAAAAGCTATTGTTTAGAATAAAGTGAGAGCTATTGACTTGCTAAATCCATCATGCTTTTGTTTCATAAAAATATGCTGAAAATCTGGGATAAGATTCATAGTTCATGGAATTTGCTGACAAGTGTTATCTTAGATGTTATAACATTGAGAATGAACATTTGTTAGTCAATCCTCATATTTTACTAGTTGTACATGATTTTATATATTAATTTACTTTTATATAAATGCATCATAATTAGACATATTTTATGAACATTCCATACTTGAGTTCAGCGATGATTAATGATTGATTTGACTTGAATTTGTGATAAAATTATGGATAATGATTAATCTTCCAACTAACTCCTTCATTTTAGGAAAGTGATATATGTAGTGTGAAACCTGAATGGAAAACAAATATTTTAGATATTTATCACTTGAATTAATATATCTATGATATTTATCACATCATTTTGGGTAGGAATTAAGGTTTTTATCTCATGAGTTTTTAATATCACAACATTCTCATTTTTGCTCATCTTCACCCTAATTTACTTTCTCTTACTGCTGTCTTTTACAAACTGCTCCACTACTATTCCATTTGCTCTATGATTTCATTATAGATACTGAGTAATAATGGTGAGAACAAAGAGTGAGAGGTTGGTAGACATGGAGAATCAGATTCAAAAGGAAAGAAGAAGAGAAAGAATGGAGGTAAGGGAAGACTATCCATATCTTACGCCTCTATAAATTATTCCTCCAAACCAAGATTTACCACTACATGCTCTGCCTATACCTCCATAGAAGCCAGATGTCAAAGGTTCACAAGAATTTGGGAAAATATATGGTGAGCACTCTTCACTACACAATCTCTCTCATGGAGAAACTGCCAGAGCCCAAGGTCTATCAATGGAGTCAAGTTTAGAAACATTTTCCTCTGTGAAAGATTTATTGCATCATACAACTGATTCTGAAACCAATGAGATGAAGAATGTTGAAACACCACGTGATAACATCTAAGGAATAAAGAAAATAGAACCACAACAAATCTCTCTATCTACAAGATCTATTCCCTATTTCCCTTGGGTAAAATCAATTAGAAAGACAATTTTGGATTTCTCAAAAAACAAGAAAGGAAAAAAGAGGGAAAGTCTGATTTTACATCTAAGGGCAAATAACAAGTATTGAGAAGGTCAAGGAAATGGATGTTAAAAAAATTATGGTTAAGTTCTGAATCATAGAAAGACAATGAGCATTTGGCTCAACTGTTGTTAGACCCAGTGAACCACCTTTATCTAGGGATTCATTCAAGTCTACTGAGGATTCTTTGGTAGATCAAATAGACTCAAATATTGAAGAAGGAACACAGGAAAAATCAGAGTTAAGTGAAGATGTTGCACAGGATATTGCAAAAGGTGTTGTAATATCTGGCAAGAAGGAAGAATCAAAAGTAGAAAAAATGGAAGTGAAAGAACCATCTAATTCTGATCTTGAAGTAATGAATACTTACTGCTCTATATTTTACTCTTTTGTAAATAAATATTTGTGGCCTAAAGTTGTACAATAGAAAATTCAGTCTGAAAGAATGATTCATATGGGTAATCATCATTAATAAGGTATTGTTGATATTTTGGAAAAGAGGAATTTTTGAGGATCTGTAACTAAGGTAGCCCTTTATGTGAGAGCTATGATACAACAGTTTTATTGTAATATATCTAAGAGGTTCAAAAATCCTAAACTTGCTAGATATGGTCAAGTGTGTATTAGAAAAAAAAGTCGCCATATCACTCCTAATATCATCAATGAATTCTTGGGACCATCTAAGGTTGAAAATAATGAGTTTACAAAAGACATGGATGAAATAACTATTGTGTTGAGTTGGTATGTTGTTAAGAAATGGCCCACTAGTAAGGAAAAATTTATTGCTAAAAATTGACTCTCATATATGTCTTGCTTCATAAAATTGCCATTTGTAATTAGACTCCTACAGTGAACACTATTGTAGCTGTGTGTAATTTTGCTTTACTGCATTGGCACTAATTGGGCCCATGATCTTGGAAAGCTGATTTTTAAGATGATTGGTTGCCTAGGTGGAGCTGACACTACTCATGCCATACTTTATTTCCCTTCCTTGATTTATAATATTCTAAACTCTCAAGGTTTTGTTAAGAAGGGATCAGAAGCATTGGAGAGTCTTCTAAGACCTATACGAGCATCTTATAGGTTGTTTCATGGAACTTATGTCAATGATTTCCCTCAACTTTCTAAGAAAAGGTACCAGCTGCTAATGTTGAATCATATGCTCCACCAAGTGTTATAATATTCTCTACATTGCTATTACATTTAGAGACTGAGTTGGTTGAGGCTCGTAAAGAAATCCAATATTAGACTGAGAAAAAAATAGAGGTTCTTAGACAAATTCATGAGTAGAAGCCTTTTATATCTATTGATCTATCTTTTGCCACTTTTGGTCAAAAAGAAGGAGAATCAAGTGTTGTTGATGTACTAGTTTAGGGGGAGCAAGATATTGCTGGTACTGATGATGATGTTGTGGAGGAAGATTCATCAGAATGTAAAGATAATACTGAGCAGAAACAGAGGCCAGTGATAAGGAGACTGATGAAGAGGAAGATGTTGATGAAGATGATGATTGATCATCTTTTCTGTCTTTATTTTGCAAATATTGCTGCAATGCGCTATTGATATTGAAGGATGACTCTTGAATATGATTCGGTAATTTGACCATAACTCCCTCACCCGATAGCTACATTTGACAAATGATATATCAAAATATATTAGTAGACAAAGATATACAACTTTTATTCTTTACCCATAATCAAAATTTGGATGTATCTAGCCAGAAAATGCATTTCAATTTTCTAGTTGAAAATTTCGAGGATTTGATGTAACAATTTACCAACTCTTGACAACTAGCATGTCAATTGATTGTTTAACTCCTCCATTATATATTTGTCCTATAGCATATTTAAAGCACTATAAATAGGCCATATATTAAGCTTGTAAGAGTGGGAGGGTTGAGAGTTTCTTTAGGCTAAGTTGTCTAGTAGTAATGTAAGTTGCCTAGTAGTAATGTAAGTTTTTTTAGTAGTAACAGAAATGTATTCTCTTGTTTATCTTCTATTTTTAGTATTTTCTACTATTATTATGTCTTACTAAAATTTATTTTGATGGGGAAAAATGATGAACCTCTTAATGGAGGAAGAGAAATAGTTATAGGGGTAGAAAATATTTAAGTGTATTGTATTATTGTTTGAGTTTTTGATCTTACCCTACTTATTTTGTGGTGGTTTTCTACTTAGGTATCACTAGTGACACAACAAATATTGTGGTTCATTTATCTAAATATTTGGTTTTACTACACCAACTGCTAACATGAAACTTTGATTTGTTGTAGATAAAGGTGGCATAAATACTTGATCCCAAAAGCAAATGTTGGCATTAAAAGATAATTAGTAAATAGTAAGACAATATTAAAATTTCCTTATTGCATGAGTTATTTGATAACATCTTCCCATTGGAACCTTCATTATGTATGGATTCCAATAGTAGCAACTAAAAGAAGTAAAATTAATAAATAATCGTTCACCTATCCAAAATTCAAGAGCGGATCCCTAAATCTCAGTACTTTTATTACTTTGTTTTTTTAAGTTACTTTACATTTTTTTTATATATTCTAAATTACATTAAGCCCATCTTTGTGTTTTGTTAGAAGTATAATCCTAAATTCTTTAGACAACTTCCCTTAAATAAAGACTATTTACTGTATTCAACTAACTAGTTGTTCATGCGAGCTCCTCCGAATTTAATCAGCACTACATGACTCCTTCCAACTCTAAACTCCTTGAGATGGCAGATGTGTTCATCTTCGAAGACCTTTCACATTCTTCTCCTGAAAAATGTATATGAGTAATTAGTACTGTTAGACTCCCTCCAACTCTGAACCCCTTCAGATGGCTAATGCAGTCATCTCTTGAAAATATGTCACCTTCTTCTCCTGAACAATGTATGAGAGTAAACTTATCTCACCCTTAAATCACT
Organism: Paulownia fortunei; assembly: GCA_019321725.1. Lineage (NCBI taxonomy): Eukaryota > Viridiplantae > Streptophyta > Magnoliopsida > Lamiales > Paulowniaceae > Paulownia > Paulownia fortunei. The sequence continues at coordinate 11,873,680 of CM033115.1, read as the reverse complement.
TTTGTGACATTATTCAGTTCATTCACTTTGTTTATTCAATGTTGAGACTTGGTATACTTACAATTATTTATTCCAATCTAAACCACTTTGAAATCGGGTTTGGATTACTGCATATCCAAAAGATATTGATTCCTTGATTTGTTGCTTTATCCATAAGATTATATAGATCTTCTCTTACCTTATCAAGATAAATCAAGAATATCTTTAATCTCAATACATTTATCACACATGTGACTTTACAAAATGCTTAAAATAAAAATTACGAAAATCTCTGACTTGTGAAAAATTACACAAATTAATTATAATTAATTAAAATAATTAATTAATCAAATACTACTCCAATAGTGTTGTAGTATCTCTCACAACATTTCTTGCAACACCTATTTTCTATGCAAAATGTTAGCTTCAGAAATGCTAATCTTTGTGACATTAACATTCTCCACCTTTGACATTTTTGGTGAAAATTAACTAAAGCTCCCCATAAAATTTAGGGGGTCTTTAAATTGATATAATTCCATGAATTTTATATTGTAAATTGTTACTAGCTTGTCGATTATTTTTTTCTTTAGGCGTGACCTTGTCCATGTAGAGTACTTTGTACTTGAAACATGTAAAAAGTCATGGTGTTATTATTTTTTTATTGCATGTTCTAACAAGATATTACAACACTTTTCACAATAATTAGGATTTTAAGAGAAATTGGGCAACAAAATCCATTAGATTATTAGTAGAATCCCTAATTAACTTAATAACTATGATTCCATTCCTAGTCACATTAACTCGTGATGAATCATTAGAAAATCATCGTCTAATACTCATCCTACTTTAGCTAAATACTTTAGAGCCAAGGACCATGGAATGCGTAGGAGATTCATCTATTCTTCCAATTAGGTGATAGATCCTCTGTTGGCCACTCATTCACTTAAATACACGAAGATCATGAACCCAACGTAAACCCTTTGTAATTCTCATGAAATTGGGAAATACATCAAAGTACATGATGTCGTACACAATTCTACTATAGTGCCTTAAGTCAAATGACTAATTAACGCACTATTATAACTAGAAAATTCTCATTCAATGAATAATATTTCAAATTGAGAATTTCCTATGGCCTATTCGATGTACTCGTTTCCCAATAAGCACCTAAACACGTGCACTATAGCTACTATGTTGATGCCTATGGAATGAGATATCCTCCTTTCGATCATGCAACATGTGCACGAGTCTAATAGGCTTATCGATGTTCCATCTCAATGTACCCTCAACTTAGAACTAAATTAAAACCAAAGTTATAGAGGTATATTCCAAAATCATCACCATATACGAGAACATCCCATAGTTATGTATGGTCTAGGGATTTGATCTAATTACTTAAATGCAATTAAAGATAAAGAATAGTCAATTTGTTAGTATGTTTCAAATAAAATTTTCTATTTGCTAGGGTATATAAACAACCACTAATTGACATGTCGGATACTACTTTAACACTTATATAGATTTTGATGATAACTAGGTTAGTATAGGATATATCCTTAAAACTCTTGAAACTTTTCTTTTTAAGTATGACTTTGTTATACTACTAATTAGTACTCGTAGAAGACTTAGCCTATAAATAGAGAGAAGAAGTTTAGTTGATGATCATAATAGTGATGAAGAGTTCAAGAACAAGATAACAAGTCAAAGACCAGAGTAAAAGGCATAACAAGGCTAAGGATTTCAGAAAAGTAAGGACTGAAGTAGTCAAGTGAGGATTTGAAGTCACTAAAGGATCAGTGGGGTAAATAACATTCAAATTGCTTAAACGTATAGTAACAAGATTTTGAGAAGCAGCCAAGTCAATACTAGAATAGTGCACTTGCAAAGCTAGGGGGTTATAGCAAAGTGAGGAGATATATACCTTTAAGAGATTTAGTTACATCTGTGAGCCTTGTACTAATAAGAATATAGCCTAACCAACGTATATAAAGCAGAAAATAGACAAAAAAGAAGAAAAGGATAATAGATTACAAATAGTGTCAGACTACGACAACACATCAGTATGACATAACATCTACATCAGTGAAATGAGAAAAGTAGGTGCAACAAGCAAAAATCAACAAGGCTATAAAAAGAACCTGAACTAAAAAAAAAAAAAAAAAAAACTCTTTGTTATCTCTTTGATATTCATTTGACTTCTTAAAGATAAAAAGAAAAGCAAAAAAAGAAAAATACACGTAAAGAAGTGAAAAAAAAAACAGTCTTAAAATAGTGGCACTTAGCAACCTTCATGAACAAATCTTTTTATTGAGTGATACACTTTTCACAAACATCAAAGAGCGATTGGGGGTGAACTCTTACCTATGTGGGAAAGTTCGAACTTGGACTTGTGTGGGAAGAATTGAAACTTAGACTTGTGTTGGAAAAGTTGAGGAAACGGACCTATGTGGGAAGATCGAGTTGCGGTATTAGTGGAGTTCGGGTAATGAGAGATGGAGAAAAAACTAAAGACTTAGTTTTGGGTACTAAGTTGTTATATTAGAACTAAAGTTGTGTACTTGAAAAATTGTTCTAGTTGATTCTCTTGTATGTGGGATAGAGTGTAGTAGAAGGATTAGCCCACCTTCGATGGAATATAAAATTGTTGTATTGTTTATATTTTCGTTCTTTACATTCTTACAATCTGATTACCTATTTATCTATTTACTTCTTGTATTTATCTATTTGTATTATTCGAACTGCATTGCACAACATATAAAAATTGCCATGTGTATTCAAGTGTTTAACTATTTTCCACTACATAATTTTGTAGTTCATTGAGTTGTTCACAAGTTTACACCAACCAGAACATCCAAGTGAGCGACATAGTTGAAATCTCACTCAACAAAATCATGCAACAATATTCAAAAGATCAAGTAAAAAATCCAATCAATGGCATTTTGAAAATGGTAGAAAAGTTTCTAGAAACGTTTTGAAAGGTCTACCCCAATGACCCTTGCATGGCTCTTGGGACCAACATGCTTGAATGATTCTGGACTTAGAATGATTTAAGATTGAAATTATAAAAGCATTCATATGCGTGATCATGTCGTATAACTATGTATAAATTAGGGATTTCATCTAAATTTAATTAAAATAAATAATGATAAAAAATACCTAATTGAAAAAGTATAAAAACGATTAATCTAATTGGCTCACAAGACATTACTTTAACAACATGTGATGCTACATTAATTCTTCATCAAAATCTTGTGAAGTTTAACCCGAAGACAAGTACATTGAAGGACCATCTACATATAAGTTAGTCTATTATAGACTAGATTATGTAACATTTAATGTCTCTAATTAAGAACTTGTTCAAGATTATTTGTTTTCAGGTCCTCAACCCCTTGTCACAAAATCGTACCTTACCCACAACTTTACGCATAAGCTACTTGACGCATGGAATGACATATTAAATAGTATGGAGGACTTCTACAGTAGCATGGAACGACAGAAACAACTAGTCTGTCCCATGTTACGTTTTTGTCAGCATGTAAGACCTATGTTACACATATGTTAAACATTGTAACAACAAAACCATCATACTATGTATTGAACTGGTTTCAGTAGAATTCAACCAATTAGAGGCTCTGTAGAATTACTTTTAGACTTTCCTCAAACTCAAGAGATCTTACTTTTGTTTCCTAATCTACTCAATCACTTCTTGTGTCCATGATCCACATCAATCCATGATTCACGACTCTACCTAGTCCCCTCGAACTGGGCCAGGATGTGGGGGAAATTATGATTTTCATGCTTGAATTTCATGGCCTTATATGGAAAGCAAATTTGTTGTTGAATATTCAACAGTAAAATTACTGTAATTCAACGCTACAACTTCGTTTTTGTTTTTTTAATGGAAAAGAAAATTGTAGATTTATTTCTGTTTCTGTTATTAGCTCCAACTGTTTTTCTTTCATCAATAGCTTTAGTATGTACTTCCAAAATTTATTTTCATGAAGTTTCAAAATATTGAACTGATCAAAGGACCATCTATACCTGTATATTGTGAGTAAGAAGAAAAGTTATTTTTTCTTCTATTTCTTTTTCAAAAATATATACCTTTCCTAAGTATTGTATTCTTTTCACTCTAAAATAAAAAGAGAAGAAAAGTAAAAAGAGAAAATAAAAGAAGAAAAAAGAAAGTTTCGCGGGGGGCGTGGGGGAAGAAAAGAAAAGAGTACATTGATTAGTATGGTTGACGAAACGATCAAATCACATAATAATGGTGGATGTCAAATTTCAACATATAATTTGACTAATCAAAATGTATTTCAAACTCTTTTAGTTTCTTTTTTTTTTTATTACCGTCAATTTACAATATATTTTTTTGTGTAATATTCTCAAATTTCAATCCATTGTCAAAAAGGAATATTTTTTTGTTGATCCCTTGTTAAGTTGTTAATATTTCATGTTTATTATATGCAGATTGAGTGTAATTAATCTCCAAAATAACCACACAACAATTTATTTTAAAAAAATTATTAATCGACACTTTTATGCTTGGAAAGTATTCGAATTGAAAAACATAGAGAATAGGAAGGAACGTTTGATCAGATGCGGGGGGAATGTAATATAGTATATCAAAACCTAGAGGATTATAATTGTAATATTATAGTAGGACTTATATTTAAATTCTATGAGCATATAATATTTCAAAAACTAGCTATGAGATGTATTTTTAATAAAAACTAATTTTTAATGTTAGATAAAAAAAATATAAATCTATTGTAAATTGTTGTCACTGAAAAGCAACAACACAAGTATGCCATTTGAAAATTAAATACATCAAATTCAGGGAAAAAAAAACATGTATAACTATAAATGAAGGCAAAATTCTGTTTTTCATCCTATAAGTTGATCCCATTTCATTTTTGTTCTTTTGAGTTGTTTCGATGGTAAATCTGTTCTCTATATTTAATTTTCGGCATATTGCATCCTTTTTCGTGGAAAATTATAGAATGCACCGAAAATTATAGCATGCGATAAGTCAAAATTGGAGATTTCTCTAATTTTAGAGAGTAAAATCGACAAGTGGTAGTGACATTGTGGTGATGTAGTCATCAACTGGACATAAGTTCTTTATAAGGACAAAGCATAAAAGTTTAGTGAGGGAGGTCCAGGTATTCGACCCAATATATGCATGAATGGGTATGTGTGAGTTAAAAAAAAAAAAGGATTTGTACTAAGCCAACCTAAAGCCAAGTCTACTTCCTTCACCACTTGGACTACCAAAGTCATACTTATAAATTTATAAATAAACAAGGGTTTCAAATAAATGAAATATGGATTTACAAATATTTAATAAAACATAAGTCTAATTATAATTAAATATCTTTAAATAAGTAATTATATATAAAAGACATAAATATTTATATATATTAAATATATAGAGATATTAGTATTTACACAAACGTAGCATGTATAAGTTTATATACAAAAATTTAATATATAGTAGATATTAAAATATATAAACTATAAATAAATTTAAATAAGTAAATTTGTATAAAAATATATGAATATTTATATATATCTGATACATTTATATAAAAAAATATCTAGAGAATATCTTTAAATATGTAATTGTTGGTTTGCATAGTTCCAGGATACATGGTGCAGTAAATTTTATTTATTTTTTTTAAAACCTACAAATTATGCCATTTATAATTTAACCTGTGTAACCCATTGCTATCGCAATTGGATTGCTTACACATCATATAATTCTTGTATAGGTTAAGCTCAAAATTGTATACTTGAAGCTTCTGGTAGTGCAGTGGAGTTTTAATCTATATCATTCTCCACCTGCCACTACCTTTTAATCTAGGTCATTCTACACAACTCTTGTCACTTAATTCAATAATTTAAATTATTTTAATTAAGTAATTTGATTAATTAATCCTCTTATGATTGACCTATTAATTCTAAGAACATATTAATCATGATTAGTGTTTAGCAACACGTTACAAGGATTTAGATATAGGTAAAGTAGCAAACATATCCACGTACGAATACCATACAAGTATAGTCCTTCCATCAGTTAATCTCTCGATTGGGCCTACAATACCTATTAATCAAAACTCAAATAACCTAATATTGTTTTGTCTATTCTCAGTTACATGACTTAATAATGAAATTATAAAATACGTTTCTAACTTTCATCATGGCTTGGACAAGGACCTCCAAGTCAAGAACAATGAAAAATATAAGAGATTTTCTTATTCATCTACATAAATGACTGATCCTTATTGATCACTTGTTAATATCCATACATAATTACATATCACCCAAAATATTTTTTTAATATTATCTATTAATTGAAAAATAAATCAAAGTACAACTAACTATGCACAAGATTACAATGGTGCCTCAAGACTAAAGACTAATCTTATACTATTATAACGTAGAAATTTCATATTTGACAATGTTTCATTCCAAATTAGGATTTTTACGCATGTTATTCAATGCACTTTTTCCCTTATAAGCACCTACACATGCACGAGTGTTCCTACATCGATATCCACGAAAGACATCCTCATTTCAAGCACGCATTATATATGCAAATCTTATTGAATTATTAATATTCCTATCTCAATAATTTTCAACCTAGAATGATTTGAGACCAAAATTATGGAGGTATATTTCATAATTGTCATCATATGCATAAAAATAACCCGTAGTTATGTAAATCCAAGGACTTTGTCTAAATTGTATAAAAATAAATAAAGATGAAAAAATTCCTAATTTATTGATATTGATTGAAAAAGAATATTTTTACAAGAGTACAAAAACTACCAGTCTAATTGGCTCGTCGGACACTACTCCAACAATCTCTCAATAACTCTAAAGTCAATTTTCTATATATCCAAGCCCCATCTTCTCAAGATGTTAAAGCATAGAAAGAAATTACAAACCTAAGTTGTTACTAGATAATGAATAAATAGATGCTCACCCATTTCTGCACTATTGCGATTGTTGAAAATAATTTGTAATTCAGATTAGAAAATTCCACCAATAAAAATTTGACAAGCTACAGTAGCCAATCAAATGGATTCCTTAAGCTTTAATGAGATTCAAGATGATTATTTGTGTTAAGTCTAAAATTGGCATTGTTGGAAACCCTAAGTTTATTACACAATTTAGTATTGCAAGTTTTGGAAAATCATTGACTCACCAAAATTGAAATCTTATAAATGCCGATTTTATTGATAACGTATCTGATCGTTTTTATTGCTTATGTGTAGATTTTACTAAGTATGGAAAGATATTTCCAAAATACTGATTGGAAATAATAAAAAAAAAATATCTTGTGGGATTTAGATTGGCACATTGAAGATAAGAAATGATCTTCTTAATATGGGAAGGAACTTTGAAGATCATGGAAGTATAAGTATAATGTATTTAGATACTTTGTGGTGGAGAATGACTCTAAATGATGTTATATAAAACAAAGACTTAAAGCAAGAAGATTGAGCTCAGTGATTCACGGTCACTCAATATTGAAAGCTTTAAGTATGTGTCTTTTTGCACAATTCACTTTTCGGGGGAGATTGGCACAGTTCTTCGTGAGAAGAATTTGAAGATCTTTAGGGAAAAGTCAGTCGGCCGTCTGAAGAGAGTTTAGCATTGAAGGGAGTTCAAAAGTGCAACTTAGAAGCTGAGGGGATCTCGTTGAATATTCAGTAGTTGATTAAGTTCAAGAACAACATCATTTGTAAAGATAGAGTCTTTATGTTCTAAATAACTCCTATTATTGTAACTATACAATTTAAATTAGTGAAGTGTTCATTGCAGGTGATGGTCTCGTGCATGTAGAGTACATATAAAAAAATCCCTTGTGCTGATTTTGTACTTTCTATTCTTATATTCACTATTACAATAGTTACTCACATTGTCACAACAATCAAATCTAATTAATTAAGTAAAGTGGGTAATAGCACTAAAACAAGTCTAACAATTGGCATTAAGAGTTGGTCACTAGATATACATAGTAAGATTTTGGGAAGTAGTTTATTTGACATGCAGGAATAGATCATCTTCAGGAATTAGGATCAACCACTCGATCTCCACTGTTGGAAGGATCGAATTACTCATATTGGAAGCAAAGATATGAGCCTTTATGAAATATATAGATAAATGAGCTTGGCATGCTGTTATAACAGACTGAAAACATCCTGTGATGACAAATGAATAGAAAGAGGAGGTTCTTAAACCAGAAGTTCAATGGAACATTGAGGATGAGAAAATTGCAAATTACAACTCAAAGGCCCTAAATGTAATTTGCAGTGCTGTTGATATGAATTAATTCAAATTGATTACAACATGTGAGAGTGCAAAAAAGGCTTGGGAAATTCTCCAAACTGCCTATGAAGAAACAATAGTTGTGCGAATGTCAAAACTTTAAATTTGGGTTGTAAGATTTGAGGATCTTAGAATAGAGGAGAATGAGACAATTGTCACCTTCAATAAAAAGTGATGTGACATAGCAAATGAAACTCAAGCACTTGGAAAAAAATATTCAAACTTTAAACTTGTACGAAAAGCCTTAAGTTCCCTACCAAAAAGATTTTTGTACAAGGTCATAGCTATTGAAGAAACCCATGATATTGAGAAAATGAATTGGATGAGTTGATGGGCTCCCTACAGATATTTGAATTAAATCTCAATTACAACATGAGAGATAAAAGGAAAAAATGTTGTTTTCCAAACTGAAGTTCCAAAATCAACATCTGAATTAGAGGACAATGATGATATGTTAGAATCTTTGGCTTTTGTGACCAAAACATTTGGGAAATTTCTCAAAACAATAAATGAAAACTCATATAAGCCAATGTCTGGTAAGTCTTTCAATTCATAAAAGAATGAAATTGTTTCTAATTCTTCTGATATTAGGAAAAATAGAAGAATTCAATGCTATGAATGTGAAGAATTTGGACATATTCAAGCAGAATGTGTTAATACTCTCAAATGAATGGCCAAGTATTTCACTACTACCTAGGGTGATGAGGAATCTAAAGAAAGTTAAGAAAATGATGAGGAAAAACATGTGAGCAATCATATGGCGTTTAGCTCTAAGATGGTCAATAATCAGTGCGAACATGTTGCAACAATACAAAGGTAGGTTCCAACAGTTAAGTTTAATGCAACATGTCTGACTTTATCTACTGTAACAGGTAAGAAGAATGTGCAAAATTTAATTTATGAAACTGATAGAGATGAGGATGAGCCTAGCATCGAGGATGTAAAATCAACAAGTCCCTTGAAGAACAAATTATTGCACTAAACAAGGAAAATGAATCGATCAAAGTAGAAATACTTGAGTTTATGAACCATGTTGCTGAAATGGATAGAAAAAATCAAGAAACTGAGGAGAAATTACTTCATACTCAAAAGATGATGAAGCTTTCTGGTAAGAAAAAACTAGATGAAACTCTCTATTGGAAAACCATGTAGTCATCATTACAGTTTGGAATACAGTAGTGAGCCTTTAAATTCAAAAACTACATTTGTAAAGGAAATAAAACCTGTTCAGTTTATCTTTGATAAAAATAAAAAAAATTATTTTTCAAAAACCTAAGCCAAAGAGATTTATCCCTATTTGTCATTTCTGTAATTTTCCTAGACATATTCGACCAAGATGTAGTAGGTTTAGGAAGGCTTTGAAAACTAGTATATATTTTGGCTCACCTAATTTTGCAATGTTTCAACAAAAATTTAAATTGTTGTAACAAACTCCTAAAATCAATTTTGATTTGAAAACTAAATCTCAAAGAAGAATCTGGGTTAGAAAGTTAGATCTTAGATATTTTTTTGAAAACACTTCTGTAAAAACCTGTACTAATGACACTTGCTATTTTGATAGTGGATGTTCCCGACATATGATAGGAGACAATGAAAAATTGAAAGGCTACCAAAGTGTGAATAAAGGACATGTTGCTTTTGGAGATGGTGGAAGGGGATGTGTACTTGGAAAATGAATACTCAATGTTGAAGGACTGCCAAAAACTCAAGAATGTATTCCATATTGAAGGTTTGAAAGCAAATCTGATCTGCATTAGTCACCTTTGTGATCAGAATCTCTTTATTAGGTTTAATAAGAACAAATGTAAGGTATTTGGTGAAAGTGACAAGTGCGTGTTAATTGGTTCTCGTTTGATTGATAATTATTATATGTTGCAACAATCTTAGGTATGTTACAACATAAAAATTGATGAAACTAATTTGTGGAACCAAAAATTAGGGCATTTGAATTTCAAGAATCTAATTAATATTGTGAATACAGGAGTTGTGCTAGGAGTACCAAAGTTGAAAAACAATAATCAATGACTGTGTGGTATATGTCAACTTGGAAAACAAAATAAGGTTACACACAAAGTATTACAACCTATCAGTACAGCACATACTTTTGAACTTCTTCACATGGACCTCATGGAATCCATGCAAGTAAAAAGTTTAGGAGGAAAAAGTATGTGTTTATGTGTAGATTATTTTTCTAGATTTACTTGAATAGATTTTTATTAGAGAAGAATCAAATATCTTTCAAGTGTTCAAAAAACTGTACAAAAAATTAGTTAATGAAAAGGATAACAATATTGGTAAGATAGCTAAAATTTGAAGTGATCAAGGTAATAAGTTTGAAATTGTTGTCTTCACCAATTTTTTGTGAAAAATATGGAATTGCACATGAATTGTCAGCTGCAAAAACACCATAACAAAATGGTGTTGTGGAAAGGAAGAATTCCTTCAAGAGATCTATTTTTGGGTGGAAGCTGTCAGCATTGCATGTTACACTATTAATAGAGTGTATTTAAAGCTAGGTACCAAGAAAACCCCATATGAGACTTGGAAAGGATAACAGACTGAAGAAAAAATTCTTAAGATTAGTAATGATATAGAAGCTGAACAGAATATAGTTTAGGTTATTGCTAAAATAGATGTTGGGACAATTATAATACCCCAGCCTCGCGCTACTTACCTACCCAATATAGTTCATACATTTCATACTACGCATGTGTCATTTGTATTTTTAATTGATATTTCATAATGTACTATATTTTATATGATATTTTTAATAATTAAACTTTTAAAGTTGTCATCGATATTGGTTTTCAAATTCTTTAACCTAATTGGTTAAGTTGGTACTAAGATACGAGAATTTAGGTGTCAACTATCAAATACCATTACAATACATGTAAATGAAAAGTGGTATTGTTGTATTTGTCAGTGTAGGATAAACTATGCAAATAAATTAATTAGGGAGAAAATAGTGATAGTAATGGTAATAATAATAATAAAAGAAAATAAGAACATTACATATTAATTAAGAGGGTGTAAATTCTTACTAGAAAATAAATTTGGGGGTTTATAAATAAATATCAAAATATTATGTATTAATTATATATATATATATAAATATAATATATATATATAGATGTATGAAATATTATATATATATATATGTATAGATGTATGAAATATATATAGATATAAGTATATGTAAGTATATGTGTGTAGTATAATAAAATAATACCATAATATATATATATATATGTGTGTGTGTGTGTATACACGTGTATAGCTTATATTTTAGATAAGCATATATTATATATATATATATTATATTAGAATGTTAGTTTCTATGTACATATATGTATACATGTGTATAGTGTATAGTAATAGTTATACTATATTACACATATGTTACAATATATTATATTATGTTATAATATATTATATTATATTAAGGATAAGTATACATATGTTATAATATTATATTAAGTTTTCTTAATAGCTAAGTAATAATTAAGATAATAAAACAAGATACTATACATATGTTATAATATATTATACTAGGTTATAATATATTATATTATATTAAGGATAAGTATACATATATTATAATATTATATTAAGTTTTCTTAATAGCTAAGTAATAATTAAGATATTAAAACAAGATATTATACATATGTTGTAATATATTATATTATATTAAGGATAAGTATACATATGTTATAATATTATATTAGGTTTTCTTAATAGCTAAGTAATAGTTAAGATATTAAACACCCCCCTCCCCCCACACGTTCACGGCAGCAAAGGAAAGGAAAAGAGAAGAAAAAGAAAGAAAGAAAGAAAAAGAAAGAAGAGAAAAAGAAAGAAAAAAAAGAAAAGGTGTTCCAACAAATTCAACAGTAGGAATTGGAGGAAATTTTGGGTAAGTCCCTTTTAATTTTTGTACAGATAAACAAATATGTTTATATCTTTTATTTCTAATTTGAAAGAAAGTTTTAGATTTAAATTAACTATTTATCTTCTTGTGAGACAATAATTAATATACACCTTTAATTCAAAATTAGTTACAAAGATTTAATTTTATTATCATATATTAATTGGATGAAAGAGCTAATTTAATTCATGAATTTGTTAGGGGGATTATAATACATCAATTAGATAATATTAAAATAAATTCGAGATGAGAAATTAAGGTATTTAAAATATTCTAATTGGTGTGAGTATAAATTTTAAGGTTGATTGTTATTTAATTAAATTTAAGATTTAAGTCCCCTTATTAGATTTGATATAGAAACTCATTGATTAAAAATAAAAATTAATACGTTATACTTTTACGGGCTGCATTATATCTAAGGTTAGGGAAGAGAATCTTGTTAACCTTTAGTAGGATATCAAAGGTGAAAGGTTAGTAAAAATTCATTTGCAACTACAATGTATGGACATAGTATTTTATGCATTATCTATGTTAAATGTGATCCTTGTGTCTTGATGTGTGTATTGTGAGTATTATACATACTTTATAGTGCATATGTTGATTGAATGATGGGACCTAGGATCAATTGTGTCATTGGACATGCCATTCATTAACATTTACACGAGCATGCATAACACGTGCTCATAGTTGAGGTTTTTGGCACGCATGACATTATTTTTAGAAAGAAAATATTTTTAGTTGGCCACTACTAGTGTACCGAGGCCCATGTGTGGCTTATTTATATGATATTTGGGGTGTCGCGAGTATTACTTCTCAGAGGATCATAGAGATTGACAGGGGATATGTCTCTGGTGGTCATGAGAGGGTAGACCACTTGACTGTGCCCTTATCGACGCCGCTGGTGGGAAGACTTTTGGAGGGACATAAGGGAAGACAGGGGGTGGACCTCTGGTGATCCCAAGAGATGGCCCTAGACTGTGTTGATCTATTTATGGCCATGTGATTAATAATATTGTTGAGAGCTCTATCTGATACATAGTAGGTGAGCCAAGGGCCCAGTGATGGAAAATAATTTTGAATGAAATGATTTTGATGCATGAGTTTGTATTCTTGTCATGATCTCATAAAATGCATTACATTTACGTTAGATTATCCCTTCAGCATGCATCATTTTCATTTACTGAACATTAGCTCATGTAGTTCATGCATTGTAGGTGAGTTTGTTAATACTTGAAGCCATGAACTTACTGAGAGAGTAGCTGGAGCTCCTACAGGTTCTGAGGATCAGTGTACATGGATGACGACCTGTTGAGCTGGTTGTTAACTTATTTGATTTTGGAGTCTATTGTATTAGGTTTTGGGATTTGTACTGTGTGTTACTTTTAAAACTTTTCTGTTTATGGGTATGTAAATGTTATGATTGTTATGGGTCCTCTGTAGGTATATATATATATATATATAAATTAGTTTATGAGTGGGAAAGTAGTTTATTATTTATTTAGTTGTTACAGAGAGAAAAAAATATTATTATGCTTGCACACAGGTTCTATCATGTCAAATTATACTATATATATAGTTGTGTAGTAATGGGTGTGTTACAACAATAGAGTCAAATGTTACAACAAACGAAACTGAACATGAAGCAGAAATCAGTAACCACACTGAAACAACACATAAAGCTCCTTTAATCAGAGTTTAGAAGAACTATCTTACTGATCAAATTATTGGTTCACTCACTGAAGATATGCAAACAAGGGACAAATCAAATATAAGTTACAAATATATGGTAAGGTATGTGTATTTCACCTATTCAATTAAATCTAAAAATGAAGAAGAAAAATTTGTTGAGCAACCAAAACGTTTTGAGGGTCCACACTTTCCTAATCATATTTTTTTGTGATAATTGAAGTGCTATTAGCATTTCTAAAAACCTTGTTTAGAAATCAAGAACCAAGCACAAAGATTTTCCTCACCACTTTATTAGGGATTTGGTGAAAAGAAAAATTATGATAATAGAATATATTACAATAGAGAAACAACTTGTGGATATCTTTACTAAATCTCTAGATGCACTCCATTTTGATTCCTTGAGAAAGTCTCTCGAAATTTGTGTTATAGGATGTGTAAACATTAATATGTTGCAACAATACTGCATGTGTGTTCATAATGTTGCACTAGTATTAAGGTTTGTTAGAACAGAGTAGTCCGACAAGTATTGTTTGTGTTTCATATTAAGGATTGCATTAGGCATATTGTACTTCATTTACATATGTAATATTATGTCAATATTACTGTCTTGTGTCAATAGTACTGTCTCAACAAGGAAAGACCGAGAAAAATATAACTACATTTGTGGTTGAAAAAAACATTTTACAAAAATTCCTTGATATTTTTGGAGGCCTTTGATAGCTACATATTCTGTAGTGTAGAGCTATCCATGTATTTATCTGATCCTTTGCTTCTTTTCTAAAATTTAAAAAAAAAATAAAAATAAAAAAAATGAGGAAATGATCAACCATGTGAAAAGAGCTATCCTAATATTAGAGTGAAAGTTCTTGACTGGTTAAATTCATTTTATGAGAGATGAAAATTATTTTTCATAGAAAAAAATATTTTATAGAATTTCTCTCTCAAATATTTTAGGAATTGAATTCTGAATGTAAGCAAACTTTTTGCAGATAAGTTTGAAAGGGTTTTCTATTATAAAGACATGTAATTTTGACTTGCGTATGATATTTTTATGTTCATTGCATTATTGCATCTAGATTTTTTTCCTTTATTTATCTCCATTTTTCTAGGCATATAATAGGCATTTGCATTTGTGTGGGAATGTATCCGAAGAGTTTTATTTGAGTTGAAAATAAGTTTGATATGAGTTGTTATAACAAATTTTGTTTCCTTGATTATCTCTCCAAATACCCAAAACTAAGGGATAAGGGTAATCTCTATTTTCATAACCAAGATTAACTATCCTTTTAAGGTTGGAGACTTTTAAGAAAAAAACCTTAAAGTACTTAGGCGGGAAAAAGTGGGCAGTAATATATATGGGCAGATTGTTATGACAGTATTATTTCAGCCCTAATTTTAAAGCCACATTTTTATTGTTTATCTTGGTTTCTTTCACCCCTACTCTACTTCTGGTTTGTGTTTCACTTCTAAAATCATAAGAATTAAAATGGTGAGAAGTAGAGGATCAACACAGAAAATAAAAAAATAAGCAAAAAAAATCATGAAAAAGAAGAAGGCTTTAAATTCTGGTGCAACCTTTTCAACCACATCAAAATATATTTGAAAAAGAAGCCCTTAACCTACTTGCCCTATTCCTCTTACTATGGTACCTGTTGATGCAACTCTACTTGAGAGGGAAGAATCCACTGAGTCTGAATAACTAATTTTGAGTATTTTGGAGGATATTATTATTGAACCACAACTATGAGAACTTTGAAGGAGAAAGTGAGATACCTATAGAATAAGATGAAAAAGTTCATGAGAAACCCATAGTGGACATCACAACATTTTTGTTGTTGGGACCATTAACTACGCTATATATTGCAATAGAAGAAACAACACTTACCACTATTGCAACAAGTGTTAAGACAGAGCACAGTTCAATAGAAGGGCCCAATCAACCTTCTCTAAAATCTAACTCTCCTAACCATGAGTATGTTGCACCCACTGATGATTTTGATTGCATTATTAATAAATTGACTGGTGGGAAGCTTCCCTAATGCCCCGATTCATCTGTCTTTCCTGTTACAACTCTAACTGTTCATTATATTATTCTTCATAAGATAGAAATCATAAATTAGGCTCCTACTATGAATTCTACAACAATCAGCAAGGATCAAGCTACTGTGCTGTTTTGCATTGGGACTGGTCATCCACTGAATATTGGGAAGGTTATACAAAATGAAAATACCTCAATCTATGGTGCTCTATCTTTTCCATCTTTGTTTTGCAGGTTGCTAGTTTCTCAATGATACAAATGGCAATCCAATGAGGTACTTGAGAGGTACTTGAACCTTTAAGAAAAGCAATCACCATTTCCAAAAAGCTACTTGATGAACACCATGTGGATGATTTGAAGTAGAAAGATAAAGGGAAGACTCCAGTCTATTTTGCCTGTACTAGAGTAATTATTTCCATGATTGAGAAACTTCTGCAAGCTTATCTTAAACTAGATTTGCAAGATGTACGACACCTTAAACGCTCTATTTCCCTTAAAGAGAAAAGGATCAAGGAGCTATTGGATACCTTGAAACCACCTACTTTAAGCACTAACAGTGAAGATGATGAGACTGAGGCTACTTTGCCAAGGTTTGGTCCAAAATGGGGAGTAGATACTGCTGGAACTTCTGTTGCTGCTGCAACAACTGGATCTAATGTTGCAACAACTTATGAGGATAATGTTGAGAAGGAACAATCTGGAGATGACACTAAAGTAGAAGAATAATCTGTTAGAAAGAATGAAAACTCTAATGGTGATGACTAAATACTTTCTTGTTATTTTTGACTTGTTAGGATTCTTAATGAAGTATTTATTTGCTTTTAATTACATATGCATAATATTTATCTATCAATGTTTTTTATGTGATTTGAACTCTGGTTTATAATCAATACATTCTATTTTTGGTCTTTTGAATATCTCTATCTTATATGCAGAGGGAGTTTTATTACTTTTGCAACAATCACTTATGTGTTCCAACAATTTTAACCGATAGATAGTTTTTGTAGATTTGATGTATTCAAGGGGAGTTGTTGGGTTTTGATCAAACAATGCCAAAGAGGGAGATTGCTAAGTCTAAAATTGGCATTATTGGAAACCCTAATTTTATTGCATAATTTAGTATTGCAAGTTTTGGAAAGTCATTGACTAACCAAAATTGTAACCTTATAGCTATCGATTTTATTGATAATGTATGTGACAACTTTGATTGGTTATGTGCATATTTTGATATTCATGGAAAGATATTTCCAAGTTGCTGATTGGAGATATTCAAAAAGATATCTTATGGGATTTAGATTCATATAATGAAGATAAGGAAAAATCTTCTTGATATGGGAAGGATCTTTAGAGATCATAAAAATCCAAATACGACGTATCTAGACACTTTGAAGTGGAGAATGATTGTAATTGATGTTGTATAAAACAAAGACCTAAAGCAAGAAGATTGAGCTTGGCGATTCATGTTCACTTAATATTCGAAGTTGTAGGTGTTAGAGTAGTGCCCGACGAGCCAATTGATATGGCCGTTCGTATACTCTTGCAAATTATTTTTATTTATATTAATATCATTTAAATGACAATCTTTATCTTAAATTCATCATAAGAATTAGATGAAGTCCTTAGATCACACACAGCTGTGGGGTGTGGTTGCGCATATGATGGCGATCATGGAATATGCCTCTAAGGTTGTGGGCTTAAAATAGCCTATCCTAAGGATCAATGAGATAGGACATCATTAATCCCATTGAAACTTGTGCATACAATGCAAGCTCGAAAGGAGGATACCTTATTCCATGGACATTGGTGTAAAGACACTAGTGCATGTATGTGGGTGCTTGTTGGGGAACAAGTACACTAAACTACCCCACCTAAAAATTCCCAATTGGAAATATTATATTGTCGAATGGGAATTATCTTGTTATGATAGTGGAAGAATTAGTCTTTGGACTTGAGGCACCATGATAACCTTGTGCATGATATGTTGCACTTTGATGTATTTTTCAATTGCATGACAATTACAAGGGGTTTACATTAGGTGTAACATCTTTATGTATGGAGATTAATGAGTAGCCAATAAAGGATCCATCACTTATCTAAATGAATAGGTGAATCTCCTGTGCGTTCTACTGTACTTGACTCTAAAATCCTTGGTCAAGGTTGGATGGAGTTTTCTAATTGTTCATCATTGAGTCAAGCTACTAGGAATGAAAACATAGTTATTAAGCTAATGTGGTTTTGACTAAATATCCATGTCCTAGGTTCAATTAGTAGATTAGGTGATGGAAGGACCGTACTTGCATGGTATTCATAATTTAAATACGTTCGTACATTCACCTAAGACTGTGAGTCATGATATATTGTTAGGTGATTCCCATGACTTATGGGTTCTTGGAATTATTGGGTTAATTCCAAGAGAATTAATTAATTGGATTAATTAATTAGAATAATTAATTGTTCAACTAAGTCACAAGAGTTGTTAGCTCACAACTAGCTTAAAGTGAACCTAAGGGGTCACACACAAAACTTAAACAAGTCCATTTCTAGCCTAAAAATTAATCCAAGTGTTGGATTACATTAATTAATGTGATTAATTAATGGAGCTAAACTAATTTAGGTGTGGAATTAATTTAAATAATTAATTGGTTAGATCAATTAATTAAGATGGACCTAATTAATTAAATAAATTTATTTAATTAATTAGATCAATTCAAATAGGGTCCAATTGATTAACTAGGTCTAGGCCCATTAGGTGTGGGCTTGTAGGAAACCCGTTGCGAAATTAGATTAGAAATTTAATTCCTAGAGAAAGTTGGATTGGGAATTCAATTCCTAAAAGTTAATGAGGAAAAAGGAAAGTCCTTATGAGATAAACAAACTTTTAAAAGAGTTGAAGATAAGAAATGAAGAAGAGTCCTACATGGAAAGGACTTGTGGTAGCCTATATTAGCAAACTTCTTGGACATTTTAAAGGGGAATTTTACTGTAAATTTTTGCTGGAAAAATAGTCTCTCTCTCTTGAAGAAAAATGATTTTCTTCATCTCTAAAAATTTGCCCCTTCTTTCCCTTTCAATCTCTGAAAGTTCGCCAACTTTTTACCTAGTTTAATTCTTAATTCAATTGTTGAATTAAAAATTAAATTAATCACCCAAAACACTAATTGTTAGTGTGTTCTTATTCCAAATAAAATGATTCTAGGATGGAATTATCGAATCAAAAACTACTAGTATAGAATTCGATTGCGAGTGGTCATCTAAGTTGTGGATACCATTAGAGGGATAATATTTGGGATCCTAGAAGCGAATTAATTTTCAATCAAAGGGGTTTGAATTGAAGAACTTGGAGATCCATTCATGTTGGGATAACGATTTAAATCATTTCAATCTCTACATCAGCCGGAGTGCAATGCAAGGTAATGATTTTTGAAATATTCTTGCTTTAAGTATCAGAAAACGCATAACTAAGTAATCACAAAAGGGTTCTGGGATTCAATTTTAATTACATGTGATGTAATGTTTGTTTTTTTTTTTTAAACAAATTTTAAATTCTGCTGCATATACATTTTCTGGGATCGCACGAACACAACAATAAGCACGTTTCTTTTTGCACAACTCACTCTTCAGATAAAAGGGTGAGCATTTCGGGAGATTGGTGTAATTCTTTTGGAGAAGATTGGTCTGCCATATGAAGGGAGTTTAGTGTTGAAGGGAGTTCAACAGTGCAGACTTAAAAGTCGAGGGGATTTCACTAGACATTCACTAGTTGATTAAGTTCAAGAACGGTGTCATTTGTAAAGAGG
The DNA here is from genome assembly GCA_019321725.1 of Paulownia fortunei. NCBI lineage: Eukaryota > Viridiplantae > Streptophyta > Magnoliopsida > Lamiales > Paulowniaceae > Paulownia > Paulownia fortunei. The sequence continues at coordinate 11,853,912 of CM033115.1, read as the reverse complement.
TTATCTTTATGTTATGAATAAATCCTACATTGCTGGTGGTGGCCTAGTACATGTAGAGTACATTGGTATTTGAAGTACGTATTTACTATTGCAACAGTTACTCACATTGTTACAACAATCAAATTTGATTAATTAAGTAGGTAATATCACTAAAATAGGTCTAACAGTTTAGATGAGTTGTACATTGTAAGCATGCACAAAAATATCTTGGTCCATAATTAAACACGTTTGTTGAATAACTTTCTTTGTTACTTAGATACCAAGTTTTAGTTCCTACAAATGCATGCATTATATCACTTTGTACTAGAGTGGGAGAGGCCGAGTGAAAATAGAAAGCACTAAGTTAGAATTCTTAGTATTTTGAGAATGCAACTCCAAAGGCTTTAGTGCATGAGTTTTGGAAAAACATTGTAATTTTGCAATTCAAATATATATATATATATTTAGCCTCCAATTTATTTAATCTCTCTTTCAAATGATATTTATATGTAACAGAATTATGGTATTTGTGTCACCCTTGGTCTGATAACCTCTTTTATATACAACAATGGCTTCAACCAGTACAAATGTACTTGCGTTTACATATTTCTAACAAGGTGTTCCCATCTTTGTTGGTCAAGATTACAAGTTATGGAGTGTCCTAATGCGGACATTACTCGTGTCCCATGAACTTTGGGATATTTTTAAAGAAAGGTATAACATATATACTCTAGAAGAGAAAGCCATGTTAGCATCAAAAGAAAAAGAAACAACATAAAATACTACAACTTTAGGATTGCAAACCTAAGTCCAAGTTGTGTCAAGTAATAAATTTATTGAGAGTTCGAGGTTGACCCATAGAGAAGTTATTTAATGTTTTCAGGTTTATATTTTTTAAAAGATAGGTTGAATGTAGTTTAGTATATATAAAGAAAAAATTATACTATAATTGATAAATCAAAATAATAAAAGTATTAAGGATTTGGGATCCGCTCTTGATTTTTGGATAGATGAATGATTATTTACTCTTTTTACTTTTTTTAAATACCATAATTAGAATCCATATATAATGAAGGTTCTAATGGAAAGATATTATCAAATTGCTCATGCATTAAGGTAATTATGATATTGCCATAATATTTGCAAATTATTTTTTAACACCAACACTTGTTTATGGGATCAAGTATTTATGCACACCTTTATCTACAATAAATCAAGGTTTCACATTAGCAGTCGGTGGGGTAAAATCGTACAATAAGCTAAATGAACCCAAGTATTTACTGTATGATGTTCTAAGAGAACATCCCCTATAGTGAGCCACTTTGAGCATTTCAATAAACAAGCCATTTTTTTTGTAACCATATCTTCTTACCTAGCCAAAATATATTATTATCCTACCCTTGTTCTAAAAATGATTTGGAGTTTAAAAGACATTCCATTTACAAGGTGAGCTAACAAAAGAAATTTAGGTTAGAATAGAAAATAAGTGTGGGGGAGTTTTTCTTCAAATAAAAAATAAAAAAAATTACAAATTATTAAAAATATTATGCATTGCAACTAAATATGGAACATTGAAAAATCAATAAGAATGATAAAGAGGGGTCCAATTCAATAATAATAGGCATCAGTGTTGAAATTCGTGAAGTATGAGAATTCTTCAATGATAAACTATATGTCTCTAATCCCAAAAAGTTTTTAAAAGTTTGTTGCATCCTATCCTTTTATTCCCATTACAACCTTTATTTAAGACCTTTTGATTTCGTGTGTTGCCTTTAGTGTAGTGGAGATTTGCACTAAAGAAAGAGCCTATGAAGTTTAACTCTTCCATTAGAGATTGGGTAATGGTTTTTTTGAGGTTTTATGGGAATTCACTTATATTTACACACACAATTGAATATGCTTATTATGGAAATGTATTAACTTTTGAATAACTAAGGGTTAGATTTAACACATGTTTGATTTTATTTTCATATTATTTTGTTGTTTCCTAAGAACAATCATCAAATGAATTACCAAAAAGAGAAAAATCATCCATGAAAACTTCAAGACAATGTTCTATCATGTCACTAACATGCATCGTTGGAATGAAGGTGGTGCATTATATAATCCAAAAGGCATCATTTGATATGAAAATTACTAAAAGGACATATAATAGTAGTTTTTTCTTAATCTTCAAGTGCAATTGCAATTTGATTATACTCAAAATATCCATCTAAAAAGCAATAAAATTTATGTACCATAACTCTTTCTAAGATTTGATCTATGAAAGGTAATTGAAAATGATATTTTCTAGTTATTGAGTTGAGTTTCCTATAGTTAATGCACATCCGTCAACTAGTAACATTCATAGTTGGAATTAATTCATCATTCTCATTCTTGACTACAATAATTCCAGATTTTTTTAGTATAGCTTGAGTAGGACTTACCCATTTGTTGTGAGAAATGGGATAAATGATTCCATTATCTAAGAATTTAATGATTTCATTTCTCATTACTTCTTTCATATTAGGATTTAGCCTTCGTTGCATTTCTCTATAAAGTTTAGCATTTTCCTGTAGATAGATGTTATATGTGCAAATTAAAATACTAATACTTTTAATGTCAGCAATGGTCCATTCTAAAGCATTCTTATACATTTTCAGAGTTTTGATCAACTTACCTTCTTGGGATGTATCAAGTTTGGAAGAAATTATTATTGAAAAAGTCTTATTGTCACCCAAATAAGAGTATTTCAAATCAAATGGCAAAGGTTTTAAATTAATCACGAAAGCTTTAATACTTGATGGAATATATTGTACTATTGATGATGAAATTTCTTCAAATCTTGGCATCCCAAAAATATTTTTCTTGTACCTACGAAAATTCAGAGAGAGTATTAGAGTGTGTTTTTTATAAATACTTTCACTTTCAAAACAAGTTTCTGAAGCATCAAATGCATTAGTGAAAGTAAAATATTCTTGAACAAGTTTCTCAATTGAATCCACTTCCTATACTTCAACATCTTCTACAGATTGCTTACAAACATTAAATGCATTTAGTTCCAAAGTCTTATTTCCAAAAGATAACTTCAAAATACCATTTATTCAATTAATTAGAGCATTTAAAGTTGTAAGAAAAGGGTGACCCAAAATGATAGAAATTTATGTATGTGTATGTGCAACAGGCTCTGTTTTCAGAATAATGAAATCCACTAAAAAGAAAAACTTATCAATGTATACCAACACATCTTGTACTACTTCCTTTGGAACTTTAATTGAATGGCAGTTGTTTTAAGTTCTCCCAAACCTAACTGCTTATAAACTAAGAAAGGTAGAAGATTTACACTAGCACCAAGATCAAGCAAAGCACACTCTATTCTAGTATTTCCTATGGTACATGAAATGGTTGAACGATTTAGATCTTTGCACTTGGGTGGAGTGAATTGTTGAATGATTGAACCATCACTTTCAGTTAAACATGATGTTTTCTTTTGATTGTACACAAATCTTTCAAAAATTAAACATAAGATAGAACTTGCTTGATTGCATCTAATAATAGAATATTAATCTTAACTTGTTTAAAAACTTCAAAGATTTTAACATTTAAGTTTAACTTTTGATTTGGTTGCAATCTTTGAGAAAAATGAGCTAGAGGTGAGTATTTTTCTTTTTCATTATTTTCAAACTTACCTTCATCATCAAAACTATTTCCATTCTTCATTTCTAAAAGCAGATTATAAACTTTCTCCTTATAATGAAAGTCTTGTCAACAACTTTTTTATTTCAAAGAGTTGTGACCAAATTACCCTCCTTGATTGAATTTTCACCTGAAGAAGAAATATGACACTTAGTGGAAGGATTAAGATGAGGTTCAGCAGGAAATTTACCTTTTTCATGAATACGCAAAGAAGTTGTGAGTGTTGAAAGTGTGTTTTTGATCTCATTGATGGCTTGTGAAGTCTGGTAATTGATTTTTGTTTGTCCACATATAAATTCTTGCACAGTCTCCTCAAAGAATTTTGTATATGGAGCTGGATAAGAAGGAAAGAATGGTGGCTTTTGTGAATGTAGCGATTGGGCACGATTCTCATCTCACCAACTAAACTTTGGATGATTTCTCCAATGTAAATTGCAAGTTTTAGAATATGGAGAATGAAAAAGCTTTTTTAATGTGTTCATGACATTTGCTCATGCTGGAATATTTGGGTATTCATTGTTGGAGTGCCCAACAAGTTCTCAAATGTTACAAACTTCTTCATCTTACACAGATCTGATTTTCTTTACTTTTTTAAGTTCCATGGCCTCTATGTTTTTTGTTAAAATAGCAATCCTAGCATTTAGATCATTTTTTTGACTAAGGTAATATTTTCTTTATTACTATTAGCAAGATTACACCTAGTAGAACCTTTGGAAGAATTAACAATATACCATGATTAAGAGTTTTCTGTTAAATGGTCTAGATATTGTAATGTTTCATCAGGTTCTTTATCAACAAACTGACCATTGCACATTGTTGTAATAAATTATTTTGTGTCAACAGTTAAAACTTCATAAAAAAAAACTAATTAAGCGCCATTTCTCAAAATCATGATGTGGTTATGAATTTATCAAATATTTAAATCTTTTTCAATATTGAAAGAAAGCTTCATTAGAATTTTGAAAAAGATTTTGGATTTGTCTTTTCAAAACATTAGTTTTATGAGTTGAAAAGAATTATTTCAAAAACTCAGCTTGCATTTCTTGTCAAGTGCCAATTAACCTAGGTTTTAAAGTGTTAAGCCAAATTTTTGTTTTATCTTTTAAATAAAAATGAAATAATTTGAACTTGACGATCTCATTTGTACAAGTTTGATCTTCATAAGTGGCAAAACTTCTTTCAGATGTAAGTAAGGGCTTACAAAGTCTAACCATGGAAATTAGGAAGTAAAGGGATCATACCTGGCTTGAGATCAAAACTTATTTGCATTAAGAGAAAAAATGAAATAAAAAGGAGAAGAATTTCAAAAATGTTGCAAGTAATAATGCATGGTACGCACCTGTTGATTCTCATTTTCTTCTAGGACACTTTCATTTTCAACCATGATAGAAGTGTGTGGAAGTGATTTAAACAAATTTTCAAATAAAGTTTCAAAATTACTTTCTAACTAAATGACGAAAATTATGACTACGATACCATATAAATATATAATCACACAATATTTACAAAGGAAAAATATTTACAAACCTGAATATGTAATGCCTTCTCCAGTAACAGTGCCATAAACTTGCTACAACTTTAAAGTTGCAAACTTAAGTGTAGGTTGTGTCAAATAATAAATTTCTTAAGAGTGCAAGATCGATCCATAGAGAAGTGATTTAAAGTTTTTAGGTTCATATTTTTTAAAAGATGGGTTGAATGCGGTTTAAAATACAAAGAAAAATTTATGCTATAACTAAGAAATCAAAATAATAAAAGTACTAAAGATTAGGGATCCACTCTTAAGTTTTGGATAAACGAATGATTATTTATTCTTTTTACCTCGTTTAAATGTCATAATTGGTATCCATATATAATGAAAGTTCCAATGGAAAGATGTTATCCAATAACTCATGCATTAAGGTAATCATGATATTGCCTTACTGTTTGTAAATTATCTCGTAACACCAACACCTGAATATTATGTACCTTTTTTAACCATTCATCTTCCTCTATCAAGAGTTTCACCATTTCTCTTCAACTTAAATGAACTTTAGAAAAACATAATGAAAGTAGAAAAGACTAAAAGGAGAAGAACAACTGGAGAATACATTTCTATTATTACTATAAAACATAGCCTAAAGAAATATAACAATGAAACTTTGTTTCCGTCTCTAAGGGTTTTTGTGTATCTAGAATGCTATCCAAAAGCCTCTATTTATAGTAGAAGAGTACGTAAATTGGCATCTCCAAATGCACTCCAAATTAACTTTAAATGTGCTCTAAATTCACATGTCCTTTTTAAATCTCAATTTTGTCCCACATTTTTCTCCATCCAATCAGCTGAATTTAGAAACATAATTATCAAGAACGTTGTTGAATTGTATGTTTGCTTTATTTTTCAACTTGAATCATTTAATTCCAACTTACTTATGAAACGTGTTGTCTTCTTCAATTTTATTTTGGCTCTTTTTGACCTCTTTTTGTTCATTGATTCCCTAATACAAAACATTAATTAAACTATAATATTAACAAGAATAAAGCAAGAAAAGTATAAAGGATTTGATACAAAAATATATTCAAATATGCACTTATCAATAAAGAGAACAAGACAAAAGATGCAAGAGCCATGTCCTTTATGCACCAAGGGGTAAGTCGATCCATTCTTCTGCGCATTACGAGTGTTAAACATCAAAAGATGCATGGAAAATTCTAAAAAAATAATTCAGAGGCTATGAAAAAGTTATCACCATTGAGTTGCAAAAATTTATGGCAAACTTTTGATAATTTGGCTATGAAAGATAGTGAAAATGTACAAGAATTTTTTTTCTAGAGTTTCTATAGTAGTAAATCAAATCAGAAGATATGGCGATACTGTTGAAGATAAGAAAATCATTGAAAAAAGTGCTACAAAGCCTGCCAGCAAAGTTTGAGCATATAGTTGTTGTCAACTAAGAATCCAATTTGTTAAAGCTATCTTTGGATGAACTTATGGGATCACTAGAAGCTCATGAAAAAAAAAATGAATAGATTTTTAAGTCAAAGCTTGGAGCAAACCTTTCAAGGAAAGGTTAATACTTTAGATAAGAAAAATCAACAAGATGGCCAAAAGAACAACTCAATGCAATGAGGTGCAAGAGGCAGAGATTGTGGAAGATATCAAAACTTCCAAGCACGAGGATAAGAAAGAATAGGTAATTCTAATCCAAGAAATTTTAATCAAAATTCAGATTTATATTGCTGAATATACAGAATGAATGATCATGATATAAAATTTTGCCAGAATAAATGCAAAAGGTGCAAAAATGCAAATCATTCTCAAGGAGATTGTTGATACAAAGATGATGGAGATACAAAGGTAGGCGACTTCACAGAAAAAAAAATGAGGCTATCAGGTATTTTACTCATGTATAAACTCTCAACAACAAATTGAGAATTTTTGGTATGTGTATAGTAGTTGTAGCAATCACATATGCGGAAATAAGAAAATGTTCATGAAGTTCGATGAGTCATATTCTTAAGAAGTAAAACTCAGAGATGGCAAAGCACATCAAATTACTAGAAAATGAGCAATTGCAGTCCGAACAAAAGAAGATAGAGCCAATATTATAAAGAAAGTCTTTATGTGCAAGACTTAACTTAAAATTTATTGAGCATTGGCCAGCTACTCGAGAATTATTATAAAGTGGAGTTCAATAATAACAAATGGGTCATTGTTGACAAATAGAAAATCTCACAATAACTAAAATTAAGATGATTTCAAATAAAAAAAATTCTCTTAATTTGCCATTGACCGAAAAAGTCGTGTTGCAAAGCATAAAGGATGAAGATTATAACTTTTGGCGTTTGAGATATGGATATTTGAGCTATAAAGTCTTAAATTTATTAAAGAAGAAAAATATGGTATTTGACCTTCCAAATATTCTCGATCGAGACAAGTTATGTGAAAGATGTATTTTCAGCAAAATGAATTGTCTACCATTTTGAAAGACATCATATAGTGCGAACATCATATAGAGCAAAAAATCCGTTCGAGATAGTACATGCAGATATTTGTGGACCAACTCAAATGCCATCTCTCAATAATAATAGGTATTTTTTGTTGTTTGATGATGACTACACAGGATGATGTGAGTTTATATTTTAAAGTGGAAGTCAGATGCATTTCCAAAATTTTTAGAGTTCAAGACGCATGTGGAAAATCAAAGTGGCAAAAAAATCATAGTGGAAAATCACAGACTAAGGAGGTGAATTCATTGGAAAATCCTTCATGAATTATTGCAAAGAAAAAAGGATCTAGCAACAACTAATGGTTCGATACAGTCTATAAAAGAATAGAGTTGTAGAGCAAAAAAATCGTATAATAGTTAAAATAGCATGAAGCATGATGACAGGAAAAAGAACTTCTGAAAAGTTTTTGGGGAAAAGTTGTAAATGTTGCAGTCTATATTCTGAATTGGTCACCGACTAAGGCAATTCCCAATAAGACTTCATATGAAGCATAGCATCAAAGAAAGCTACATGTAAATCATCTCAAAGTTTTTGGCTACATTGCTTAATCATATATTCCTTCCCAGCAGAGAGAAAAGTTTGATGGTAAAGGAGAAAAGCTTATACTTATTGGTTATTGTGACGAATCCAGAGGATATTATTTACTAGACCCAAAGACAAATAAACTCTTATTTCTCGAGATGCTATATTTCATGAAAAATAGTCGTGGAATTGAGAAGAAAATGAAAAGATGAAAACAAAGATTACATATATGCCTGCACCAATAACTACTTCAACAAATCAAGGAGATCAACCAAGCATAAGGATCACCTAGAGAATCTTATCCAAAATATGAAAGTCTAGTGAGTATAGTATGAAGCTCAAGAGAAATTTATGAATCATGTGATGTAGCATTTTTTGTTTGTGAGCCACAGCTTCATGCAGAAGCTACTAAAGAAGAAGTTTAGCAAATAGCAATGGGCGAAGAAATTACAAGCATTAAGAAGAATCAGACATAGGAGCTCGCAGACATTCTCGAAAGAAAAAGTGTGATTGGGGTGAAATGGATCTACCAGACAAAGTACAAGGAAGATGGCTCAATTCATAAGCACAAAGCCCGATTAGTTGCAAAAGGATATTATCAATAGCTAGCAGTTGATTTCAATGAAACATTTGCACCAAATGCTTGAATGGATACAATACGAATTGTCCTAGATCTAACAACACAATTAGAGCTACCAGTTTATCAATTGGATGTTGAATTAGCATTTCTTAATAAGGATTTAGAAAAAGAAGTTTAAGTGGAGCAACCCGAAGGTTATGTTGTCAAATGCAAAAAAGATCATGTATATCGACTTAGAAAAGTATTATATGGATTGAAACAAGCATCAATACCCTGGAACAACAAGATTGACAATTATTGTCATATAAATGGATTTCAAAGAAGTCAAAGTGAGCCATCATTATATGTGAAGAAAGAAGGTGTGCAATTTCTTATTATTTGTCTATACTTTGATGACTTGATTTATATATGAACCAATCTAGTGATGATGGAAGAATAAAAAAGACAATGATGAATGAATATGAGATTATTGATTTGGGTCTCATGAAATATTTTTTTTGGGGATTCAAATTTGCCAATCAAAAGGAGAAATATTTATCTGTCAAGAAAAATATCTTGAAAAAGTATTGAAGACATTTCAGATGAAAATTGCAAGCTAATCTCGACTCCACTCGTAGTTAATGAAAAATTATAATTGAATGATGGTGCAACCAAAGTTGAGGCAAAGACTTATAGAAGTTTAGTTGGCTCCTCGATCTACTTGACAAATACAAGTCCTGATATTGTCTATCCACTCATTTTGATATCATGGTTTATTTACGATCCAAGCAAACTACACTATGCAACATAAAAAATGATCCTGCGATACCTTCAAGGTACGAGGAAACTTGGCATCAAGTATTCCAAAGAGAAAGAAAATAAGCTCATTGGGTACACTGACAGTGACTGGGTTAGTCACTTGATGATCATAAAAGTACATGTGGATATGTATTTTGTTTAGGTTAAAAAATAATTGCATGAGCATCTAAGAAGCGGAATATATTATCACTCATGTTAAAAATAAATTTCTTTGTTACTTAGATACCAAGTCTTAGTTCCTATAAATACATGCATTCTACATTTTGTAATAGAGTGGGAGAGAGCCGATTAAAAACAAAAATCATCAAGTTTGAATTCCTAGTATTTTGAGAGTGCAATTCCAATGGCTTTAGTGCATGAGTTTTGGAAAAAAATTATAGTATTGCAATTCAAATATATATATGTATTTTGCCTCCAATTTATTCAATCTCCCTTTCAAATTATATTTATAACCAACAGCGACAACATAAGCAAATAAAAGGCATGTCAAATTCTCTCGCTTGCATTCCACCATCAATAGAAAGTAACTCGTGAAAAAATCTCATTTGGAAATCTGAATTAGACAATCTTATCACTGGACACCAATAATAAGCACCAACTAGCACATTAGCATGCCTTTGCCTAATTAGTTCCCAAGACATTGTGGAAGAACCATGGGCAGACAACTTCCAAATGGCCAGATCTTCAGTCCCACTATCAACCTCTATCTTTATAATTTCTTTAACAATATGTCGATGAAGCAATTGGTCAAACTCATCAAACTTCTAATGGCCATTAAGCTGGAAATCCTTAACCAGAGATATATCACAATGTTGATCATTAACAAGTTGGGAAAGCGGTCCATCACCTACCCAATGATCAAACTAAAAAGCACTTTACCTCTACTAATTCTCCAGTAAATATATCGATCCACCTCTTCCCTAATCCGACACTATCTTTTCCAGATTAATGACTGATTAATTGAGCATTTAGCTATGAATGGATGATTGGAAAAATAATATATCAACAAGGTAAACTTACTCTAAAAGGAATTAGTAGTTCAAAATTGCCACCACTAAATTTAATTGAAAAGGTTGTGGCAACATCCTCAAGGTTTCTAGTGCCACGACCACCTTCTGTTACAAAAAAACTAAATCAATCCATGATGACCAATGAATTCCATGTGAGTCCAAAGTTGAACCCCTAAAGAAATGGTTGATCAGTCTATCAGTTTTTGAAAAACTACTTTTGGGGCTGACAAGGCTTGTAAAATATGAAGAGATACTGAGTTGAGGACACTCCAAATAAGAGCTAGCCTCCCACTATACACTAATTTTTTTTCTCCCAACCTGATATGCGATCCCTCATTTTTACCAGAATCCCATGAAACATACTCGATTTTGTCCTTCTCTTGTGAAGCGGTGCCCTAATAACTGATGGTAAGTTTTTGTACTAAAAAACAGCATGCATTTTTAAATATTATACCCTTTGGACAGGAATCTTCTTCGCAAACATAAAGAAGCTCTTGCCCTTATTAATCAATTACCCCGACATTTCCTCGTATGAGTGAAAAAGTTCCATCAACATAGTAATGCCTTGATCATTAGTTTTACTAAAAATGATCACATCATCAGCATAAGCTGAATGTGAAACTAAAGGTCCACCTCCCACCATAAACAAGCATGCTATGCAAATATCTTGTTCAGACCTCTAGAGAGAAATTTTGATGCAAGAATGAACAAGGATGGGGATTAGGTCTCCTTGTGGCAACCCTCTTATCAACTTAAAAATCCAGCTGATTGCCCGTTAACTAGGACAAAAAACTAAGAATTTCCCACATAATTTCTCACCAAGTTAATCTGCTCATTCGAAAATCCAAATTTTCTCAAAATAGCATACAAAAAATACCGCTGGACCCTATCATACGCTTTAGCCATGTCTAACTTTATAATCAAATTCCCCTTCTCACATTTACTGCCAATATCATGTGTGAGCTCCTGTCCCAAAATTATATTGTTACTAATAAACTTTGCACACACTCTAAAATAGAGAAATAATCTTTGGAAGTATAGCACCAAATTATTGTAAATAAGCTTAGAGAAAATTTTATTAATGACATTACAGAGGCTTATTGAATGAAAATCAGTCCATTCATGAGGGTCATTAACTTTTGGTATTATGACAATTGAAGTCAAACTAAAATTCCTAGGTCCATTAAAGAAATAAATACAGGCATCATAAAGATCCAAAGCAATAATGCTCCAACAATGTTTATAGAACAGCGAAGAGAAGACATTGGGGCCAACAACACTCTTTGGATCAACCTTAAAACCACATCTTTAACCTCACCAAATGAAGGAGCAGAACAAATCAATGAATGGTCCTCCTCCATACAGATGTGAAATAAGCCAGCTAGATCCTCGTAAGAAGAAACAGCTTATCCTCCTATTCGCAATTTCCAAAAGAAATTGGCAGCAGACTTTCGGATCTCTAATCTTAAAAAATACTACCCCATCTTCCTCAATAATTTGAATATAAGACTGCTTCTATTTTTTCTTGACCAACGAATGGAAATATGATGAATTTTGATCCCCTTCGTTAAGCCACTTACAAGCAGATTGTAAGAATCAGTTGTTGTAACATTAAAGTTAATTATTCAGATTTGTATGTTCAAGTTTGTATTGTAACATACAATTTAACTTGCAGCATAATATATTATTGTTAATCAACTTTCAAAGACTTATGTTCAATTTATTGTTGCATCATAAAATTAAACACGCAGAATAAAATTAAAAATTGACTCAGTAATTTTTAATGTGCTTCAAGTACAAAAATACTCTACATGCATGAGATCATGCATAGAAAAGAAAACAATCTACTATTAGAAGATGATTTATACAATACAAATATAGAACTTATAAACAAATTAAAGACTCCCTCTTTATTTGATGTCATCTTGTATTTATCATCGATAGCTGGACTTATTTGCGAGATCCACTCGACTTAAACTGTTTCATTGAACTCCCTTCAACATTGACCTTCATCAAGCTGCACTGCATCTTTCCAGAAGACTTTACCTCCTTCCACTTGAAGGATGTTGAATGTAGAAGTTGCAATAAAGTTTGCAACATCTACCAAATCTCCTTGGCTAACTTTGTATTTTAAGCCATCGTTTTTCTACCTAGGAGTAAATAATCTAAATATCTGAATTTCTCTCTAAAAATCATGTAAAATGATGCCATAAACAATTGACATAAACAGAAAAAGTCTATAGAATCATCTCTTGATATGCCAAGATATTTTCAAGATAATTTTTCTTCAACAAAAAGATCTTCAAGATATGATTCACTAAATCTTTGACTTATCAAGATATTACAAATAACCTTCATTCTTAACAAAAAGATCTTCAAGATATAATTCCCAAAATCTTTGGCTTTTCACTTATCCTTCCAAATCTGCCAGGATATACATAAATAAAATAAGGTAAGTCTATATAAAATAATTCAATCAATTAATTTATTTTCTTACCAAATTCATAAATGTGTTTTTGGCTATAAATTGCTAATTAACATAATCGTATCTAACAAAATACGTAACAATCTTCCTCTTTGGCATTTTTGGTCAAAACCTTAGGCTTACCTTATCAAAGTAGAGAAATTCAAAGAGATTTTAGAATACTCTAGAATCATACTCCCCTTGAAAATATTAATTTGTTTCAATATTCAGTTCAATAGGCTCCCCCTTAAATAAATATTTTGTTTCATCAAGTATCACTGCACTTAAACTCACCCTGTAGCAAACATATGTCCCAAAAACAAAATAAACAAAGAAAACCCGCTCACGTAGTTGAGCAAAACAATTTAATGCAGAAATTGTTCAAGTTCAACACTAAACATAAATAGTTCATAAACAACAATTAAGAAAAGAGAAATCTAAAACAACTGCACTGCATATAAACAACCACCAAAATCTAGAAAATCTAAATATCTACTCCCCCTTTTTTTGAGCAAAATGTTCAATGAGAGCCAGCATCATCATCACATTGGGCCTGCAGCGAAGCAATCTTTGTGGTGTAGTACTTCTCTTAATCATACAGTTCTTGGATTATTTTATGAATATCTTGAACCTTTTTTTTTAGAAATTGAATATAATCGATATTGGCTGCTATATTGGTTGTTACGACTTGAGAATCAACAGGAGCTGGAGGAGTGTGTCCTTTAACCAACTTTAGAGTCACTTTAATATGTAGAAGTTTTCGTTCCATCTCATCCCCTTTTTGCTTATTCAATCCCTGTGAAACTAGTATACCATAGATAAGAGATGGAAATGGCAGAATATTATTGAAATTGTCTACCTCAGCATATTTGAATGGATTTAAACATGAGTGACCCATGTTAATAGGAATGCCAGTGCCAACACAAAATAGAACAGCTGCTTGACCTTTCACAATTGTTGTTGTATTTAAAGTTGGAGTCCAGTCTCTTATGGCCATTTTGTGTAGGATTGCATAACGTAGAGTAAGATCTGCACTTGAAAAATAAGAAACACTAAGCCAAACAGTCTTTGTCCCTCCAGTAAACTCATAAATGATACCATTAAAATCAGTTGACCTAGCTTCAATATTCACAACAATACACCCAAAGTATTCATTAATTTTAGTATGATAGAATGCATACACTCTTTTCCTTAAAAACACTTTCCAATACTTAGTGGACTTAGGTTTACCAATTTTAGAGGACATATCTGCATAAAACTCATAATCACTCTTAGAGCAAAAGGCTCAATCTTAGTGACAGTACTCAAAATTCCCCTCTCTTTTAATAGTTTATCAATCCCCTACTTAGCATGATCATGAATATAAATAGGACGATGAATATGTAATTTTTGCATAAATATATACTTTTAGAGTGTCTTATTCTTGACAGCATAGAAATAAATAGAATAAGCTTACCTTGTATCATAATCTGAATCAGGCTTATATTCAGGATCAACATCATCCCTGGTATCTTGTGTTGCAACATGTAAGTTAATAGAAGGTTCAACAGTTGTTCCTATTCCAGTGTTTGGTTCAACATCCAATGTGACATGGTCCTCAACATCCCCACTTTTAGTACTAAACATGTTTCAACAGGGGTTACAATAAGGGGTTCTCCGAAATCAACATCAGCAATTGCATATGATTCAATAGAGGTTTTTGCATATGGTTCAACAAGGGGGTCTGATGCTAGGTTTGTTTTAATAATAGGTGCATTAGCTTCCCTAATTCTAGTATCAACAGTCTCTTTTTGTTTTTCAATCGGTGATGCAACTTAGCGTTCTACAGATGCTTCATCTCCTTCTCTTGTTGTAACAACAGGTTCTAGGTTTGACCTATGTGCATCAAACTATGCAATAAGTGGTACAACATCATCTGGTTTAGCAGGTGATCCAACTGGAGTTTGAAAAGCGGTTTCACCCTCTTGATTATCAGTCTGAGAAGATGGGTTTATGTTCGCCAGAATCTTCTCACCTTCTGTTTCACTGGGGCCCTCAATAGGTTGCCCGAAATCAATCATTTATGCAGGAAGAATCATCTTTACAGGTCATGGATCATCATTTGATTCAGATTGAGCCTGAGCTCTCTTAGTTTTAGTCCCTTTGAAGCTTGAACCAGCCTGCTTCCTCTTTCTGTCATAAATTATTTTCCTCATGGTGGCGAGGGTTTCGTTCCTTATTTTGACCATTGTGTATCTGAGATAGTTGAAACAAAACAAAGAAACTAAGAGAAGCAGAGAAAAAGAACTAGAAAGGTGAGAGAATTTAAAAAGGAGAGAAGAGTTTTAGAATGAGTATAACTCTTTAGAAATTGTGACATTTGAAAGACTCCATATATCTTCATAAATAACCCACTCGAATTTTGAGGAACTGGATTATTACCCCATCAAATTTGCAATTATCTCTTGATCATAATAGAAATACGACAATCAGATTATTTTGGGACTTTAACTAAAAAACAAGTAGTGATAATATCCTATTTTAACAAGATATGCCAAACTTGCTTTTATTTTTTATCCAGAAAAAATGAAATGCACACATCATACAGATATTGTCGGGTTCGCTATAATTGTAGGAGTATACACAGCAAAAAATTAATTTTTTTATTAAACAAAAATTTAACCCATTTGATTCGAAAATAATTTTAACTATCACGCTTATTCAAGTAAATATATAAATAAATATAAAATTGGATTATACCTTTCATGCACTCCGGTTATTATAGAGAATGAAGCAATCAATTGCTTATCCTGAACTATCAGAACTCGCAGAGATCTAAGTGTCTCCCCTCTATCAGGTCCACAATATGGAAGAGCAACACCAATCAAAAGGATTCACTAGTATCTTTTTAATTGTTTACTAATCTAGAACCAGACTAAATTTTCAAGAACAATAAAGATTGGTTCTTTAAGTTCTTGAAACAATAATATGAAGAGAATAACAAGAAACAGATTTTTCTTTCTTTCTTTTTCTTTTCTTGGAGAGTAAAAATATAAGACTTTAAACAAAATAATTTTTGCTCAAAATTTTGAATTGATTATGTCATTTTCATCCCTCATATATATAGGACTAAAAATTTTAATCCCTTTCCAACTCTTGAAAAGATTTTCAATTTTGAACTATTTCGAAACCTTATCTTGGAAGGATTTCAAATCTTTCAAAAACTCTTCTCTTTTCTCTCTCCTATTTTATATGAACTAATTTGAGACTATATTAATCATCAAAATTGTCTACATACATTGTTAATATATATCAAGATAGACATATATCATATATATACTATAATTATATTTATACATAAATTAAATCTTAGTGGCCGATTTTATCCCATAAAATTTATCACTATATTTATTTATCTATAAATATGATAATTAAATAAATCATATTTATTTAATTTATTCTCTTCATATTTTAGTGGGCTTCTTAAGTGATCTATATTAATTTTGGGCTTGGACTAAAAAATCCCCAAATTATTTCAATTGATTCAGTCCCAGTTTAATCAATCCAATTGATTAATTTAATTTACTTCATTTAGGCTTTCTAATCAAATTAGGTCCAATTAAATAATCCAATTACTTAATTAAATAATTTAATTTAACCATTAAATTAAATAGAACCCTTAATTAATTAATTAATCAGTATTAATTAAATAATTTCCAACCATTGGATAAAATATAAAATTAGAAATGTTACTTTTCCATAAAGATGTGTGACCCTCTTAGGTTCACTACTAACCTAGTAGTGGATTTGCAATATTTGCAACTTATGAATAACAATTACTCCAATTAATTAATCTGCTTGGAATCAACTCCTTAATTCTAAGAACCTTATTATCCATAAAAACACCAAGCTAGTAATTATGGCAAACTAGTCTTAGGTGAAATAGCGAGTAAATCTATTTTAGATGCGAGTACCATATACGTACAGTCCTTTTGACATCTAATCTCCTGATTAAATCTAAGGCATGGATTATAAGTTGAAACCCTAAATGATTCAATAATTGTGATCTCATTTCAAGTTTCAATTATTCTAGATGAATCACGATTTATCCTCCCTTGGCTAAGATCTTTGAATTACGAACTATAAAAACACAGGAGATTCCCTTATTTAGAAAGACAAGTATCGAATTCTATGTTGGCCACTGACAAACCTCCATGCATACCAGTGCAACACCCAACATATCCCCTTTATGATTGTCAAGCAATCAAAAGATATATCAAAGTACTGTAAGATGCACACAAGGCTACCATTGTGCCTCAAGTCTGAGGACTAGTCGTGTATTATCACAACATAAAAATTCTTGTTTCGACGGGAAAAGCCTCCAACTAAAAATTTCTTGCAGGCCATATTTGGTGTACTTGTTCCCTAATAAGCACCCACATACATGCACTTACATCTCTATGCTAATGCCAATGAATGTGACATTCTCATGTTACGAGCATGCATCATATGTGCGAGTCTTACTAAGCTATTTGATGTCTCATCTCCAAAAGCTATCGACTCAGAACTTTTTTAAGACCAAACCCTTAAAGGTATATTCCATGATTACCATCATATACGCGACCATGCCCCATAGCTAAATTTGGTCTAAGGACTTTATCTAATGTGCAGAAATAAAAGATGCAAGACATAAGATAAAGAAAATGCCTTTTTATTAATATGATTCCCAATAAAATTGTCTTTACAAAAGCAAAAGAGTATAATACACCCAATCCAATTGGGGCGTTGGGTATCCTACTCTAATAATATCCCACTTGCCCTAGCTCCAATTGCCCATGTATCTATTGCCCATCTTCTCAAGATGTCCATCGAATATCTTCTGTTCTAAGGGCTTTGTAAGTGGGTCTACTATATTTTCTGCTGAGGCAACTCGATCCACAATGACGTCGCCTCTACTAATAATCTCTCTAATCAAGTGATATTGTCTCATTATGTGCTTGGATCTTTGATGAGATCTTGGCTCTTTTGCTTGCGCAATGGCTCCATTATTATCACAATAAATCATAACTGGATCAACAATGGATGGAATTACTCCCAACCCTTGGATGAAGTTTCTAATCCAAATAGCTTCTTTTGCTATATCTGATGTAGCAATATATTCAGCTTTGGTGGTAGAGTCTGCAGTCGTCTCTTACTTGGAACTCTTCTAACTGACCACACTACCATTCAGGGTGAATATGTATCCTGACATGGACTTTGAGTCTTCTATATCGGACTGAAAACTAGAATCTGTATATCCCTCTAGTTTTAGTTCTCCATTACCGTATATTAGAAAGATATTCTTAGTCCTTCTCAAGTACTCGAGGATCATCTTAACGACTTTCCAGTATTCTTTCCCTGGATTGGACTGATATCTGCTCATGACACTCAGAGCATGTGCTATATCAGGGCTTGTATATAACATTGCATATATTATGCTCTCTATTGCAGAATCATAAGGTATGCAAGCCATCATTTCTCTCTCTTCAGGTGTCTTAGGATACATAACCTTAGAGAGTGAAACCCTATGACTCATAGGCAGGAATCTTCTCTTGGATTCCTCCATGTTAAACTTTTTTAGCACTTTATCTATGTACTTGAATTGGGATAGTCTGATCATCCTTCTAGATCTATCTCTATAGATCTTTATCCCTAGGATAAAAGATGCATCTCCCAAATCCTTCATGAAAAACTGATTAGATAAACAAGTCCTTGTTGACTGCAACATTCTTACACCATTTTCAATGAGTAGGATGTCATCAACGTAGAGCATAACAAATGTAACTGCACTCCCACTAACCTTCTTGTAGACACATGGTTCATCTGGGTTCTTATGAAAGTCAAATATTTTGATCATTTTATCAAATCTGATGTTCCAACTCCTTAAAGCTTGTTGAGTCCATAAATGGATCTCTGGAGCTTGCAAACTTTTTGCTCACTCCCATTGGATATAAAGCCTTCTAACTGCTTCATATAGATCTTTCCCTTAATGTTTTCATTAAAGAAAGCAGTCTTCACATCCATTTGCCATATCTCATAGTCATAATATGCAGATATGGCTAACAGTATCCATATAGATTTAAGCATTACTATTGGTAAAAAAGTTTCCTCATAATCAATTCCTTGCTTCTAAGTATAACCTTTTGCTACCAATTTTGTCTTATAGGTCACCACCTCTCCATCTACTCCAAGCTTTCTCTTGTACACCCATTTGCATCTAATGGTAATAATTCCCTGTGGTAGGTCCACCAAAGTTCATACCTTGTTGGAGTATATAGAGTCTATTTCAGATAGCATAGATTCTAGCCACTTTTTTGAGTCGATATCAGATATCGCCTCTTCATAGCTTCTTGGATCGTTATCCAAGGGGAGTCCCTCTTCTTTGTTCTCTAACAACAAGTTATACCTCTTGGGTACCTTTGAGACCCTTTTGGATCTTCAAAGAGGTTGTGCCTCAGAGGATCCAGCATCAGCTGGTGTACTAATTACTATGTCAGTTGGGGTGTTCTGTGGTTCTTGAACCTCTTCAAGTTCTATAATATTGCCACTTCCATCTGAAAGAAATTCTTTTTCAAGGAAGGTAGCATTCCTCGAAATAAACACCCTTTGTTTTATGGCATCATAGAAATAGTATGTAATAGACTCCTTTGGATACCTCACAAACTTGCATAAGGTGGATCTCATATCCAACTTATCTCCCATTAGCTACTTCACATAAGCAGCACAACCCCATACCCTAAGGTATTTATAGGAAGGTGTATTTCCACACCACATATCATATGGTGTTTTGGGCACAACATTAGATGGCACCCTCGTTAATAGGTATGCCGCCGTTTCTAAGGTATAGCCCCAGAATGAAAGAGGTAATGAAATGAAGCTCATCATAGATCCAACCATGTCCACCAAGGTTCGATTCCTGCGTTACGTAACTCTGTTGACTTGGGGAGTAGCAGGAGGAGTCCACTGTGAAAGAATCTCATTATTTTTTAGATAATCTAAAAATTTTGTGCTTAAGTATTCACCTCCTCGACCAGATCAAAGAGTTTTTATACTTAATTCAATTTGTTTCTCTACTTCAGTTCTGAATTCTTTGAACTTTTCAAATACTTCAGACTTGTACCTTAAAAAGTACACATAACCATACTTAAAGAAGTCATCGCTAAAGGTTAAAAAGTAGTTATAGTTCCCACGGGTACTAACATTTAGTAGCCCACATACATCTATATGGATCAAATCCAATATATGCTTGGCTCGCTCTACTTGTCCAACAAATGGAGATTTGGCCATCTTTCATTTAAGGCAGTATTCACATGTTTGCAGTTGTTGCTTTTTTGTTAGATCAAGCAATTATGCCAATTTGTTCATCATTTTCTCATAAATATGTCCTAATCTTGCGTGCCACAGGCTCATGGAACTATGATTATCTAATTTTCTTTTATTTTGTTGAATTGTGAAAATGGAATTATGGGGAGTAATGGTATATAAACAATTTGTCAAAAAACCAGAATAGATAAAATCAGAACGTTTGAAAATGGATTAATTTCCATTCTCAATGGTAAATCTAAAAGCTTATCTATCTAAAACTGGAATAGAGATAATGTTCTTAATAATATCTGGAATAAAAAATAATTGTTTAAAATTATTACATAACCATTCTCTAAAGCTAGATTAAAGGTCCCTATAGCTAATGCCGCAACTCTTGCTCTTTTCCCATCCTAATGACTGTCTCTTCTCCATCCAACTTCCTACTTCTTGCCATCATCTGCAAATCATTGCAGATATGTGAGCCACAATCGGTATCTAATACCCAAGAAGTATTGTTAACCGACAAGTTAACTTCAATAAAATATATACCTGAACTCTTCAGGCCTGCAAGATACTCCTTGCAATTCCTCTTCCAGTGCCCTAATTTGCCGTAGTAATGGCACTTGTCATTGGCTTCAGAAGAAACCTTTTTGACACCGCCCTTAGCTTTCAGCTTGTTGGGTTTAGAGGAACCCTTTCCTTTCTTATTTCCTTTCTTAGGCTTTTAGCCTTTGATCCGAAAGAAGATCCGACAAATAGAATCGTCTTATCCTTTTTCATGGTGGACTCAGCCGTCTTTAACATGTTCACAAGCTCAGCGAAACTAGTCTTCTTGTTGTGTATGTTAAAGTTGACAACAAAGATGTCAAATGATAGAGGCAAAGATTGCAATAGAAGGTCCATATAGAGTTCGTTCTCCATAACGACTCCAACAGACACTAACCTTTCAATAAGGGCTATCATCTTTAATTCATGATCATGGACTGAAGAGCCCTCAGTTATATGACATCTGAAAATCTCTTTTGAGATCTGATATCTTGTCTGTTGAGTTCTTTCACCATACAACTCTTGTAAGTGAATGAGGATCCCATAAGCAGTATCTTGATCCTCATTATGCCTATGTAGCTTATTTGACATCGATGCCAGCATGTAGCGTCAAGCCTGCAAATTGTCATCAACATGACATAAGTAATCTGTATAATCCTCTCAAGTAATATCCTTCGGTGGTACTGAAAAAGGAGCAGTGTACAGGACATATGCCTTCTTCTCCGACTGAAGAACTATCTTCAGGTTTCTTAGCCAATCGACAAAATTAGGTCTAGTTAATTTATTTTGTTCAAGGATTATTGCAAGTGGATTCTTTGCCTTTTTAGTAGAATAATCTACAAAACATGCACGAAGCAGAAAATGAGTAAACTATGGGAAAAACTTATTCATTTAAAATAAGGTCTTTAATACTAAATGTCTTCAACTATTTTCTTCGAATTCTATTACCCCTAATGGAATTTTGGAAAATCAAATTTTCTAGTGAGTTTGAGGTTCAATGAAATATTTCTATCGGTAGTCAACTCTTTGATGATTGTATTACTATACAACCCTCAAGTTTGTTTTGCCTCACCTCTTCCCTATACCCCAATTTTATGAGCTCATATGGTACTAAGTGTCAAACAATACCCATCAAATATTTGTGTAGATAGAGCATCAAGATGTCCCCTGACTCATGGCCAACATAATGATGATTCCAACCATGAGCATCTCAATGCTTGGTAGAGATCACATATTTCCAACACAAGATAACCCCATGACTCATGGTCAGTGGTCAAGTGCGGTAGCGGTCGTCATATCTCTATCTTTGATGGTAGGCATTGAACGATAGGTCCTACCTAACTTGTCCATTTTTGTTTGAAATCGAATTTTCAAAAAATTATTTTACTTAATTTTATCCAAGACCTCAACATAATTTAAATTAGGTTGGTTATTTAATACATGACATCATAATATCATTTCGCAAGCATAAAAGCATTAATAAAATCCTAAGCATGCATCTAATACATACTTAAGTAAATGGATGATTATGGACCAGTCCTATGCAGTCCATTTGAGCCAAAAATGGACCTAAGATCAGTTTAAGGGTAATAAAATGGAATAGAACCTATTCTATTACATAATTGTATTCCATACAAATATGGGTCTTCTTTAGAACCTCTTTTTTTATTCTCTTTCATCTTCCAAAGAAAAAGAAAAACCTTACCATCTATTCTACTATCTTTACAAAAAATAAAATAACTTACACAGATGAAATAAGAGGCTCCCAGGCCAAATTTTAAAACCCAATAATATTAAATAAAATCAATCACATTAGTCCAATGGCTCATGATCATCCCATACATGCTCATAATTAACATCATATGTAATTATCAAAACATGTAAATTTACCAAATTGTTAAACGTAATTTTTCTTTTAATTTGGTATAATTTTTAATTCCTTGAAAAATAATTTTTTAGAAATAATTAAAATTAACATTTAATTTTAATATTCTTGAAAATAAATAAAAAACAGTCCAGAACAACACAACGAGCAGCAGCTCTGCTGCCTGTCAGGCACACGCACAGTCGGGCGCCCAGCGTCGGGTGCCGGGTTCCAAGCGCCTAGTGCCCGCTATCGGGTGCCGGGTGCCCAGCACCAACTGTCATGTGCCACGTGTCGGGCGCCCAGCACCCGCTGTCGTGTGCCGAGTACCAGGCGCCTATGCACGCATCGGCACTAGCTGTCAGACACCCGACGACCGTTTCATCACCTTTTTTTATTTTCATATTTAAACAATTTAAATAAGCAATTAAACTTATTCCAATTAAAAATTTCTGAAAATATGCAAAATTAAATTTTACATAATGAACATGAATGTAAACAATTTAAAAACACGCATTCATAAATTCAAAATTCAATTGAATAAGTGAAATCGTGGCTTTGATACAACTATTGGGTTTGCTATAATCGCAAGGGTAGACGCAGCAGAAAATTAAAATTTTTATCAAACATAAATTTAACCCATTTGATTTGAAAGTGATTTTAACGATCGCACTTATTTAAATAAATATATAAATAAATATAAAATCAGATTATACCTTTCGTGAAGTCTAGTTGTTATAAAAAATGAAGCAATCAATTGATTATCCTGGACTATTAGAACTCGCAGGGATCCAAGTGTCTCCCCTTTATCAGGTCCACAATACGAAAGAACAATACCAATCAAAAGGATTCGCTAGTATCATTTTAATTTTTTACTAATCTAGAATCAGAGTAAATTTTTAAGAACAATAAAAATTGAATCTTTAAGTTTTTGAAACAATAATATGAAGAGAATAACAAGAAACTGATTTTATTTTTTTTTTCTTTTCTTGGAGAGTAAAAATATAAGACATTAAATAAAATAATTTTTGCTCAAATTTTTGAATTGATTATGTAATTTTCATCTCTCATATATATAGGGCTAAAAATTTTAATCTCTCTCCAACTTTTGGAAAGTTTTTCAATTTTGAACTACTTCAAAACCTTATTTTGGAAAGATTCCAAATCTTCCAACAACTCTTCTCTTTTCTCTCTCCTATTGTGTGTGGACTAATTTGAAACTACATTAATCATCAAAATTATCTACATACATTATTGATATTAATTTGAACCCTTCAAATAATATTAAGATAGATATATATCATATATATACTATAATTATATTTATACATAAATTAAATCTTAGTGACCAATTTTATCCTATAAAATTGGTCACTATATTTATTTATCTATAAATATGTAATTTAAATAAATCAGATTTATTTAATTTATTCTCTTCATATTTTAGTGGGCTTTTTAAGTGATCCACATTAATTTTAGGTTTAGACTCAAAAATCCCCAAATTAGTTCAATTGATTCAATCCCAATTTAATCAATCCAATTGATTAATTTCATTTACTCCATTTAGGCTTCCTAATCAAATTATTCAATTAAATAATTCAATTATTTAATTTAATCATTAAATTAAATAGAACCCTTAATTAATTAATTAATTAATTTTCAACCATTGGATAAAATCTAAAATTAGAAATGTTACTTTCCACAAAGATGTGTGGCCCTCTTAGGTTCACTACTAAGCTAGTGGTGGGTTTACGACATTTGCAACTTATGAATAATAATTATTTCAATTAATTAATCTAATTAATTAATTCGCTTAGAATCAACTCCTTAATTCCAAGAAGTTCATTATCCATGAAAACACCTACCAAGTAATCATGGCAAACTAGTCTTAGGTGAAATAGCGAGTTAACCTATTTTAGTTGCGAGTACCATACACGTACGGTCCTTTCAACATCTAATCTCCCAATTTAATCTAAGGCCTAGATTATAAGTCAAAATTCTAAATGATTCAATAAATGTGATCCCATTTCAAGTTCTAATGATTCTAGATGAATCATAATTCATCCTCCCTTGACCAAGGTCTTTGAATCACAAACTATAAAAATACAAGAGATTCCCTTGTTTAAAAAGATAAGTGTCGAATTCTATGTTGACCACTGACAAACTTCCATGCATATCATTGCAACACCCAACATACCCCCTTTTTGATTGTCAAACAATCAGAAGATATATCAAAGTGTTGCAGGATGCACACAAGGCTACCATCGTGGCTCATGTCTTAGGATTAGTCATGTATTATCACAACATAGAAATTCTTGTTTCGACGGGCAATGCCTCCAACTAAGAATTTTTTGCGAGCTATGTTCAGTGTACTTGTTCCCTAACAAGCATCCACATATATGCATTTACGTCTTTACACTAATGCCAATGGAATGTGATATCCTCGTCTCACGAGCATGCATTATATGTGTGAGTCTTACTGAGCTATTTAATGTCCCATCTCAAAAAGTTCTCGATTCGGAACTTATTTAAGACCAAAGCCTTAGAGGGATGTTCCATGATTACTATCATATATGCGACCATACCCTGTAGCTATATTTGGTCAAAAAATTTTATCTAATGTGCAGAAATAAAAGATACAAGAAATAAGATAAAGAAAATGCCTTTTTATTAATATAATTCCCAATAAGATTGTCTTTACAAAAGCAAAAGAGTATAATACACCAAATCCAATTGGGGGTTGGGCATCTTACTCTAACAGATACTGTCCTAAGTATGCCTATACTAAAAATGCAAAATCTGCATTCCAAATAAAAATTCTAATAAAATATGATGAAAAGCTTTATGCAAAAATTAGATTTCTAAGACTATGGGAATGCGCAATCAACCAAAACAAGATAGTATTTCAGCATATCAAAAAATCAATATTTTAACAAGAAAATTCAAATTCAACAATTTTTTAAATTCAACTGCATTCACAACACTTTTTTATTCTTTTTCTCATTTTTTTAATATAAAGAGATAACTACCAAAGATGTTGCATCTCATGTTTCAACAAATATAAAGAACATGACGTTTCAACCAGTCATTAGCTTTCACTCTAGCCCTGGGTTAGCTCTTTTCACTCGGTAGATCGTCCCCAATATATTTATGATACATAAGCTCAAATTAGTCAAGTCTAACTCTACACCATAGGGTAAGTAGCTTTTTTCGTCAAAGGCCCTCATGTTCTCAATCTCAATTTGAAATGTTCAAGATAGATTTTTCAAGTTCAAACACTAAAAATAGTCAAATTGTAATTTCCAAATTGAAACATCAGGATCTGACATATCGAAATTTGACTATATGCCACACTATGATGAATTCCTAATGCAATACTTATAATGAAATGCATGAATTCCTTATCAAATGTGTGTTGAATACTATGTTTCAACATATGAGAATGTTATGTTGCAACATGCACGTTTGACATGATGATCCCTATGTTGCAACATCGGATAAGACATGTTACAGAATACATACACCCAAGAACTTTCTCATTGCATACAAATGTTGTGTTTCAATAGCCTTGGTAAAAATATCAGCAAGTTTGTTTTCTATTGAAACATGTTCAATTATCACTGTTTTATTTTCAACCAACTCCTTAATGAAGTGGTATCATATGTCTATATGTTTAATCCAAGAATGTTGCATTGGATTTTTTGAAATATTGATAGCACTCAAATTATCACAATGTACACACACGAACTATTTCTCAATTTCCTAGTCAGCAAGCATTTGTTTTATCTATAGGAGTTGAGAACAACTATCCACTGTAATTTACTTAGACTTGGCAGTAGACAAAGATACTCAATTTTGTTTCTTACTAAACCAAGAAACAAAATTGTTACCTATAAAGAAATATTCTCCCGTTGTGCTTTTACGATGATCAACATCTCAGCCCAATTAGCATCATAGCATGCAAGATTAGGATTCGTATCTTTTGAATACCAAATTCTATATTCAATTGTACCATTAACGTATCTAATGATGCATTTAACAGCAATCAAATGAGAATATTTGGGATTGGATTGGTACCTCGCGCAAACACCTACACTAAAGCATATGTCATGCCTACTTGTTGTAAGATACAATAGACTTCCAATCATGCTTCTATAAAGACTAGCATTGATAGATGTTCTAGTATCATCTCCATACAATTTATCATTAATGCCCATAGGATATTTCATATTTTTGGTATTTTCAAGACTATATTTCTTTGTTGGGTTTTTAGCATATTTACTTTGAGATATAAATATTCTATCTTCAAGTTGTTTAACTTGCAAACCTAGAAAGTAATTCAATTCTCCTACTATACTCATTTCAAGCTCTTTTAACATTTAACTAACAAATTCTTCAATTTCATCCTCAGAGGTAGAGCCAAACACAATATCATCACCATAAATTTGGGTTACGATGATTTTTGTGTTTCAACATTTGATAAAAAGTATTTTATCTACTCCCCCTCTTGTGTATCCCTTGTTAATTAAAAAAAATTGTTAATATATCATATCATGCCCTAGGTGCTTGTTTTTTACCATATAAAGATTTCTTAAGCCTATAGACATGATTGGGATAATGTGGATCTTCAAAGCCTTTAGATTGTTCAACATAAGCTTTTTCACTTAAAAAAATATTTAAAAATGCACCTTTCACATCCTTTTAAAAAAAATTTTATGTTCATTAAATAAGCAATGGCTAAAAGTAACCGAACAGATTCCAACCTAGCAATTGGGGGAAAAGTCTCATTTTGGTTCCTAGTACTTGGGCATATCCTTGTGCCACTAACCTAGCCTAGTTCCTAGTAATGTTACCAAATTTATCAATCTTATTTTTAAAGATTCATTTGGTTCTAATTACATTTGAGTTCCTTGGCCTTGGTACTAAATCCCAGACCTTATTTCTAGCAAATTGGCCTAATACTTCTTACATGGCATTAACCCAAATTCATCTTTTAAGGCCTCTTTTACATCTTTGGTTCAACGAAGGAAATGTAACATACATACCTCACCATGTCCCTATATTTACCTTCGGTATCTGCCTTGTCACCCTGTCATTTAAGGTCCCAATTACCTGTGAGGAGAGTGATTCTTCTGAATTTTGATTGGTGGATTCATGTTGACTAAATCTAGAACCTAGCCGCCCTCTATTTCATATGATGTTAAAACATAAGTATCAAAGAATTTTGCAACATCCGAGGCAACATTCTATTCAACATTGAAAGAAGTTCTAGATTCATTAGTCGAGTTGACATTTACACTCCATCCATCATTTGTGTTTACTCTAGACCTTTCAATAAGATCAATCATCTCCTTCTCCTTAGACAACTCTGCAAGATTATGAAAATCATCAATTACTACATTAGATAATTCTATAACGATATGAGTTCTCGTGTTATACACATAATATGCGCTACTGTTAGTGGAATATTCCAAAAAAATTCCCTTATCACTCTTAGCTTCAAACTTTCCTAATTGTTCACGATAATTAAGTATATAACATTTACACCTAAAAACATGAAAGTAACTAAGATTTAGCTTCTTAGTCTTCCATAGTTCATAAGGAGTCTTCTCCATGACTGGTCTTAAGTAGACTCGATTTATGATATGGCAAGCAATGCTAATAGCCTCAGCCCATAATCTAAAACTCAATCTTTTGAAGTTCAACATCACACGAGCCATCTCTTGTTAGGTCCTATTTTTTCTTTCCACAACACCATTTTGTTGCGGACTTTTGGGAGATGAGAATTCATGAAAAATTACATATTTTTCACAATAATAGGTAAATGAGGAGCTTTCAAATTTCTTACCATGATCATTTCTATTCCTCACAATTTTACCAACGTTGCAACCTTTTTCATTTTTCAATTTTGCACATAATTTTTTAAAAACTTGATAAGTTTCAAATTCTCCCTAATGAAATCTATCCAAGTAAATCTTGAGAAATCATCCACACAAACAAGTACGTACCTTTTTCCACCTAAGCTCTCTACTTACATTGGACCCATAAGATCTATGTGAAGTAGCTCAAATACCTGTGTTGAACTTACATGATGCAATAAGGTGTGTTTCTCATGCATTTGTTTTCCCATTTGACAAGGTCCACATACTCCATGATGAGTGTCCTAAGTTTAGGAATTCCTAAAACAGCTCTTGCATTAACAACTTTCCTCACATTTTTGCAATTAAGATGCCCCAACTTTTGGTATCAAATCTCTACTTCATCTAACTTCATGTTGTAATATGTTTCTCCATGTTTCAACAAATAGCAGTTGTCAAATGATCTTGAACCTGTCAAAACACACTTATTAGTCTCATCAAACACTTGACAACAGTCTTTAGTGAATTTAACAAATAAGTTTTGATCACAAAGTTAATTAATGCTTATCAAATTTGCCTTAAGACCTTCAACATGCAAGACATTATTCAACTTTGGAAGACCTTCTACATCAAGAGTTCCCATTCCAAGAATGCTACCTCTAACTCCACCAAAAATGACATATACTTGTTCCATGATTTTATAGTTTTCCAAATTTCCTTTATTTAATGTCATATATTTAGAACCACTGTTAAAATACCAAAGACTTACAAGTATTATCTTTTAGAGATGTGTGAACTACATGATATCTAAGATCATTTTTTTATCTATATTCTACGAGCAGATTCATGTTTTAAGTCTATCTTAATAATGGGTGTCTGTCTTAGTCTATGTTTAACACCATGTTGCAACAAGCTAGAAAATGATTTTTGAACATGCATTCTATTTTTCAAAGCCTTTAAATATTTAAAACACTTAGGGTGAATATGACTAGGGATGTTGTAAAAGTGACAGATAGGGATGAACCTTTTAGGACAAGGTCTTTGGAGAGTTCGTTTCTTACCAGAATTCACAAGTGATTGAGGTGAATTTATGATTGGTTGAGCTGTACTGCTTTCTTTAACAAACTCTATTTTTCTATTTGGATTTGCTTTCAAGTTTAAACTTTCTCCAACAAAGCCAAGACCATGATGCCCTCCTCCCACTCTTCCGTATAAAAGGATTTAATCTAGTTTTGCTTTTCCAGTGTTCATCCTTATCAGTGAGTTACGTACACTCTTGAGTTTAGTTAAAGAGATATGGATCACTATATCTTTCTCTATGATAAGAACCTGAAGTTGTTCTACCTCATATTACATGTATTCTTTAGATAGGTCAGTTCAACAACTTTTGCTTCCAATAATTTATTGGTTTTACAAACATCTAGCTATGTATGGAAAATTTTGTTGTACATTAATGTAATCTCATCAGTCTTAGGTTCTTCATCATCACTGCTGCAATCAATATCATTATAATTTAGTTCATCTCTTGAACATATTTCCTTACCTTTTGATGTAGTAGCAGTTTTTTTGATTATGGTAACTGATGTTGCAACATTACACAGCACAGTTTGAATGTTGAAGCTACATGGTTGTTGATATGATCCTCCTTCTCTTCTTGATTTGCATCTGAATCTTCATCACTCCAGGTTGTGTTAAGTGATTTCCCTATCTTTTTAAGGGTATTGGCACATTGAGATTATATGAGTTCAAATCCTTTGCACTCATGACATTAAATTCTCCTGTTATTCCTGTCATAAAAAAAGTAAAAAAATTAGAAGTAATTTTCAATTTAGGTGTGTTGGAGATCTTATCTGGCTTTAAACTCCTGTTGTTTTGCTCATCTTCTTGAGAAAGCTTTTGAATTTTTTAGTGAG
The DNA here is from genome assembly GCA_019321725.1 of Paulownia fortunei. Classification (NCBI taxonomy): domain Eukaryota; kingdom Viridiplantae; phylum Streptophyta; class Magnoliopsida; order Lamiales; family Paulowniaceae; genus Paulownia; species Paulownia fortunei. The sequence continues at coordinate 11,823,390 of CM033115.1, read as the reverse complement.
CAAAGTGTAACATCCCCACTAATAAATATAAATATTGGTATACCAATAATTTTTACAAGGTAGCACATGTGTGTGCATGTGTGTATATATATATATATTTGTCAAATGTAGCACTTTGAAAAATAGTAAAGTGTTTTCTTACATATAACCCTATATTTAGAAAAATCATTATTTATATAAAAACACAGCACCCATCATAGTCACGCTATTCTGAGATTGATTTACTATCAAATTTCAAGAGTTATATAGAACACGACATTCTAAAATTATGATACGATAAACTTAAAAATAAAAATAATGGTCCATACTTTCAAAAGAAGCAAGAACATTTTGCATCTTATAGCCCTTTACATATAGTCAGCAATTTACACAATAATAATAAATATAAAAATTAGAATATGCCCACAACAAAACCCAATAGGTCATCTTCTATGTACAGTAATCCTCAGAAGCCTCTAGGAGCTCTAACAACTAGCCAGTAAGCCTCAGAGTCTCAGATATCAGCATGCTTACCTACAATGCATGAACTACATAAGCTAACGCTCAATAAGTAAAATCCATACCAGTTGAAGAGATAATCTAACATATGTGAGATACATCTCTATGAAATCATGCCACAAATGCAAGCTCTTGAACCAAAATAGTTCATTCAAAATTATTTTCCATCACTGGGCTCTTGGCCTACCTACTATACACTGAATAGAACTCTGAGCAATATCAATAATCACATGGCCATAAACAAATTGAATCAATCCAAGGGTCATCTCCTAGGATCACCAAAGGTCCACCCCTATCTTCTGCTGTGATCCTCCAAAAGTTTTTCCACCAGTGGAGTCAATAAGGGCAACACTCGTGGCGCCCTAAAATATCACATAAGCATGTCTCGCATGCCTCGACACACTAGTAGTGGCCAACCAAAATATTTTCTTTCTAAAAATCATGTCTTAAATCATATCGTGCATGCAAAAACCTCAACTTTACTCATATGTCATGCATGCACATGTAAATGCTCATGAATGGTATGTTCAATATGAAATACAAGTCATCTTGGTTTCAACATATTTCAAGAATCATAAAACTTTTAAGGTACATACTATACTTGTCATCTAATTAATTTAAATATCATCAACACATTCGGTATAAATGCTTCAAGACATACTATGTTCATGCATTCTAGTTGCAAATAGATTTTCACTTACCTTTAATCAATCGTATCTTACTTCTTAGTTTCTTAGGTGTTACTCCCAACCTTAAGTGTGAATAATCTGTAAAAATATAAGATATCAATCACTATCCTCAATCAATCTCCTAAGTACCCTAATTTCTCATCTTAAATGTATGATAAAATCACCTAATTGATATGTTATAACTCTTATAATAATTCTCTAATTCTAAACATCAATTTAACAATAGATATTTTGAAACATACCAAGAAGTAAAATGGAACAGATTTCCATATTCTATTTTCCTTGCAGTCACATTAAGTTTCATAGCAATTTTAGCATCCTTAAGTGTATTTATTCACTCTAAAAATTTTACCACACTTAGCTAACATATAAAAACATATAACCATGCTATAGAATTTCCAAAACTCATGGATTTAGCTCCCATAATTCAGTCTCCTTCACAAATTTTACTACTTTGGCAGTTTGAGTATTTCTCTAATATCATTCTCTATTTGAATTTCTAACTGATCAAAATTCATTCCAATGATCTTAACTCATATATGGACATGTAAATGGTAATAATTATAGGTTTTATTCAACATACCATACACGTTTGTAACCTAAAATACAAGAAAATAGTAAGGTGATAGTTTCTACCACAAGTATTTCCTATTAAGTGTTTATCATCAAAAATACTTTGTTTGTGCACCAAAGTCTAACTAAAAACTTACTAACACTTTTATAAGAGATATTTAAAGATTAATAAATAATAAACCCATTCATAATAATCTAAACATCAAAGGAAAACCTTAGATATGTGTTACCTATGCAGATTTTGAGGTTAAACTTGATGGTCATCACTTCTCCTTTGCTTTTCTTGCTTTTATTTCAACTTGGAATCAATTTGGAGCACTTGGAGACCTTGAGGTGTGTGTTTGGAAGCTGAAAAATGACTGAAATGAGGGTCTGGTCGTGGCTTAAGGGTGAAGGGTTTGAGGTGCTAGTTTAAGTTTAATAAGAAAGCATGAGATGGCAATGCTACACAACTTATACAGCTCTAATATTGTGTTTCTCAGCATTTATTTCTTTATTTACAATGTATTTTAATTTTTGTGCGATTGGATAATAAATTTTACCCTAATTTCTTAACCGTTCATTCGATCTTTAAATCGATTGACATTTGATTCTTAAATAGATTGTCTAGTTTTCATTTCTAAAATCATATGCACATATGGACCTCAAAATATGACACTTAAATTAAATTATATCATGTTTAATATCCCAAGTATTATTAGTTTATGGATGTATACCTTTAAAACACCTTGATCTAGTTGAATCGAAACATATGAGCTTACTAATAACAACTTTAACACTTCCAAAATTATAACTTATATATCCCATCGATATCCAATATTAATCAACCTCATTTTCTTCTTATTTCAATATAATGTTTATTACTTATATTATGATGATCAACAACTAATACCATATGAGATTTTCTAGAAATTTAATGATCAAATGTGATTATAAGATAAAACGGATCATGCCATGCTAGTTTTAATGCAAGCACATATCAATAATATGTAATGTATGAATCATATTGGTTAAGTGAGTAGTGTGTGGCTCATATATTACACAAAGCCAGTGCTTAATCATTATCATCAGTTTCTTCTTCTTGATGTGATGTTTGAACATCAACTTGCAACACAACTCCTTTTTCTCTTTTATTCTGTTTCAAATTCATTTCAAATGTCTGCAAGGATCTAATCAATTTATCTAGCCTCACTATGGTAATGTCATGTATTTCCTTAATTGCTATAATCTGGTAAGCACACCTTTCAACTAAAGACCGTAAAGTATAGGTGAGCTTAACTCATGTTTTTAATTTAAGTTCTTAAATTATTTGAGATTTTATGATTTTTAAAGATTATATTATTATTTATAATCATGTTAGAATGTTATTTATGGTCTTACAATGCACAAACGAGGGATTTTTAGTTACTAAATTGCAATAGAAATCACTAGGGATAGAAACTGTATACTTGTTATTTTTTGTTTTTAAAGTTTTATATATGTGTAATAACTTGATTAAAACCTATATATTTCACCATTTATGTGTTTAAATATGAGTTTAGGTAATGTATATAAGTTTGGAGAGGTTATAAATTGAACTATGGTTTGATATTTAAAGAGACACTCAAAACTATCATGATAAAACTTACAGTTTTTGTACTGTGAAAAATGGGCTGATTTTACTGAGGTAAATCAGTGATTTTAGGAAATTATAAAATATGATTACATTTCTCTACATGTTATCTAATTGTGGTTAAAATTTGGGAGTGATTGGATGTGCTTAGAGATGTCAAAATTATCATGCAACTAAATTGGACAAAAAGTAAATATAGAAATGTGCATATGTCCCATTTGATAACTTAGCATGTTTCAACCTATACATGTTGCTTGGAGTGTTAACAATTTGGTACATGCTATTAGAGTTATAATACTTCAATTATATGATATTTACATGTATCTAAGATGAGAAATTAAGGTATTTGAGGGACTATATTGGGTTCTAGTTTGTAAAAGTTTGAATGTTACCTAGATAGCTTGGTGTTTAAGGTGTTAGTATGATATTTTACTCTTTCAACTTGCCAAATTGGGAATAGTGCTTGATGTTGGATAATATTACAGGATATTTTACATCTAATATTGGAGGGGAACAATAAATAAATCTAGACTAAGCCACCAACCAAGTGAAAGGCAAGTAAAGATCTATTTACAACTACAATGCCTGAACATAGTAAGTCTTGAAGCATTTATATCTAATGTGTTGATGATATTTAAATTAATTGGATAAAAAGTATATTATGTACTTTAAGAGTCTTATGATTCTCAAAACATGTTGAGAGCAAGATGACTTGCATTCATATTGAATATACCATTCATGAGGATTTACATGTGCACGCACGACTTATGGGTATAGTTGAGGTTCTTACATGCACGATATGATTTGAGAAATGATTTTTAGAAAGAAAAAGTTTTGGTTGGCTAATACTAGTGTACCGAGGTATGCAAGGCGTGCTTATATGATATTTTGGGGCACCGTGAGTGTTACTTCTCTGAGGATCATAGGGGTTGACAGGGGGTGTGCCTCTGGTGGTCATGAGAAGGTGGACCACTTGATTGTGCCCTTATTGACTCCGCTGGTAGGAAGACTTCTAGAGTATCACAAGGGAAGACAGGGGGTGGACTTCTGATAATCCCAAAAGATGGCCCCTATACTGAGTCAATTTGTTTATGGCCACTGATTATTGCTATTGTGTAGAGCACTTTTCGGTGCATAGTAGATAGGCCAAGGGCCCAATAAAATGAAGTGATTCTTTTATAAAAACTCTTTGATTTATTAGTACTCCAATTTGACACATTTATAGCATCATATGTTAGAGATGGATTGCATGAGGTTTTATATCATACTCTTGCATGCATGATTTATACTTATTGAGCATTAGCTCATGTAGTTCATGCATTGTAGGTGAGCATGGTGAGACTTGAAACCTCTAGCTTACTGGGTTGGCAGTAAAGCTCCTACAGGCTTTCAAAGATCAATGTACTTGGATGATGACCTGTTGGGCTATTTTGTGAGTTACATTTTTTATTTTACAGTTTATTGTATTATATTAGTAACTTTATCCTCTATATAACTTTCAAAAAAACTTCTTTTTGATAAAGAGTTTGAGTTTATGATGACTTTGATAGACCTTGTTAATGTTTAAATAACTACCTATGTATATATAGTGTTATAGGATATAAAAGCACTTTACTTTTATCAATGTTTTGTTAAACTAACTAGGAAAAAAAATTTATACACATGCATACGTGCACAAATTATGTTGCACAGGTTGTTTATATATATTTATATATATTGTTGGGAGGTTGTGACAACGTTCAATGCTTTAGAGTTATCATTGGCCAGCTGATCCTCGATAGAAAGATAGCCTTCCTTCTTAACAAAAAGATCTTCAAGATATGATTTCCAAAATCTTTGACTTTTCACTTATTCTTTCAAATGTGCAAGGATATACACAAATGAAATAACGTAAGTCCATACAAAATAAATCAATCAATTAATTTATTTTCTTACCAAATTCATAAATGTGTTTTTGGCCATAAATTGCCAATTAACATAATTGTATCTCATAAGATACGTAACATAGATTTGAGGTTCAAATAAGGTGCCTCAACTAGAATTACATGGTTGAGCTCGACTTTGCACTTATTCAAAGTCATTAAGTTAGCATCCAATGAATCTTGTTCAAATAAAAGCTCTTTACACGGAAACTCGTCCTCACCTACCTTAACTTTAATAAAATTATTTTCCAAACACCTCTTTATTCCACCAGTTTAAATGTTTCTTCATATTAAAGAGTTTTTGTTCAAACTGAATTATCCCCTTAGCAAAATAGAAGATGCTCCAAACTACCTTAATCGTATCAATGAAGCCATGAAAAGGAGCCATAAAACTTAAGGGGAACTTTTTTTTTTATCAAAGTCGCCTTTGTCTAGGCGGGGAATTTGGCATAGACCCCTAGCTATTTATTAATGATAATCAAAATCCAAAGAAAGTTTGTGCAAATTAAAAGATATAAATAAGGAGGATTTCATTCCTTACAAGAAAAAAAATTAAAAATAAAAAAATATAAGTACAAAAGTAAGAGTCATGCTATGAGAATCAAAAGTAGGGACAATGTAACCACGGACGTTTAGAGAAAATTATTGGGGAAGCAGATTAGACGAGGATTTAGTTTCCACACCTCTATTAGCTAGAATATTAGCGACCTTATTCCTATCGTGAAAAATGTGTGTGATTCTAACATTTAGCCTTTATCGTAAGGAAAGAAATATGGAAATCAACTTATGTAGCATCCAATGGCCAGTAGTAGAACCATTTAGGAGCTGAACAATCACTTAAGCATCTATCTCAATCCAAACATTGAGATAATTATTTTCCAAACATATAGATGAACCTTCAACCAAAGTGTTGAGCTCAACCACTATAATAGTTGAAATCCCCAAAAAAATGGTAGAAGTAATCAATGGAAGCCCCATAGCATCACGAATGATACCACTTAAGCCTTCATGTCTGGGGTTTCTTTTAAAAGCTCTGTCATAGTTCAATTTGAACTTATCAGGATAAGGTCTCTTGCAAAGAAGCAATTTACATTTGGACGAGGCTTAACAAAAGTCAAAAAATCCCCGGGTATGAGTTGAATTTGAATCACCTCTCCAAAAATTAGCACCAAGTAAATTCTTACAGTGTGCTCTAGTGAGATGTTGCAACATGTCTAAACTCACCAAGGCATTAGAAGGCTTTTTATTCCTCTGCTTGGCATTATTTTAAGGCAACTAGATATACTAAAGTATCAGTTGTGGAATTAATTCTCGGATATTCAACATAGAACCACAATTTATAGATTTGTTTTTTAAGTAAGGATACTAGTTGGTTCTCCAACTTCCCTCTAAGTGATTCTAACCTATGACCAACTAGATTGTAAGTGCAAGATGCTTATCAATAGCTATCTTATCTCATCAAACCACAATTTAAAGAATGGATATATAATAATTGAGCTAGTAGAGTTTGGACTAATAATCCATACCCTAGACTCTATTAGAAGATTAGTTGATATAAGAACCATACTTGCATGGTATTTGTAATTAAAAAGGTTTGTTTTTTTTACCTATATCAAGGTCTTCATACCATATTGCTAGATGCTACACATGAATTTTGGATTCTTGGAATTAATGGGTTAATTCCAAAAAATTAACTTACTGGATTAATTGATCAAAAATTTTAATTATTCAAGAAACAAAAGTTGTGAATCCACTGCTAGCTTATGGGTAAACCTAAGGGGTCACACACTAGCTCGGACAAGTCCATTTCTCACATAAGAAATAATTTAGAAGTTTGATTAAATTAATTAACTGAATAATTAAACAGGACTTAATTAATTCAAGTCTTGAATTATTCCAATTAATTAATTGGAATAATTAATTAACCTAATTAGATTAAGGAGCCCAACTTAGAATAAATAATTAATTGGTTGATCAATAAATTATGGTAAGCCTATTTAATTTATGTGATGAATTAATTTAATTAATTGGATCAATTAAATTAGACCTAATTAATTGATTGGGTCTAGATCTATTGGTGTGGGCTTGTAAGAAACCTATTGCTACAACTTTAAGGTTGCAAACCCAAGTGCAGGTTGTAGTAAGTAATAAATTTCTCGTGAGTCCGAGGTCGATCCACAGGGAAGTTGTTTGAAGAATTCAAGTTTATATTTATAAAAAGATGGAGTTTATGTGAATCAAAAATATATGAACAATTAATGTATGATGTAGCTAAAGAAAAAACCGAAGTAATAAAAGTACTGAGGATTAGGGATCCACTCTTGAGTTTTGGATAGATAAATGGTTATTTATTCTTTTTACCTCTATTAATTGCCACAATTGGAATCCATACATAATGAAGGTTCCAATGGGAAGATATTATCAAGTAACTCATGCAATAAGGTAATCATGATATTGTCTTACTATTGCAAATTATCTCTTAACGCCAACACTTATTTATGGGATCAAGTATTTATATACTCTTTCGTCAACAACAAATCAAGGTTTCACATTAGCAGTCGGTGGGGTAAAACCGTACAATAAGCTAAATGAACCCAAGTATTTGTTGTGCCATTGGAGATACATAAATCAAGAATCACCACAAAAATAAGTAGGGTTTAGATCAAAAATAATAATAATAATACAACATACTTAAACAATTTCTACCCTTATAACCATTTATCTTCCTCCATCAAGAGATTCACCCTTTTTCCTCAGCAAAATAAAATTTAGAAAGACATAATAAAAGTAACAAAGACTAAAAATATAAGAGAAACTAGAGAATGCATTTCTATTACTATTAGAAAACTTACAATACTAGAAAACATACAAACTAGATAACTTAGCCTAAAGAAACCCTCTACCCCCCCCCCCTCTCTTACAAGTTGAATACATGGCCTATTTATAGTATTTGGAGTAAGCTAGAGGCCAAACAAATAATGGAGGGGTTAATCAAGTGGTATGCTAGTTGCCAAGAGTTGGTAAGTTGTTACACAAATTTCTCAACCACTGAATTAAATTACATTTTTTGGTCAGATACAGCCAGAGTTTGAAGATATGTAAAGAATAAAAATTGTAGATCTTTCAACGCTGATATATTTTCATATATCTTTTGTCAAATTTGGCGATCGGATGAAGGAGATATGGTCAAATTACCGAGTCATGTCCAAGAGCCGCCCTGTAACATCAGCAGCAACTTGCAACCTATGGTTTTACCATTTCAACACATTTTCACACCATCTTGTCTCAGCAAACTTGTTTATTTACCTCTTGGGTATAACATATCCGAATTTCAGACTAAAATAAATTTGGGCTCAAGATATATAACCGAATTGGTAAAATAAGTCAATACTGGGCTGAACTCTGATCTGAATTTTAGTGATCCATTTTGTGTAATTACTTGGATGAATTTTCTGCTATTATCAAGACTGAATTGGGCTGAGCCTCCAACATAAAAGTTGTACCTCTATCTCTTGGCTTTCAAATGAAACAAGCTTCAGGTCCATAGAGCTTTTGATCATGAAGTTATGCTCAAATTACAAAAACTGCACAAGTCTGAAAACATGCTTCCATTTATTCCCTAACACAAAACATTAATAAAACAAGAATATTAACAAGAATAAAGCAAGAAAAGTATAAAGGATTTGATATAAAAATATGTCAAAATATGCACTTATCACCTATTAGGAATTAGATTGCAAATCCAAATCCTAAGAGCAATAGGGTTTAAGAATCTACATATGATGTAAATCCTATATAGTGTGAACACGAGAAAAAGATAAGGAGTATCCCATAATGATAGAAATTGGAAGGCTTTAAAAGCTTCAAGGGGACGACCATGTAGGGTTAATTGTAAACCTAAAGCGGCCAAAATTTGGAGCCTTGTCTGCCTTTTTCTTGTCTTGCAAAAATGATCCCATTGCTATGGCTTTCAAAAGTATTTGACTATTTTATTCACAAGTTCTTTCAAGAACCAAAACGTATACCCCTAACATAATAGTTGTGCTAGTTCAAAATTTCTAAACACTTTCTTAAGCAAAATTTTTAAATTATTTTCTACTAGGATCGATTGTGAGTGGGCATCCCAGGTATGGATATGTTTAGAGGGACACTTGGGACTCTAAGTGAACCATGCCAACAAGAGGGGGTTTGGAATCAAGCTTGTCATTTTGTTCTGAAGAGATAACAAGTTATATTTTTCCATTGATCAACCGTATGAGTTCTAATGTACCAATTAATGCATATGATGTATGTTTTTATTAAATTTTAAATTTTCTCTTGCGCAAGGTTTTGTGGAATCATGCAAATCTAACAATGGTATTAGAGTCTAGCATTAAGAATTTTTAATACCTTTATATTGCATATTTTGAATAATATCCATATTTCGAATTTTATGTTTGATGAATTGTTCGAACAATTTTTATTTTTTGGATTACCAATTTTAATTGTTAAAACTAGAAACTAAATGAGAAAAAGGCATAATAATCTTGCAAGCACAAAACCACACCACTTAATATGTGATGTCAGGTGCCACACATCGACAGGTTGCCTAGGCCCTCACTTTTATTTTTAAACTAGGAATAAGATGAGAAAAAGGCAAAACAATCATGCATGCCGAAGCCCATGCCACCCGAAGTGTGGACATATCGACAGGCTACCCAAGAGTTGGCTTTTAATTAGCTTTAAATATTAAAACTAGAAATGAGATGAGAAAAAGGAGAACGATCTTGCAAGCCCAAGGTCACACTATTAGTTTCGCTTGATTGTGGGGTGTGTATAGCAAAAAAATAAAAATTTTAAAATATTCATGCTTTAACAATTATAGCATCACCCTCGATTCGATGCTCATGATTTCCAAAGGCTTTACCTATAAATTTTTTTTTTACCTTTCAATATGCTCAGGTTGTCGTAGGGTTTGAAACAATCATTTGCTAGCCCTTTTTTGAATTTCGATTCACTGGGATCCAAGCATCTTGCCTTCAAAGTAGTCCACACTTTGAGCAAGAATACAAAATCAGAACTCCACTAGAAATTTGGATTCCTTTACTAACCTAGTTTTTGGAGTGTGTATAGTGAGTATTAATTTTTAATATCAACTCATGAAAAAAAAAATTAAAATACTTTAAATAAAAGAAGATGGAATTCTTTTGTGTTGTAGGAAGAAGAAGATGGAGAAAACTAGTTTTTTCTCTAGGATGATGGCCAAAAATTTGAGAGGTTCTCCCTCAAATTTTCAGGCCCTTTGTTTTATAATAGGGTGGCCGAAAATCCAAGAGTTTCACTTTTGGAATTTTCGGCCACTCCCCTTATTGGTCAGAGGATTTTTAGTTGATCTCAAGATCTCCCAAAAATCTCTAACTCTATCTATTATATCTTTTAAAGATACTTGGAGATATTTTGTCTAATCTAATTAGATATTTCCAAAAATATCAAATTCTTTAGGACACTTTCTTCTTCCAACAACTCTTGTGGGCCTCTCCAAATAGGCATTTGATTGCATTAGGAATCTTAATTAAATTCATCAATTAATCTAATAATTGATTAAGCCAAATTTTAATTAATTAATTCCATCTATTCCACCTAATCAAATTATGCTCAATTAAATAATTTAATTATTCAATTGAGTAAATTAATTTAATAATTAATTTAATTTATGGTCCACACAATTAATTGATCTAACTAAATAATTTCCCACTCCAATTGGACTTCCTAATCTTATTAGGCCCAATTAAATAATTAATTCAACTCCTTGAATTATTTTAAGCCCCAATTAATTAATCTTTATTAATTAATTCGATCCAACTTCTTAGATCAATTCTTAAGTTAGAAATGTTCTATCCTAAATTGTGTGTGGCCTTTTAGGTTTACAACTAAGCTAACAGTAGGCTTGCAAAATTTACAACTTATGAATAATAATTATTCCGATTAATTAATCCATGTGTAGTTAATTTCTTAATTCCAAAAACCTCACTAGTTATAGAAAATACCTAGCAAGTGCATCATGATTATCTAGTCTTAGGTGATTTAGCGAGTGAACCTATTTCAATTACGAGTACCATACATGAAAGGTCATTTCGCCATCTAATCTCTCGATTAAGTCTAGGGCATAGATTATAAGTCAAAACTGTAATTGACTCAATAACTATGATTCTATTTCATATCCTACCTTAGCGAAGGACTTCTGAGTCATGAACTATGAAAAGATAGGAGATTTACTTGTTATGCGAGACAAGAAATGGATTATTTGTTGGCTACTCATTAACCTCTATATATATCAATGAAACATCCAAAATACCCTCTTTGTGATTGTTAGGCAATTAAAAAATATATCAAAAGGGAATACAACTTGCACAAGACTGTCATGGTGCCTCAAGTCCAAGGACTAATTGTGTAATATTATAACATAAAATTGTTATTACGACAGACAATGACTCAAACTAAGAATTTTTAGCAGGCCTCTTCAATATATTAATTAACATAAGTAATTAAAGAAAAAAAATTTCCTATTTCATTAATATGAATTGAAAAGGATTATTTATAAAATACAAGAGTATCAAAGACGTCTAATCTAATTGGCATGTCGGCACTACTTTAACATACACCGATGTTGGGTGGAACACATTAGTAGAATGATGAAGCACTAGACATGAGGCCCGTACTTAGATGGGTCGACAGGCCAACACTTGGCCGGTGTTGGCATGGCCCCCAGCCCGACTAGGTGGTGTACTAGCACTCATCAAGTGTCAACAGACTATGCGCTAGCACCTGACTAGGCTGGGTGATATTTTTTAGACAGCTGAGAACTATTCTTCACCACAAGAAACCTAAGTTTCTATTCTTGACTTATGTTGATTTCTTCAAAAGTAAAGAAGCAAGATTAAAAAAAAAAAAAGTCTGAAGTCTGCCTTGGGGTACAACGCCCAGCACACGATGGTAAGAATGCTAATCATTACAGTGCCCAGGCACTGGGGTTCCTATATTCTAGACCAGTGGGTGTGCTCGTCACCCAACGAGTGCCATGTCATGTATGATGCTCGATAGCCTACCCAACCAACAGGTGTCGTGTGCTGCTAACTACTAGGCAGCATGACCACACGTTGGGGTAGCACCTTGGGCTACTGTCCCCATCTCATTTTGATGTATAACTATTACACATAATTTTGGTTTATTAATTTTTTATGTTAAATGTTAATTTGAAATTAATAAAATTTATTCTTATAAAAAGATTTAATCCCAATATTAAAAATTGACATATAAAGTAATCGATAAAATTACGTGCTTTCATTATCATGCAATGGTCTATCCTTGGCATGTTGTGATTAGATTATCAAAGACTCTACACCAAGATGATTAGTTTTAGTTTTATACATTATCAGTTATTTTGGGTTTTAATTAAAATGAGGCCTGCGTGTCTCACCTTTCTCTATTTAAGTTTAAAAACTTCAAATGATTTTATATTTAGAAAAAATGGGCAATATTAGACTAAGCCCAATAATTCTTACCTTCTACCTTAAGTAGTGACATGTGATACGTTACCATGCTTAGTCCATTGGCCATGAATTGTGGTATGTGCTAAGTGTAAGTAAGCTATGGTCACTACTAAACAATGTGATGCTTGTGGGAGTCATGGGACATTTAGGTGTTTTATTACATGGATATTTGATGGTCTCTCTTGACATTAAGTACTATAGGGACTCATAATATTAGGGTCTACGGGAAAAATAAGGTAGAATATCTTGAAGATTGTATAAAGATATAATTGATAATAGGTTATCTACCTCTTGCCTTTATCATATGTGCTCATATATTGGGATATATGTCAAAGTCAATTGGACTTCAAACCCACTAGGAAATGAATTTCACAAAGTTCCATCTTGACAGTAATAGAATTCAATCAAAGTAGTTGGAGATATTTATAACTAAAGATCATATTATAAATAGATGTTAAATCAAATAAATTCTTATTTTCTACTTCTCATATATTATTGTAGATCAACAAAAATGGATAAAAATCCACTTGCATCCATCCTAAACACTAATAACTCACCAGCTCAGTCTATCTGGATTACTTCAAAGTTTGAGAATGGATCTCAGATTCCAAAGGATTGCATATGTGCGAGAAGGAGTTCTATAATATTTTTAAAAAAATTATTGAAGTACCTCCTACAAGTATTGTAGACACATTTCTAAAGGTGTTGTAGAAAAACCCTCTAGAATTATTGCAAAAGGACCTCCTACAAATGTTATAGAAGGCTCTGCCCGATAAAGTCAATTTTGCTTGTTGGTTCTTCCTACTCTAGGACAAAAGGTCTAAGAGACAAAACAAGAAAGGTTTCTTAAAAGAATAAAAGGTAAACAAAAGGTACAACTAGAGGAATCAATCTGGAGAAAAGAGTTATATGCCACCATTGCAGCAAGTCGAGGTATAGAAAGAAGAAGTGCAAGTATTAAGTTACTCAATTGCATTAGAAAGGTTCTAATTCATATTTTCTCTTTGTTGAAGTTTACCTTTGGGTTGAGAATTCAACTTGTGTATTAGATACATATAATGATCTCTTCTCTATAAAAGAGTTGCAAAGGATGATAAGAAAAGACTATGAGAAAAGACAATCATTAGACATGAGAATAGAGCAACTGCAGCTTTATTAACCATAAGGACAATCCACTTAGCTCCAGATCAAATTAAGGTGGGATTATTATATATTTCTTTGGTACCAAACATGTAAGAGTCATGCTATGAGAATATGAAGTATGGATAATGTATCTAATCAAGCCTAATGCATCTACGGACATTTGGAGGAAATTACTGGGGATGCAGATTAGATGATGATTTAGTTTCCATACCACTATGAGCTAGAATGTCAATGATCTTATTCCCATCTAAAAAAAATATGTTATTCTAACATTCAACCGTTATCGTAAGGAAAGAAATCTGGAGATCAACCTCTATAGCATCCAATAGCCAGTAGTAGAACTATTCAAGAGCTGAACAATCACTTGAGCATCTATCTCTATCCAAGCATTAAGATAATTATTTTCCAAACATACAGATAAACCTTCAACCAAAGCATTGAGCTCAACTACTATAATAGTTGAAATCCCCAAAAAAATGATAGAAAACAATCAATGGAAGTCCCATAGCTTCATAAATGATACCACCTAAGCCTGCATGTCTGGGGTTTTCTTTAGAGGCTCCGTCAAAGTTTAATTTAAACTAATCAGGCTAAGGTCGCTTCCAAATAACCATCTGTACTTTTGGATTAGGCTTAAAAAAAGTCAAAAATCCTCAAGTATGAGTTGAATTTGAATTCTCCAAAAATTAGCACCAAGTGAAATCCGAGGGTGTGCTCTAGTGAGATATTGCAACACGTCTAAGATCACCAAGACTGAGAAGCCTTCTTATTCCTAGGCTTGGCGTTGTTTCAAGACAACCATATGTACCAAAGTATCAGTTGCAAAATCAATTTTTGTACATGTAATTTAGAACCACAATTTATAGAATTTTTTTTAAAAGAGGACATTGGTTGGTTCCCTAACTTCACTCCAGGTGACTCGAAACCATGATCAAATAAGTCGTAAGTATAAGGTACTTACCAACATGGTATCTTATCTCATCGAATTACAATTTAAAGAATGGATACATATTAATTGAGCTAATAGGGTTTGGACTAATAATCCAACCCCTAGGCTCAATTAGAAGATTAGTTGACATAAGGACCATACTTGCATGGCATTTATAATTAGAAAAGTTTTCTTTTTCACCTGTTTCAAGGTCTTCATGGTGTGTTGCTAGATTTTACATATGGTTTTTGGATTCTTGGAATTAATAGTTTGATTCCAAGATGATTAACTTATTGGATTAATTAATCAAAAAATTTAATTATTCAAGATACAAAAGTTGTGAATCCACTACTAGCTTATGTGTAAACCTAAGGGGTCACACACTAACTTGGACAAGTCCATTTCTTACCTATGAAATAATTCAGAAATTGGATTAATTTAATTAATTAATATGAATAATTAAATGAGGCTTAATTGTTTCAACTCTTGAATTAATTCATTTTATTGATTATAATAAATAATTAATCTAATTATATTAAGGAGCCCAACTTAGAATAATTAATTAATTAATTAATTTATCAATCAATTATGGTACGTCTATTTAATTTATGTGAATATTAATTTAATTAATTGGATCAATTAAATTGAACCTAATTAATTGATTAGATCTAGGTCCATTTGGTGTGGCTTGTAAGAAACCTATTAGAGATTGGATTGGGAATCCAAATCCTAAGAGCAATAAGGTTTAAGAATTTCCATGTGATGTAAATCCTATCTAGTGTGAACATGAGAAAAAGAAAAAAAAAGAAGTATCCCATAATGATGGAAATTGTGAGGCATTAAAAGCCTCAAGGGGCACGACATGTAGGGTTAGTTATAACCCAAGCCAAAATTTTGAGCCTTGTCCGCCTTTTTCTTGTCCTGCAAAAATTATCCCTTTGCTATTGTTTTCAAAAGTATTTGACTCTTTTATTCACAAGTTGATTCAAGAATCAAAACACATACCCACACAATAGTTGTGCTAGTTCAAAAATTTTAATCACCTTCTTAGGCAAAATTATTAAATTATTTTTTACTAGGATCAATTGCGAATGGGCATCCAAGGTATGGATATATGTTTAAAGGGACACATGAGACTCTAAGTGAACCATTCTAACAATAGGGGGTTTGGAATCAAGCTTGTCATTCTATTCGTGAAGAGATATACATTGTTCCATTCATTTTCATCAAATGAAAATATTAAAGGTAAAAAGTTTTAAACTTTTTAACCCACATGTGTATCAATCACTCAATTTCATCAACCGAACAAGTTCTAGGTTATCGATTAATGCATATAGTATATGTTTTTTAAATTTTCTCTTGCACAAGGTATCCCAGAATCGTGCAAACTTAACATTAGTATCAGAGTCTAGCATTAAGCATATTTTACACCTTCACCTTTGCATATTTCAAATTATTGCCATAATTTGAAATTTATGTTTGAAGGATTGTTTAAATAATTTTTATTTTTGAGATTAATAATTTTAATTGTTAAAACTAGAAACTAGACTAGAAAAAGGCATAACAATCTTGTGAGCACAAGTCCATGCCACTCAATATGTGACATCGGGTTGCACACATCGACAGGCTGCCCAGGCCCTCACTTGAATTATAAAAACTAGAAATGAGATGAAAGAAAGGCAAAACGATCATGTGAGCCCAAGCCCATGCCACCCAATGTGTAAACATATCGACAGGTTTCCTAAGAGTTGGCTTTTATTGGGCTTTAATTATTAAAACTAGAAATGAGATGAGAAATAAGAGAAGCAATCTTGCAAGCTAAATGCCACACCACCTGACCTATGATGTTAGGTAGCACATATTAGCAGGTTGCGAAATGCTAGCCTCATAGCCGTGCCTAGATGGGTCAATAGGCCAATACTTGATGAGTGCTAGCATGACCCCCATCCCAACTGGGCGATCTATCAGCACCCATCAAGTGCCAATAAACTACGTGCCCTCACCTAGCCCAGCAGAGCGATGGTTTTTGAGATGATTGGGATTGTTCCTCACCGCAAGAAACCTTGTTTTTACATTTTCTTGACTTTTCTTGATTTCTTGAAAGTTAAGAAAACAGGACTAATAATTAAAATAAAATAAAATTTGAAGTCTGCCTTGGGGTACAGTGCCTGGCACCCAAAGGGAAGAATGCTCATCGTTACGTTACCCAAGCATCAAGGCATCTATGATCTAAATTTGTGGGTGCCCAACAAATGCCATATCGTGTAAGTTGCTCAACAACCTGCCCACCCAATGGGTATCTTGTGTTGTTGGTTGCTTGGCAGTATGGCCACACATTAGGTAACACCTTCAGCTACTATCTCTATCTCGTTATGACTTGTGATTATTACACATAGTTTTGGTTCATTCATTTTTAAAGTTCAATGTTAATTTTAAATCAATAGAATTTATTCTTATAAAAAAATTTAATCCCAAAATATAAAATTGCCATATAAAATAATCGATACAATTACATGCTTTCGTTATCATACAATGGTATATGTTTAGTTTATTGTGATTGGATGATCATGAGTCTATACCAATGTGATTAGTTTTAATTTTATACATTATCCATTATTTTGGGTTTTAATTAAAATGAGTCATGTATGTCTCGCCTTTCTCTATTTAAGTTTAAAAACTTCAAATGGTTTTATGTTAAGAAAAAATGGGCAATATTAGACTAAGCTCAGTCCATGCCTTCCATTTTAAGTGGTGACAAGTGATACCTTGTCGTGCCTAGTCTATTAGCCATGAGCTGTGGGATGTGATGAATATAGGTAAGCTATGGTCACTACTAAACATTATGATGCCCGTGGGAGTCATGGGACATTTAGGTGTTTCATTACATGGATATTTGATAGGTCTCTCTTGACATTAAGTACTATAGGGGCTCATAATATTATGGTATATGGGAAAGAAAAGGTAAAATATCTTGAAGATTGTATAGAAATACAATTGACAATGGATTATCTACCTCTTGCCTTTATTATATGCGCTCATAATATTGGGATATATAGCAAAGTCAATTGGACTTCAAGCCCACTAGGCAAATGAATTTCACAAAGATCCATCTTGGTGGAAATAGAATTCGATCAAAGTAGTTGGAGATATTTATAACTAAAGACCGTATTATAAATGGATGTTAAATTAAACGGATGCTTTTTTTCTTATTCTAATGTGTTTTTTATATTAACAAAAATGGCTAAAAATCCACTTGCATCTATACAGAACACTAATAAACTTACCAACTCAATCTATCTAGATTATTTCAAAGTTAGAGAATGGTTCTTAGATTCCAAAGGTTTGCAAATGTGCGAGAAGGAGTTCTACAATAGTTACAGAAATGGCTTCCATAAGAATTATGGAAGTACCTCCTACAAGTATTGTAGAACCACTTCCACAAGTGTTGTAGAAAAACCTTCTAGAATTACTATAGAATGACCTACTACAAATGTTATAGGAGGCTCGAGCTGTTAAAGTCAATTTTGCTTGTTGGTTCTTTCTACTCTAAGATAAAAGTTCTAAGAGATGAAATGAGAAAGATTTCTCAAAAGTGAAAAAGGTAAAAGGAAGGCAAGGCTAGAGGAATCAATCTCGATAATAGAGTTACATGCCACCATTGCAGCAAGTCGGGCCATAGAAAGAAGAAGTGCAAGTATTGAGTTACTTAATTGAATTATACTTTGGGTTGAGAATTCTCCTTAGGTATTGGATATCAATAATGATATCATCTCTATAAAGGGGTTGCAAAGGATAACATGAAGAAAAAGACCATGAGGAAGGACGACCCTTAGACTTGAGAGTAGAACAAGTGTTGCTTTATTAACCATGGGGATGATCCACTTAGCTGTAGATGGAATTAAGGTGGGATTATTATATTTGTCTTTGGTACAAACATTTTTAAGAACATCTCTATTGGATAGAGAGGGTTTTGATTGATGAATCTAAACGATGCATATGCTCCATAGTACTTTAATTTGTATTGGTACAATGAAAATGATCTATCCAACCCCAAAATTTTATCTTACATATTCAAAAATGCAATTCAAGAAAATTGAATAATCAAGCATGCTAGATTATGTCATGTCTCTAAGGAAAAAGTTTGAAAGACGACATAATTACTTGACCTCACAAACTCGTAAGAAATGCCGACTTGTGAATCTTACCTCAAGAGGAAGATGACCAAATCATCATTTATTGGACAAGTGGAGCAGGCTACTAATCCTTTAGATTTAATCCATTTGAATGTATGTGGCCCGCTAAGCATTAATACATGAGGGACCTATCCCTAATTTATTACCTTAACCAGTGACTTTTCTGATTTTGGTATGTGTATCTTTTAAGATACAAGTTTGAAGTCTTTGAAAGGTTCAAAGAATTTAAACATGAGGTAGAAAATCAATCTGATAAAAGTACTGAAGTTTCTTCAAATTAATTGAAGAGGCGAGTACTTTGGTGGTGATTCTTTGATTATCTAGGAGAGATTGAAATTCTCTTGCAGTGGACTCCGCCATGCACACCTCAGTTGGATGGGGTAGCTGAGCGGAAAAAAAATCAAACATTAATAGACATAGTTTCATCTATTATGAGTTTCACTGGCCTTCTTCCTTCATTCTAAGGATATACCCTAGTGACATTCTTACTTAACATAATGCTATCAAAGATGGTGTCTAAAATACCATATGAGATGTAATACAACAAGACCCTCTCTTACAAATACCTTAAGATATTGGGGTTTTTTGCTTATGCAAAGCAACTAGTAGAAGATAAGTTTTATGCAAGATTTATCTTATATAAGTTTATGAGGTATCTATTGGATATTAATTTTGTGACCCCTCAAACAAAGGTGTTTGTTTTAAGGAATGCCGCATTTCTTGAGAAGGAGTATCTATTTGATAGAAAAGGTGAGATTGTAGAACTTGAAAATTTTAAGAACCACAAAGTATCCCACATAAGGCAATGTTATCTGATCCAATGATTGACATTTCTAGTACTCAACCTCTTCGGAGATCTATAAGGATCTTAAAGCGACCTAAGCACAACTTCTTTTTAAAGAGCAATAAAAAGGATATTTCTTTGGATATTAATCCAAGAAACTATGGAAAAGTAGTGTTGGACATTGATTCAATAACATGGTTAGAGGCCATGCAATCCAAAATGGACTTTATGTACTCTAACATGGCATAGACCTTAGTGGATCCACTGGAGACATTTACTCCCATCGAGTGTACATGGATCCACAAATGCAAAATTAGAGTACATAGGGATGTAGTAACCTACAACACACGATTAGGATTATACTCAAAGTGTTGGGTTCGCATGATACTAGGATACTTGGCCTAACAAAATTAAAAATTTCAACAAAATATACATCATATGCATGGTACTATATCCCAGATCTATTACGATTGATCAGTTATATATTTATCGATACCCACAAATAATGTTCAAGTACAAACTTATAATTATTATACCTAAAGCTTTTTGATTGATGACAAGGATAGAAATAATTCAAATCGTTCATTCTACCCCTTGTACAAATCAAATTCACCTTAGAGTTCCAAGCATCACTCCCCTAATGATATCTACACCTTGGATGTCTATAACAGTTGTATCTATGCTAGTAATAATCAACTCAGTAATTCCAACTAGATATAATTGTTAAATAAATACAACTCTTTTTATTTGATTGGTATGTATGTGAAAGGCGAAGTTAAACTTAGCTAAAAGTTGGAAACTTTTTATGGACAAAGGAAATTTGGGGACAAATTTTTGAGGTCTTTTGACCAAAAATGTAAAGAAAAAATATTCTTCATTTTTCGGCCCTTAAGGATTTGTAAACCCCTCAAGTCTCAACCCTTGTGGGACACAAGAACCCGACCTTTTTTATCCATCCTTGATATGTTCACACTTTGTGTAACACCCACATCACTACACAACCATATATATTGTATAATTTGACATGATAGACCCTGTGTGCATGCTAATTTTTCTAGATTTCAGTTCGACGTAGATGATTCAAATTTAATTATCTAGATTTGTATTCACCTTCAATAGTAGTGGAGTCAATTAGAAAAGTTCCAAGTAAGAGATAACTGTGGATTACACAATCAAGGCTTAATACATTAGAGCATGCGATACTGCGAAAGAAACTGTTTAGATACAGAACTTCATCCAAGAGTTAGTTGTAGTTCTGACTATTATTGATCTAGTATTGGTGTACTTCAATAACAACATGATAACTGCACAAGCAACGGAGCCTAGTCTCAATAAAGATCCAAGCATATTATAAGGCAATACCATTTAATTAGAGAAATTATTAGTAGAGGCGACATCAAAGTGGAGAAAATAGCCTCAGCTAAAACTATAGTAGACCTACTAATTAAATCCCTAGTACAGAGAGTGTTTGAAGGAGCAAGAATTTCCAGGAACATTTGGAACATTTTGTTTCTGAGCAGAAGAGCCATTTTCAAATAGTGTTCGATTGATTACATATTAATCAATATTTGATTGATTGGTCTGAGGTTATCAATAAAAAAGATTTGTCTAAGCCACTTCGTTTCTTTTTGTCCAAGTCACTTCTTTTTTTGTCCAAATTGCTTTTCTTTATCAGAGTAACTTGTAAAAGAAAATTGTCAGAGTAGTGCCTGGTGAGCTTATTACATTGGCCATGATTTTACTTTTGTAATAAATGATCTTATTCAATTAACACCAATATAATAGTATTTGTTTATCTTAATATTTTTTATTAAATTAGATGAAGTTCCTAGACCATACGTAGATTAGGGGAATGGTCGCACATAAGATGGCGATCATGGAGTATGCCTCTATAACTTTGGTCTTAAAAATATTCTAAGTCTAGGATTTATTAAGACAAGACATGGATGGGTTCAGTAAGACTTACGCATATGATGCAAGCTCATAAAAAATGATGCCTCATTCCATGGGCATCGGTATTATGACACTAGTGTATGTATACAGGTGCTTGTTAGAGACAAGTGCACTGAACAACTTCGTTCGAAAATTCCTAATTGGGAATAATATTGTTGAATGGAATTTTTTTGTTGTGAGAGTGCTTGAATTAGTCCTTAGACTTAAGGCATCATTGTAACCTTGTGCACAACATAGTGCACTTTGATTTATTTCCCGATTGGATAATAATCATAAAGGAATATTTTGGGGGCATAAATTTCGTGTATGGAGGTTTATGATAGCTAATAAAGAATCTATCACCTTTGTATATAAATAGGTAAATCTCCTTTAATTTCTTTAGTATTTGATTCTAGAAACCCTTGGCCAAGGTTGGGTGGTAATGAGGAAAAGAGATTTTTAATTTTATCATTGAATCAAGTTACTAGGAAGGGTTACATTGTAATTGAGCTAATAGGGTTTCTACTAATAATCATGCCCTAGGCTCAATAGGAAAATTGGTTGACAGAATAACCGTACTTACATGGTATTCATAGTTGGAAAGCTTCGTTTTTTCATGTGGATCTAGGTATTCATGGCATATTGCAAGATGCTACCCATGATTTATGGGTTCTTGGAATTAATGGGTTAATTCAAAAATGATTAATTAATTAGATTAATTAATCAAAATATTTAATTATTTAATTAAGTCAAAAAAATTGTGAACCCATTACTAGCTTATGGATGAACCTAAGGGATCAAACATTAGCTCGAACAAGTCTATTTATTGCATAAGAAATAACCCAAGTGTTGAACTAATTAAATTAGTATGATTAATTAAATAATAATTAATAAATCCAAGTGCTAAATTAGTTCAATTAATTGGTTGAATTAATCGATTGACCTAAATGGATAAGGATCATGACTTAGAACAAATAATTACTTAATTCAATAAATTAATTTTAGTGTGCCTATTTAATTCGTGGGATGAACTTATTAAATGATTGGATCAACTAATTTTTGACCTAATTAATTGATTGGGTCTATGACCATTTGGTATGGGCTTGTAGGAAGCCCATTTAAATTGAATTGAGAATCCAAATCCGAAGAGCAATAAGGTTTAAGAATATGCATATGATATAAATTCTAACTAAGTGTGAACACAGGGGAAGAAAATAAAGAAGGAGTATCCCATACTAGTGGAAATTATGAGGCTTTAAAGCCTCAAAGGCCCGGCCACCTAGCCTTGTTTCCCTAAAGTGCCTTGTTCGTCCCCTTTCTTGTCCTGCAAAAAGCATCCCTTGCTATTGCTTTTGAAAAGTGTTTGATTCTTTTATTCACAAGTTGATTCAAGAATCGAAACACATACCCCTCACATACTAGCTGTGCTCATTCCAAATTTCTAAACACTTTCTTAGGTCAAAATTATTGAATCATTTCCTACTAGCGTAGGAACAATTGCGAGTGGGCATCAAGCATGTAGATACACCTAGAGGGGTAACACTTAGAACTCTAAGTGAACCTTTACAATAAGAGGGGATTGGAATCAATCTTTTCATTCTATTCATAGAGAGATAACGATTTGCATAGTTCCATGCATCTTGATCAAACAAAAGTGTAAAATGTATGAAGTTTTTAACTTTGACCTAGACGGGGTATTTGATCGCTTACTTTGATCAATCGTATGGATTTTTGGGATACCTATTAATGCATATGATGAATGTTTTAATAAAATTTTAAATTTTTGCTACTCAAGTAATTTTAGAATTGCATGAACCGACATCATTTATATCATAATGAAAAATAGATTCAATAGAGTACTATAGTTTCAATTTTCCTATTTTGATATCACGAACACATCCTTAGTTTTTTTGCAAGTACTTAAGGATTAACTTCATGGATTTCCAGTGCTCTTGATTGGATAAATATCTGCTCATGGCACTTAGAGCATACACGACATAAGCCTCATACATGTTAGAGTAGTGCTCGATAAGTCAATTATATAAGCATTCTTTTTCAATTCGTATTAATAATATATGAATTTTTTCATTTTTATTTACTTTTTTTAAAATTTGTAGTAAGTTCTTAAACCATACATAGCTACGCGGCATGGTCAAGCATATGATGGTGATGATGAAATCCGTATCTATAGCTTTGGTCTTAATCGTTTTAAGGCAAGAATCATTGAGATGGGACATCAATGATGATTCAATAAGACTTGCACATATGAGGTATGCTCGCAAGGAGAATTTTCATTCCTAGACTTTGGTTTAAGGGCTCCAATGCATATATGTAGGTGTTTGTTTGGGAACAAATATGTTGAACAACATTGCCCCAAAATCCCTATTGGAGTTAGTGCGAAAGTTAATTCTTACACTTGAGGCACCATGGTAACCTTGTGTATGATTTATCATACTTTGATTTATTCTCTAGGTACATGATAATCACAAGGGGGAATAGTCTAGGTGAAAATAATCATGTATGGAGATTAATAATTAACCAACAAATGATCTATTACCTATTTAGATGAATAGATAAATCTCTTATATTTTTCATAGTGCTTGACTTGAAAACCCTTAGCCAAAGTTGGATGAAAGTTAGAAAATGATTTTCTAATTTCATCATGGAGCCAAGTTACTAGGAAATAATACATACCTATTACCTATTTGGGTTTCAACTAATAATTCATACCTAGGTCCAATTAAAAAATTAGTTAATGAAAGGATCACACTTGCATAATACTAGTAATTGGAAAGGTTCGCTACTTTACCTATATCTAGAATTTCATGGCTTGTTGCTAGATACTAAACATGATATATGGGTTCTTAGAATTAAAAGGGTTAATTTTAAGAGAATTAATTAATTAAAATAATTTTAATTATTCAATTAAATTATAAGAGTTGTAAGCTTATTATTATTTTATTGGTGAACCTAAAGGATCACATACTAACTTGGATGAATTCATTTCTTATCACGAAAATCAATACAATTATTGGATTAAATAAATAAATTAATATGGTTAATTTTATTAATTAATTTATTAGATTTTAATTAATTTAAGATTAAATAATTTAATTAATTGACTGAATTAATTAATTGGATTTATTAGATTAGGAAAGCTCGAATTGAAAAATTAATCAATTGAATGAATCAATTAATTCTGGGCCTTTAAATAATTCATGGGATGGATTAATTTAATTTCATTGATTAGATTAATTAAAATAAGCCTAATTAATTTTTTAGGCGTAGCTCCAATAGGTATGAGCTTAACGGGATCAAGGCCTAAATAGGAATTGGACTAGAAATCCAAATTCTAATGGTCTAAGGAATGTGAAGCCCTTCCCAAATAAAGACACTATCCAAAAGAAGCAGAGATAGAAGAGGAAAATGAGTCCCAGGAATTAGGGCCAATGAAAGGCCCTCATAGCACAATTTTTTAAGGCACTTGAAGCACATGATTTTCAATTGATTTTCCAGCATAATATTTGTAGAGGAAAAAGTTTTTCTTCTCCTAAAATTCTCCAAAACTCTGGCCTTCCCTTCTCCCAAAAATTCGTCCACCTCTCTTCCACCAAGATTGATTGTAGCATAAGTTGGATTAGGAATACAAAATAAAAAATATTTATATAAAAGGGTTTTTTATATTGTTCTGAAATTTAATTTCCCAAGGCGTAGAACTATTGAATTAATTTGATTAGCATAGGACTAATTGAGAGTAAACATCCAACATGTGGATATACTTAGGGGAGATACAATTGGATTTCCAATACAAATTGTTTAATCAGGGGTTTTGGAATTCATGGAATTCAACACTCCTAATTTTAGTAGTGGAGCAACCGAATAATTTGGATTGTTTCACATCCTTTGCATCAATCAAAAGCATATAAGTATAAATTCTTAACTTCCCACACCAGAATTAAGTATCACATAATTGATCCAACTGCCATAGCAATGGACTATGTAGGTATTAGTATAATTATGATTGTCATAATCATATTATTTTTTAAAATTCTTAAATTTTGTTGTGAATGTATCCCAGGGTCGTGCGAACCCAATACTAGATAGCATGGAACATATTATACTTCCAAACGCAAATGCATAAGGTAAATTATTTTTCCTCTTTCTTCCAATTTCCTTAGGGACATAGACTTCAGAAAAAAAAATTCTGTGACTCATTGGCAAGAATCCTCTATTAGATTTTTTTCATGCTAAACATCTTCACCATTTTGTTTATGTACTATATCCTCTAGATCTATGATGCATCTCCCAAATCCTTCATAAAAATTTATGTAGATAACCACGCTTTAATTGATTGCAACATCCCTACATAATTCCAGTAAGAAGGATGTCAATATAAAGCACTAAGAATGTTACCACGCTTCCACTTAATTTTTTTCTACACAGTTCATTCCCATTCTTAAGAAAATCAAATTATTTTGTTTGTCTCATCGAATTGAATGTCCCATCTTTTAGAGGTTTTTTTGAGCTTATAACTAAATCTTTAAAGCTTGCAAATATGTTGCTCCCTTTATTTGGATAAATCTTTATATCCATTAGTCAAATCTCATCATCATAATATTCAGATATGACAAGCAAAATTCTTATGGCTTTAGCATCGCCAATTTGGAAAGGTTTTCTCATAGTTAACCCCTTTATCTTTGAGTGTAACCTTTCATATCCAAGCAAGCTCTATCTGTCTCCACCTCTCCTTCAACTCCATGCTTTCGCATTTAGACCCACTTGCAGCCGATGGGTATGATACCCTTCTAGGTGGGTCAATTAAGGTCCATACCTGGTTAGAGTACATAGAGACCATCTCGAATTGCATGGCATCTTGCCATCTTTTCAAATTGATATCGGGCATCACCTCCCCATAATTCATTAGATTGATATCCAAAAGGAGGTCCTCTTTGTTGCCTTCAAGCAAGAGTCTATACATCTCTTGCTACTTCGAGATCTTTTGGATCTTCTTGGAGGTTGTGTACTAGAAGCTTGAGTGAAAGGTAGTGGCACCATTATTTCTTATGAGATAATTTATGTTTTTTGAATTTTTTCAAGTTTTATAAATTTATCAATTCTATCTAATAGAAATTACTTCTTGCTTTATTCAATAAAGTAAACACTTGCTTTATTCTTAAGCCTAAGGGTCATCCTTCAACTCAGCCTCTTGCTTCTATTCATCCTCTACAACTCTTTGTAGAGAAGATATCATTATCCGACATCCAATACTCAAGGATCATCAACAAAAAAGTTAACTTCATCAAAGCACAAACTTGAAGTAGAACCTTTTCAAATTCTATTAAGCAAGGCAATCTATACACTTTCTCTTTAAATGCCCTAACTTGCCGCAATGGTAGCACGTACATTTCTTATCTGGATTAGTACATTTACCCTTGTCTATTTTTGCTTTTGTTTCTTTTAAGAACTCATTCATATTCCTTCTCTGAGACCTTTTGTCCTAGAGTACAAAAAACCAACAATAAAAAATGGGTTTCTATAGTTAGACTCTCCCATAACATTTATACAAGATCCTTTCTATAATATCTGTAGAATACATATTTACTACACTTGTAGGAGGTGCTTCCACAAATTTTGTGGGAGTCATTTCTATAACTCTTGTTAAAACTTCCTTTAGCACTTTTATCTTTTGGAATTCAAGAACCTTTCTCAAACTTCAAAACTAGTTTAGATAGATTGGGCTAGTGAGTTTTTTATTGTACAAAATATTTAAGTGAATTTTAGTCATTTATTTAGCATTAATCAATATCTACTAAAATAAATACGAGACAGAAAATTCACATTAACATAACATTTAGAATCTTGGTCTTTTAACTCTAATTGTCTCTTATTATTTTATTTGACTTCCACCACCCTCATGATGGAGGAAAATCGAGTTTCTTAGTGGGATTTAAATTAATTGATTTTCATCATGTACCGTAATATTATGAGTGGATATGATAAAGATCAAATGGTAGCACATTGTTGATCATATCTAGCGCAATTCTCTAGATATTTTGCCACATTTTTCTCATAGATCCCAATATTATAAAGACCTTATGGTACTTAACATTGAGCAAGACCACTCAAATATCCATATAAATGAGCATCTCAATATTCCACACCTTTTGGCCAATGATAGAGATGAGTCCACCCTATCGGCATCTAATGCTTAGTAGTAATCACAGCTTGCCTACACTTAGCACATCCCGGCCAACAGACTAAATGCAGTAGCATATTGGCATGTCACTACTTATGATGAAAGGCATGGATGATTGAGTTAGATTCAATTTTGCCTATTTTTGCTTGATATCAAACCTATAGGTTTTCTACTTGAAAAATATTTTTTCAAGTAAGGGAAACACGGGGTTTTACATGCAAGGCGTCATCAAGTTTCTATCTTTTTTATTAATGTTATCTATCTTAACAATCACAAGAATACATCATAAGAAAAGTATTAAATAAATCATAACATACATGATATACATACTAAAAAGTAAGGATGAGCATGAGCCTTTATTTCATATGTGATTCACTCAAGCCAAAGTGGATCAAAGGTTAATCTAAGGGTGATAATTAAAATACAAATTGATCCTATTTGTAACATATATGCATCCCAAGCATACATGGGGCCTTCATTTCATGTTTTCCTTCAATTTGGTCTCTTTCTTCTTGTAATGTCCACCAAAAAAAAAACTTCACCAACCTATTCTACTCTCATTATATTTGAATATACTTAAGAGTCCTTGGAATAAGTTCCAAGGGGAGGTGCAAGAAGGGAGATTGAAATACATTTCGATAAAAAATAGAGAAAGACAAGATTCTCATGCCTCATTTTAATTAAAACTTATAAAATAAGCCAATCACATTAGTCTTAGCTCTGTTATTATTATAATATCATTTATTCATCACATGATGACAAAAATACATAAATTTATCGATTACGTTTGTGTCATTTTATTTAAATTTAGAATTAAAATTATAATTCTTCATGAAAAATATTTTTTCTTGAATTAAAATTAACAACTAATTTTTAAATAAAAAAACTCCAATCATATAACCCATGCACGAACACGAGATGGGACAATAGCCCAAGAGTACTACCTCTTTACCTGAAAGATAGCCTTCATGCCGATACTCATCCTCAGTGCTGGTAGATAACTTGCTTGGCCTATTGCCTAGTACTTGAGTTGACAGCTAGACATCACACATCAGGTAGCAAGCTACTCATCAGTTCGAGTCCATCTTGTTTTTAGTTTTTTAAATAAAATAAAAAATAATAATTCCAAATGAACATAAGGTTTTATTATATATAAAAATACACAATATTTATCCATAACGTATGCTCCGATATCATTGGGTTTGCATAGTCCCCCCAAATATATGTTGTAGAAGAGTTTTAAAACTTTTTCAAGTGAGATTTGATCTATTATGATAATTTAATTCTTGTATTAGTTAAGTTCAAAAAATTTATACCTAAAGCTTCTGACAAAGTGTAGTAGATTTTGAAAGGTAACTAATCATTTTCAACTTTCCAATGCTGAAATTGAGAGTTCTTAAATTGAATCATAAATCCATAACTGCTTTGCTGGAAAAAATTTAAAAATAGCTTCAGGTGTTTCTCTTCTAAAGTTGATCTACATGTTGAGAGCCCATACAAAAATAAATCTATGCTAGTAGATTCAATTTGATAATTTCTATATAAGGTATTAGTGTAACTTTAAGAAGCATTAATAGAAATACAATGTGTATTGGTATAGAATTTTTGGATTCTTTTATCAAAATGGAAGAAAAAAAAGAACAATAATCACACAAAAGGAGATGTATGGTGGATAGTTTTTTAGGGCTCACTTTTACACGAGCTCTGCAACAAAATCCTTGTATTTTTCACACAATTTTTGTTCCTTATGAGGGGTATTCATACCCCCAACTTTTCCATCTCAATGGGACTCCCAACTCGTGTGAAATCCCATCTCCAAAAAGGAAGTTTTCTTACGTATCAAGGACTCTTATGGATAGTATCATCTACTCATCCATCTACCTTAAGTCCTTCTTGTAGGATTGGATTTTCCGTCAGTCAATTCCTATTAGCTCTTGATCCTATCAAGCCCATACATTTTGGACCTAAGCCTAAAATAAATTAAGCACATTTAATTGATTCAATAAAATAAAATTAATTAATCCATCATAAGAATTAGTCATTGTTGATTTAATTAGTTAATCCAATCAATTAATTAATTACTCTAATTGAGCTTCTTCTAATCTTATTAAGTGCAATTAATCCAACACTTGAATTAATTGAATCCCATTAATTAATTAATTACTTAATTGAATAATTTGATTGTTTCCTTTAATAAGAAATAGACTTGTCGAAGTTAGTCTGTGACTCGTTAGACTTACCAATAAGTTAGTAATGGACTTACAACTCTTGTGACTCAATGAAACAAACAAAATTATTCTGATTAATTAATCTAATTAATTGATCCTCTTATAATTAGCCCTTAAATCTACGAACCCATCAATCATGATTAGTATCTAGCAACATGTCATGAAAACTTACATATAAGTGAAGTATCGAATATTTCCTATTACTAATACCATGCATGTATGGGCCCTCATCATCAGGTCTCTCAATTGGACCTAGGGTACGGATTTAGTCAAAACTCAAATAACTTAATAACTATGTATATATTCCTAGTTACAAGATTTAAAGATAGAATTTGAAAATCCATTTCTAACACTCATCTAGCCTCGATCAAGGACTTTCAAGACAAGAACCGTAGAAAACATAGAACATTCTCCTATTTATATAGATAGGTAGTGGATTTCTTTGTTGCCACTCGTTAAACTCTATACATAATTAAATTTTACCCAAAATATGTCTCTTGTGATAATTCTGTAATCAGATAACAAATCAAAACATAACCAACCATGCACAAGATTATCATGGTTCATAAAGTCTAAGGGCTAATCTTGCACTATTGTAATGTAGAAATTTTATATTTCGATAATGTTTCATTTTCATTTAAAATTTTCTAAGTGGAGTTGTTCAGTATATTTGTTCTCTAACAAATACCCACATATATGCACTAGTGTGCATACACTGATATCCATGAAACGACACATCTTTTTTGTGAGCGTGCATCTTATGTGCAAGGTTGGTTAAATCATCAATGTCCCATCTCAATGATTCTCAAGTTAGAAGGATTCAAGACCAAAATTATAAAAGCCTATTTCATGATCGACATCATATGCATGACCATACGTATGATGTAAGTACTTCATCTAAATTTAATCAAAGCAAATAAAGATGAAAAAATGCCTAATTTACTGATATTGATTTAAAAATAATATTTTTACTAAAGTACAAAGCAGTCAATGAATTTGCTCGTCAGGCACTACTATAACAGTAACTATGTATACAATATATGATTATTATATGTATATGTTGGACAAAAAAAATTCAAAACATTTAAATAGTATCTACAAAAGTTTAGTATATAATATATCAATATATATAGTACATATTCTTGAGTAACTAATTATGTATAAAATATATGAATATTATTTGTTGTACTTAAAAAAATAGTTACATCTAAAAATATACAAACTTCTAAATAAATAATATTATTTTTAATTTTTTATCATTTAAAAAATATTTCTTATGTAGATACATTGATATAACATTAATATTGAAGAACAATATTAATATATTATGTATAACTAAGCCATATTTTGAAATTATTTACAAAAACATACAAACATCTAAATAAGTATTTACAAATATGTAATATATTCATATATATTAAATATTTTAAATATGTGATTTTGTATAAATTTATATAGTTATATATGTTTATTGTACTTATAAAAAAATATTTTTTATCTAGCTATATCCAAACATCTAAGTAAGTATAGTATGATTAATTTAATATTATAACAAATTATATTTATGTATACGTTGAAATTACATTAATATTGAAGAAAAATATTAATATATTACATCTAACTAAGCCATGCATTGAAATTATTTATATAAAAAAATATCTAAATAATTATCACAAATATTTTATATATTAATACGTATTAAACATTTTAAAATAAGTGATTATATATAAAACATAATTATTTACATATATGTTTTTATTTATGAAATGTAAACATCTAAAAATATACAAACATCTAAATAAATGTATTGTGTTTAATTTAGTATTTTGGGATAAATGAAACAAAAACGCCTGTGTTTTAGCAAAGTTGCTAAAAAACCCCTGTTTTAAAAGAAAATAGCCTAAAAACTCTCCATATTATTTTAAATTTTGCACACTCGCCATTGTTATTAGTTTTGTCTAACATTGTTAGTTTTTTCTGTGAATTGCCTGTTATACCATTGACATCTCAACCGTTGGATCTACCATTTCAAATAAAAAAACATTTCATCCATTAGATCAAATCTAAAATCAAAATCAATATTCTATATTTTCTAATCTTCTATTTATTTTTTTTTTATTTTTTTTCAAATCTTATATTTTTTTATACTTGATAAATGCATATTTTTACATAATTTGTATCAATTTTTCTATGTCTTCTTTCTTTTGTTCTTGATAATAATAGGTTTTTATTAATTTTTTATGTGTGATAGGAATTTGGGAATCAAAAGATAAAAAATGAGCCAAAATGAAGTCGAAACAAGCATTTTTAGGCCAAATTGACACGGTTCCACTGCAGCAGTTTTTATATTTTGGGAATAACATTCTGATCCAAAGACCTATGGACCTGATTCTTTGCTCATTAGAAAGGTAAGAGATATGTATACAACTTTCATGTTGCCAACCTTTCCTAATTCAATTGATTTCAAAGAGAACAATTCGGTTAAAGAGTCAAACGGGTACTGAAACTTTCAGATATGGTAGTCTTGGTAGTTTTGGCATAACTCTCTCCAAAATATGATATTGATCTATTTCAAGTGGTTACAGAAAGCTAACAGATAGGGATAAAAAATTTATGAGATACCGAAAGCTAATTTAGCCTATAAATTGGTCAAACAATCAGTTGAAAGGGGCTAAACTATGTCAAAAACTGAACTGAAGGAACAAAAATAGCAACGCCACCGCCATGGTGCCAAACAGAATAGAGAGCATGGCGCCTAAGTGCCAAAACAAGGCGCCTAGGCATCGGAAACAGAGGAAATGGTGCCTAAGCGCCAAAACAGGGCGCCTAAGCACTATCCATGTGACAAAACTAATGTTTTTAGTTGGAGTGGTGACAAGTGGCGATCCTTTATATTTTTTGACAAATGTTTGTGATATGTATACACTAGATACATATATCACACCACACACACTACATACTTTACACACACATTACTCACTTTACACCAAATGCACAATACACTTTACACACTTTACACCAAATCATATCACCATCTCACACTTTATAAAAAGACACTATTATCTTAACACAAACAAAAAAATTCAGATTCACTCACTCTCTTAAAAATCACATACATCTTTTGAAAGCACTTTTAGGGTTTTGGAGCCTCAAGGAAGAAAAAATGGAAGAGGCTTAGAGGAGGAGACATCCATAATCTATCATCAACCTCAACTGTCTTCTTTAACCAATAAGTTTCTTTGATTCTCAATGTTGCTAATTTTTATTCTCTTGTCATTTTTTATCATGTTAGGCTAAACTTTCTTATTGGTTGAGGTTGATTTCAAAGCCTTAGATATGAGTTTTTATAATTAAGTGTTTAATATTATTGATCACTTTCCAAGTGAAGTTGTTTATGTTTTTCTATGCTTAATGTCTTTTGGGTATTTTTTTGCTTTATTTGGGTGCACAACCAAATTGTGTTTAAGAACTCCCTATAACTAGATTAGAGATTTTTTATCCGTAATTATCTTGAATTTTTAATTATGTGTAGTAAATTGTGATTAATGATTATGGAATATTTTTGTTAATTTCAATGAAAAACATAACCTAAGTTAAATGACCTGAGCTTGTATGGTTGTTGCTTAGATCAATCTACTTTTTTGTTTTAATGCATCCATTGGATTAAATCTAGAGAGCTTGTTTTAGGTTGTTTGGTGGGTAGGGAATTAGATAAAGAACTTGTTTTATCTAACGAACAACTAAGAAAAGATTGGGGTAATAGAGCTTGTTATTACCTACGGTTGATAATTTCATTGATAAATTGTTCATAATATTGATATAAAATTACAACTCATTATCTAGTGGTGGCGAATGAAACTTCAACCTAGTTTAATCACTTGTTGCTTATTGATTTAATTTCCATTGCTTTGAATTTTAATTAGTTTTAGTTTCTGCAACTTAATTAATCAACTCAATCCCCCCTCCCAAATATTTGTTGTTTATTTCTAGAGTTTGCTTGTTGAAACCTTAGTTTTAAGTGTAATTTTGAAATTAAAATTCTTAATTAGTTGAGTCGATAGTAAATCAATTAGTCTTAATCCCCGTGAGATTAACTATTACTCACTCTATATTCATTAAAAATTTATTGAAAAGTAAAGTTTAAATTTGGTAGGCCTACGACAATCGATCAATACTTTATTATAAATATACATCTATATATACTTACACATATATACATACATAAGTAAAAGGGGTGGGACGGCGGTTGCTGGGTGGGCTGTAGTCATCACGACTTGTGGGTGGGTGGTGGGTGGAAAAAGAATAAGAAGGAAGAAGAAGAAGAACAGAAAGAAGAAATGGGCAACAGCAAACGGGGCAAGCGGTGAAGAAAAGGAAGAATAAACGGGTAGCAGCAAGCGCGATTAGCAATGGGTGCAGGTGGATAGGTGGATGAATAAGAAGAAAGAAGAAGAGGGTGGCGACGGTCGCGAGTGGGTCGGTGGTGGGTGAAAGAAGAAAAAAGAGAAGCAGAAGCAGAAGCAGAAAACAAACATATTGGGTAGGTAGGTGAGTGGGTAAATAGGTAGGTGGGTAGGTAGTTGGTGGAAGATCATAAAAAGAGAAAATAAGAATTGGAGAAAGATGAAAAATAAAAAATACTTTTTTTATTCTAAGAAATGGGGTAACAAAATTATCAATAAATGTAAGTTATTCATATAAATTAAAAAAATTATTTTTTATGAAATTTCTATAAATTATTTGGATGTTGTGAATTTTACAATTTTTATGGAAATTTTTGTAATTTTTAAACAGTTTTCTTAAATTTATGTAATTTTATGGCATTTTTATTAAATTTTGTAGCTTTTTTGAAAATTCTATATTTTTTTGTGAAATTTTTTTGGAATCTTTGTAATTTTATAATTTTATGAATGTTTATGGGAAGAATATGATGACAAAATATAAAAAGAAAATGAAATAAAAAATAAAGAAAAAATTAAAAAGTAGATATAATTATATTTTATTTTTTAATAATCAACTAATTTTAATTATTAATTAAAATGTAATAGTTCTTATTTTTTTGAAAATGAGTAAACATTTTATGTTAAAAATAAGAGTATTACTTATTAAAGTAAATTAATAAATAAAAAATGCAATATATAACATGATTTAGTTCTTTACCAATTAAAATTTATTTTACATGTAAAACATATGTTTTTTATTTTTAATTCTACATAAGATAGTAATGCTTTTCATCCTACATATAATATGTACATATGGTAGGGGCATACCAGTCAATTAGTATAGATTTTTTGGTCAAAAGATATCAATTTCACTCATTTTCGCAGGTTCAGCAGGTGTACAACACGTCCGTTAACTTTGATAAAATAGGATTTTTTTTTTTTTTTTTTTTGGCTAAATCTAAAATAACATAGGGTTTTTAGGCTTTTTCTTTTTTAGGACATGGAGTTTTTAGCAACTGCGCTAAACCACATGGCAGTTTTTTGGCATTTATCCCTTGTATTTTAAAATAATAGTTATTTTTTAAATACACTGAAATTGTATTGATACAAAGAACAATGTACATTAAACCAATAATTAAGTAATTAAATTCAAGCAAATGTAAATAAGTTGATATGTGTGAGTGGTTGAGGAGGCATTATTGGAGTATTCCCATATAGGTTCAAATCCCTTAGTTGATGAAAACTTTCTGCTTTGATCCGACTGGCACCGTGTCACCGCTACATCATTGATCTTTCCACCAATTTTCACATGTTACGTGCTGACACGTGATATTTTCAATGAATTTTATGATTTCTGAAAAAAAAAAAAAGATTAAATTTGTCAAAAATTGAAACATATAAGACAATTTATATCAACGCAAACTTAAAGGACCATAAATAAAATGTAGTTAATTTACTGGAAAAAATCCCTATAATGAAAACTAGTGAGTTACATCACTCTGTCCCCTAGACTTTCTTTTGCTGACTGGAGCTCCTACATGGCCTCATACTATGTCCAGGTCTCCCGCATGTTCCATACCTCATCATATTTTATGACTCTCTCCAAGCTCCCCTACTGTCATTTTTAGGGATTTATGCCTCCTAAGGGGTAGAAGCAGTAAACTTTCAAGTTTAGCTGTGAGAGTGGTCAAAATGTGGGATTTGAGATCATATGCATCTTGTCATTGTATGTCTTTATGTACATATTTTGTTAGGAACGAATTTATTTTTAATCAAAGTGCCGGAATCAACTTTTTGTTACGAATGCACGTTTCTAATTTTTAAAGATTACATGTACTCTTTTATTGGACTCACATTAATATGTCCCACCATTATATTACAATTATTTATCCTCCAACTTTGGATATATCACACTTACATGAACCTTCCCATGCAATGGTAAAATTGTCAATTGCCTGTAAGATTTTTTTCGATATTTTATTTTATTTTTTTTCTTTTTGAAACATTTTTGTGAGGATAAATTGCTCATTTTGCACATTCCATTAGAATTGACAGATTATGTTAGTTAGAGGTGAGATGCCTCTTATTTTGCGGTAGAGAAGTTGATAATCACGAGAAAATGGCAAGGGAAATCAATGTAATTTAACCTAATTCTAAATGGAGGTAGCAAGTACAATTCCCTCAGTTCCATTTTTAAGGTTGGATTTGATTGCATAGAATTTTAAATGAGAATTGAAAAAAATAATTTTTTTTTATACCTTTACATTATTATCCTAAAAAATAGTGAATGAGAATTAATAATATCACATTTTCACTTTAAATGTTAGAGTTTTTCAAAATAAAAAAATTTCATTATTAAAAAGTAATGAAATGTTTGTTGTTGTTATTGTTGTTTTGGTGGTATTTGATAAAAAAAAAATTAAAAAATAAATTTTATATTGAAAAATGTGATGTATATTTATTTTTATTTTTTGGGGTTGAAACTATTTTGTTTAAAGACAAACCACTAAAAATGATAAAGAGACGGGTTTGGTCAAACTCGAGATTCATCCTATTAATATTTTTTAGAATTCGGATCCAATGGGTTAGATCCGCTAGACCCTGTTAGACCCATCTTATTACTTTAAAAATATAAAAAATTATTTTTAAAAAAAATAATACGCAATATTTTTTTAAAAAAATATATTTAGAAAAATATTGCATATATATATATATATAAAAAACGAGTTTGAAAAGAAAAATTCAAGATCCACCCTAAATAAACATATAATAGTAAAAATCTACCCTTTTATAATTGATATGTTTCATAAAAAAATAAGAGTGATATTTGAAATTAAAAAAAAAGTATAAAATAAATTCACCCATTGTCATTTTCACACCAAAATAATAGTGATATTTGAAATTGAAAGAGTTCAGAACAGGTGTTGCTTGCGATTCTCACTAACAATCACGCACATCAGGTCAAAATCTCGCTAACATGTGCGATCACACAAAAGACTAGGTACAAATTATAAATATTCACTCACTTGTAAGTATATATTCAGAGTTATAAAAAAAATCAGTAATGAAAACCATGCACTAATAATAATAATTCAAAGCTGAAATTCAGCATCAAACGTTTGAAGTCAACCAGGGAAAACCCCCAAGTGGACGGTATTCTTCATTTTCACGCTCTTTCCTCTGATTTTTTTATTCATAGCCGCAACTCACCTAATTAAAATATTAACTACTTCCCCTAACCGACCACCTAGTTTGTGTTTTCATTTTTTCAGTTTCTTTTGAATTTTTTTTTTGGTCAAATCCTTGCCAAACATATGGTTTATGGAGAATATTCTTCCTACACTCGCTGTGCATGGACTGACGATTGTGATGACATCATCTACTGTCATATATGCTTCATATGTATTATGTGGCATCCTCAAAACGGTTTTGATATGAACTTCAGGCTGATTTATCTATTTCCAGATTTATTATTTATTTATTTATTATTATTTTTTTGTAGGATGTTTTAAAATGAAGCTTATTTTTTTAAAATGGGATTTGTTTTACAAAACTATCCCTCTTATTTACATATAAAGGTATATATAACATCGATTATTTATCAAGACTAGGAATATTTTGTATATTACTTATGTCCTAAATTTATCATTATTTTTAAGACGTTTTAAAATAATATTCTATTTTTAAAATAAATTTCTTATATCAAAAATATTCTTAACTCTTCATCGAATTAAAAAAAAAAAAAATTCTTAATTTTAAAATGGAAGGGAAAATACCTAAAACTTTTATCTTTTTAACTGAAAAAACGCCAATTAAAAATTAAAGTCATATACATGTGTAAGCGTGTGTACTTTGAAGTCAGTTATTCTCCGGCCATCCCGGTCACCATCCCAATAAGGCCTTGTCGAAACACTCTCATCGTACCCTTCACTATACATACTTGTGTGTGTATATATATATATCCTCAGTCTCCCTCGACCATTTTTACTTCAAATCTCAGACTCTCTCTCAATTAGAGGAGAA
Organism: Paulownia fortunei; assembly: GCA_019321725.1. Classification (NCBI taxonomy): domain Eukaryota; kingdom Viridiplantae; phylum Streptophyta; class Magnoliopsida; order Lamiales; family Paulowniaceae; genus Paulownia; species Paulownia fortunei. The sequence continues at coordinate 11,784,698 of CM033115.1, read as the reverse complement.
ACCCATTTTCCTTCATGGCCTCCTCAGTGCTTTATCGCATGCCAAATCCAAGCATGAATTCTGCTACATTCACAGCAGACCCTATCCCACAGCCATGTTCTTTAAGGCAAGACTTGCCTTTGCTGAAATCAAATCCATCCACTTGTTCATCCTCCCATAATTACTTGCAATCTGGAATTCTGGATTCCACAACTACTGCCAAGCCCAGGACAAGGATTAGTACTAAATCCATGGCCTCGAAGCTGGCTAGTGCTTGGAGGGAGATTCAAGGTTTAAACAACTGGGAAAACTTGGTTGAACCCTTAGACCCTCTTCTGCGGCACGAGATCATTCGGTATGGAGAGTTCGTCACCGCCTGCTACAAGGCATTCGACCTCGACCCCAACTCCAAGAGGTACTTGAATTGCAAGTATGGCAAGCAAAGCATGTTGAGAGAAGTCGGGTTGGGGGATTCGGGCTATGAGGTGACTAAATACATATACGCCACAGCCCCAGATATCAACATTCCAATCCAAACTGGCGCTGGATGCAGTGGCGCCAGATGGATTGGATACGTGGCCGCATCATCAGATAAGAAAGTAAGCATACTAGGCAGGCGAGATATAGTGATCACATTCCGGGGGACAGTCACAAACCCAGAATGGATTGCAAATCTAATGAGTTCATTGACACCCGCACAACTTGACCCTCACGATCCAAGGCCGGACGTGAAGGTGGAAGCTGGGTTTTTGAGCTTGTACACTTCTAACGAAAGTGCCAGCAAGTTCGGGCTGGGGAGCTGCCGTGAGCAGCTCCTTTCCGAAGTGTCTAGGTTACTAAACAAGCATAAAGATGAAGAAATAAGCATTACTCTTGCAGGTCACAGCATGGGAAGTTCATTGGCTCTCCTCCTAGCATACGATATCGCAGAGCTTGGCTTGAATAGACCAAATGGTTCCGGGAAAGAGATTCCTGTCACGGCTTTTTCCTTTGGAGGGCCAAGAGTTGGCAACTCGAGCTTCAAAGAGAGATGTGAAGAGTTGGGAGTCAAAGTTCTTAGAGTAGTGAATGTGAATGACCCCATTACAAAGCTACCTGGGGTTCTTTTCAATGAGAATTTTAGGGGTTTTAGGGGGAGATATGAGTTCCCTTGGAGCTGCTCTTGTTATGCTCACGTAGGTGTCGAATTGTTGGTCGATTTTTTCAAGATGCATAATCCATCTTGTGTGCATGACTTGGAAAACTACATTGGCTTGCTCAAGTGTCCTAAGAGTTTGCAGAGGGATCATGAAGGGAGAAATTTGATGGAGAGGGCAAAGGGGTTTCTTTCCAGGGGTGCTCAAAGCTTCGAGACGTTGCAATTGAGAAATGCAGCCATAAATATGTTGAATTTGGTTCAGTCCCAATGGACATGACTACATCTATATATACACACACTAACAAAGCATTCTTGACATTCTGAAATCCTCAGCCTTTGGAAGTGATTTATGTCTTTTTGTGGTAGGGGAATTCATGTTTATATTGACCTAGAGATAGATAGAAGTCTTAATATTCCATAAGCTAATAGGACAACTTTGGAAGATATGCAAACGATCATGAAGGTTATGAAAATGATGCATGTTATACATGTACAACTTATGTTTGTTTGCTCATAAATACTTTTGATCATTTCAGATTGTCATCGTGAAAATCAAGTTGCAAGGAGATCTTCATGTAACGAAATGTTGTAGATGGACTATGTTTCAAGAACACAAAAGAAAAAAATTGGACAAGTTTTGGGAGAATCCGAATTGATATGGTCTAAGATTTAGGTACAAAAATGAGAAACATCATCTGGATTACTGGTTCAATCGCTGGATATTGACAAGAAAACATGTATATTCTGATGCTTCAACATACTTTCTTCAATATTGAAAAGATTGGATCAATATGAGCTTTCAAATCGGAAAGCTGATCTTCATGGCGAAGACACCAAGTTTCCAATTTACTAGTATCATTTCTTTCCATGTTGTTCAATGGCGATCATAATGTTTTGACTAGGATAACATCCAACTCAAAACCTCAAAAATAGTTGTATAAGTCTCATGATCTTTTTCTTATAAGTACTCAGTCTGTTGTTAGCAATCAGTATTGAAAAACAGCACACCAGCTTGAGTTAAGGTACTTGTATAATGGGATAAAAGCAGCCAGGCAGATGAAATGTTGAGCAAGCTAGGCAGGTTGAGTAATAGAACTGAGCAGATCAGTGTAAGGATATTGCATGAATCAGAGTTTGTAAATTGAAAGTATAATTTTGATTGAATTCTAATAGGAGGAGCTTGTAATTTTGATTGAAAGCAAGGTGACTTAATACGGATGATATAAGGCATTGCTTTGCAAAAGGGTTCTAGTGCTATGTTAGGAACTTAGATTCTGGTAAGGAAAACAAAAAAGAAAAGAAAAAATATCAAAGATTGTTGTATAGAAACGGACCTTTTTTGAACAAGATAATTTGAGCACGATCCAGCTAGAAGGATCATCAAAGAATCATAAAAATTAAAGAATTGTACTTTTTGTAGGGAGATTAAAACTTAACCAGATTTGGAAAAAAGGCGTCATTTAATATAAATTAAATAACCAAAAGTTTTCTCATTTGCTAAGAAGATAGAGATGGACTGAGAAAAACAATAAAATCATAAAAGAAAAACTTGTTTTGGAAGAATTGATATTATTATTTTCTTTTTTAATAGTTCGGAAAATGAAAATAAAACATAACTGGAAAAAACTATTTAAAATATAAAACGCAAAACAAGTAAACACTCACTAAAAATCAAAATTCCAATATAGTTTAAAAAAATGATGTGGAATAGCTTTGAATTTATTAGCAACCTTGAAGCTATCCTAATATGTCATGGGTTTGAGTTACCTGAGAGAAGTTGAGAAACCTACCTGTATCATCCTTAAAAAAAATTGAGTGTGGCCAAGATTACGTCAATGAGCTTAAAACAAATATGTTTTTTGTGCTTGTTAGACTGATTTTAGGTTTTCTCCACCTAAATACATATTTCTGATTATAATTTTTTTTTTTAAGTACTTATCTATAAGCATATGGACTTTTTAATGAACTCATCTGCAATTATATAAAAAAAAATCTGAATAAGAGAAAGACCTAAAATATAATATTCTAATATTCTAATACATATAATCTCAATTTTACTCATTTTCTTTTATCACTTTTCCTGTGCAATTCTCTCGTATGAAAAATTCACACGTTCAGAAATTCTATTGTATTAACGTCATGCTCAACAATGTCAATGTACTTTTCATGTATATTTCTTTTATATAAATGTGTGTAAAGATTATATACAATGGAAATTACTATTATAGATAAATAAGCACTAAGAACGCTGCATCTGATTCAACATAACATTAACCACAATATTCGGGTTAAATGCAATTCACCCCTTGTAACATGAAAACCCCTTGACAAAAAATAAAGGCCAAATAACCACCCTATATTTTTAAAAAAGATGCAAAAAACACTCTTAGGGCCAGCAGTGAGCAGCATGCGTGGATTGTGTGAGTTTTTTAGGGATTTTTACATATAAAAAGACTATGATGTCCTTATTTATAACAACCATTGAATCTTTTTTGAAACGAACAATTGTTCATATTTAATACCTTATAATATTCATATTTGTAAATATTAATATACATTTATTTATTAACTCATTTATACATATTTTTTGATATATTTATACAAACATATATATATATATGCATATATATTGTTCATATATATATGATATATATCTATATAGGGTTAATTCCACCTCCCTCTACTCTTGTTGAGTATTACTTTACCTCTATATACTCTTAATTATCTCATTTTACTCCATCGTATTTTCATTCTGTTTCACTTTACCTCCTTATACTTTCATTATCTCATTTTGCCTCTCTGTACTCTAAAAAAATTTACTAAATTAGCCTTACATGTTATTTATAGTAAAAATACTTTACAATATTGTAAAATTAATAGATTTATTTTTATGTTCTAATAATTTTTTTATTTTGATTAATTAATACTTGACATTAAATTTGTTTAAGATTTTATTGTACTTAAATTTTTTAATAGTTAATTTTTAATTTAACATAGTTCCTATTAAATTAGTATGCAGTAGAATATTTTTTATTAGCTAATACACTTTATTTATAAATTTTCTACTCAATATAAATTCAAAAAATATATAAAATATTTTTAAATAATATCTTATTAAATACATGAAACATTAGTAATAATTTTTTTATTATTAATAGAATTAACATAAGTTCATAGAAACTATGTTAAATTTAAAAATAATTATTATAATCATGTAATAGTAATAAAATTAATTAGTAAAATGACTATAATTTTTTTAAATAGAACATAGCATCTCCTAAATTACGATAATTCGACTATTTTTAATTTATTTATAGTATTAAATTATACCTAAATATAACTTTTTTTAAATTTAACATTGTTTTATGAAATTTTAAGAATTCCATTAACAATGAAAAATTTATTACTAATATTTTATGTATTTAACAAAATACTTTTTAGAAATATGTTGTATATTTTTTATATTTATGATAAGTAGAAAATTTATAAGTAAAATGAATTAGCTAATAAAAAATATCATATGATATCGAAATTTAATTAGAACTATATTTATAAAAAATAGCTATTAAAATTTAAGAATAATAAAGTTTAAAATAAATTTAATGTTAAGTGTTATTAATTAAGTTGAAAAAATATTAAAATATAAATACAAGTCTATTAATCTTAGAACTTTTTAAAGTAATTTTACTATAAATAATTGGTAAGGGTAATTTGGTCAATTGTTTTAGGGTACTATGGGATAAAGTGAGATAATGAGAGTATAAGAGGGTAAAGTAAGATACAATGAGAGTACAAGGTAATAAAGTGAGACAATTAAGAGTATAAGAAGATAAAGTGATACTCAATAAAAATAAAGAGGGGTAAAATGAGATTTATTAATCGATATAATAGGCGGGAAATAGGTGTGGGTGGGAGTAATAGGCATGGGGTGGGGATGGGGGTTGTTGGGGTATGGTGGCAATGGGGCTAGGGGGAGGTTGTTTTGGGGGGTGGGTTGAGGCAAGGCTATCAAATTGATATTGGGTTTCGTATATCTCGAGATAGATAAGACAGTGGAAAATTAAAATTTTTAAAAATATGCATATTCAAATATGCATTCTAGGAATTGATTCGGTTGCGTTCAATTTATTTTCTTTAACAATAAAGAAACAAAGTTGTATATGACACACTCCGATTGATATAGGGAGTGGATAAATTCTATTAGAATCTATTGTCATTTTAATTAACCAAATTAATCAGTTTATCAGATTTGTGATGTTTCAATTAATGTTATAACATCAGTTAGAACATGAATATAAATGCACATCAAAAATTAAAATAGATCCCAGCAATTTTAACGAGGCTCGGATATAAAATATTCCACTCTTGAGGCCATGACCAAAGAGAAAACAATCCACTGTTAGTAAAGGATTTACATAATACAATACTTGAATTTATAAAATAAAACTAAAGACTCCCTCTTTATTTTAATGTCGTTTTTGTATTACTCCACTAGTGGACTTATTTGCAAGATCCCCTCAACTTAAATCTATTTCGTCGAAATCCCTTCAATGCTGAACTTTTTCGGATAGTAGAGCAACTTTTCTTAAAAACTCACCTCATTCTCCCAATGTATGTTCAATGCAAAGTTCCAACACCATTTGCAACACACGTGTAACTCCAAAAAACTTTCAAACTAGATTCTTGATCAAAGATCACTTAATTATTCTGGATACGGAACCTGTTGCACTCTTCTGAATATTTTCTATGAATTCCATAGCTAATGACTTATGAAGATTTGTGTCTTTTATATACACAAGGTTCATAAGTTATTCCTAATCAATTATATAAAAAGTTACCTAATCTAATACAAAGACTTTTCAAACCAAATCTTTCTATTTTTAACAAAGATATAGGATCTAATTACAACTCAAATTCCTACTCTAAATAGCAAGAATCGGATGCTCCATCTTGGTAGAAAATTTAGACGGTTGGAATGTTCCATGAAACTTGACTTATCCGGATAAGGTAAGTACAAGATATCAAATCTCTTCTCCAATTGGGTATAAATTTATTTGGAGATATCTTGAGATTTTATTTCCATAAATTTCTTGAGCTTATCTTTAATAAATTTATCCAATATGAAAATTATGTAAAGTTTTAATCCTACAAGAAAATAAATATTAAAGAATTAGTATTGCATTAAAACTCATATAAAAATATGGAAACTCAACTTATCACTTGTCAAAGATTCAATAAAATCAATTTTTGTTTTGCATAAATAATGCCAACAATTAATTAAGTCACGTAATTAACAACTTCAAATTCCAAAAGTCTAGGTTCAAATTAGTTTGCGAGGAATCCAAGTGTATTTCCTCTATGTATATCCACACACCGAGCAAGATCACGAACTTTTGATCCTTGCTAGTGAATCAAAATCCCTAACCCTACTTTAAATTTGGGAGTGCAATTTTATTCTCAAAACAACTTGTGTTAAAAGAATAAAATTGATACAAAAGTTGAAACCTTTAATGGAAAGTACAAAATAAGTGAGAGAGAGAGAGAATTTGAGTTCAAAATTGCTTGAAATTTTCAGCCTCCTCAAGTGTGTATTTATGCACATTTGAGGTCTAGCCCTAATTCCATTAGAACTCTCCCACTTTTCTTTCTTATTCTTATCATTTCCACACAAGACTAGGATCCTTTTGTCTTTCTTTTTAAGACTCCTAGTTGGATCATTGGCTTCAAATTTAAAAAAAAAAAACTAAAATCTAATTGATTGATCTTCATCAATTAATCAAACTCAGTTAATTAATGGATCCAATCAATTATTTAATTGATTCTAATAAAGACCACCTAATAAAATTAGGCTTAATTAAAATAGTTATATTATTTTAATTGATTAAATTAATTTAACTTAAGTCTACTTAATTAATTGATCTAATAATTAATTAATCACTCCCATGAGCCCCTCATTTTATTAGGTCTAGTTAAAATAATCTTATTATTTTTTAATTAAAATAATTTAACTCTCTAAATCAATTCAAGCTCAAGTTAATTAATCATCATTAATTAACTTAATCAAGCCCCTAGGATCATAAAAAAAAATAGAAGTGGAATATTCCATTTTGCATGACCCCTTAGGTTTACAACTAAACTAGTATTGAGCTTGCAACTTTAACAACTTATACATATATATATATATATATATATTGATTAATTAATTTAATTATTTAACTCAGTTGGAATTAACTCCTTAATTCTAAAAATCTCACAAGTCAAGGGAAACACTTAGCAGTGCATCTTAACTACCTACTCTTAGATGAATAGCAAGTGAATCTTTTCTGTTATGAGTACCATGCTAATACGGTCCTCCGTCAATTAACCTCCCAATCAAGTATAGGGTATGGATTATTAATCAGAACTCTATTTTGACTTAATAACTATGATTTTAATTGAAAACACATTGATCATTTGGTAAATTATTAAAAACAGCTGCATTTAATATTCTTCCTACCTTGGCCAAGGTCTTTGGGATCAAGGACTGTAAAAATATAAGAGATTTACCTATTCTACTAGATAAGTGATGGATCCTTTGTTGGCCACTCATTAGCCTCCATATATGAAGACCATATACATAACATAAACCATTTATGATTGTCAATCAATCAGAAAGTACATCAAAGTGCATGATGTCGTACACAAGGTTACCATGCTGCCTCAAGTTGAAGGACTAGTTAATGCACTATCCTAACTAGGAAAATTTCATTCGATAAATAACGATTCTAATTGAAATTTTCTCATGGACCAGTTCAGTGTATTTATTTTTCAATAAGTACCCACACACATGCACTAGCATCACCATACAAATGTTTGTTGAATAATATATCCTCTTTTCAAGCATACATCGTGTGTGCTTGTTTATCTGGCTTATGAATTTCCTATCTGAATGAACCCCAATTTCGAACAATTTTAAGATCAAAGTCATAAAGGCATAGAGGCATATTCTATGATTGTCATCGCAATCATACCCCGTAGCTATATATGATTTAGGGACTTTATCAAATTGAAAAAATAATTAAAGATAAAAAAATATCTTTTATTAATTACACTCAGAATATATGTGACGTCAGGCTATGTGTATAGCATGATATACATAATGCTTCCAATGGTGGATGCATATGGTATGCGGTCATTCTTTCTCTTTCTATTAGAGTCTTTGGGATATAGACTTTGAAAAAAAGATCTCATGACTTATGGTTAAGAATTCTTTTTTGGACTCTTCCATGCTAAACTTTTTTAGCATTTTATTTATGTACGTAGACTGGGATAGTTCGTTCATCCTCTTGGAACTATTTCTATAGATCCCCATGATGTAAGATATTTCTTCCAAATCCTTCATAGAGAATTGAGTAGACAACCAAGTCTTCGTTATAGCATCCCTACATCATTTCTAATAAGTAGGATGTCATCAACATAAAGCATAAACCATTGTGCTCCCACTAACTTTCTTATACACACAGGATTCGTTTGGATTCTTGAGGAATGCATCGAAGGTTCCAGCTTTAGGAAGCTTGTTTGAATTAAATGTATCTCTAAATCTCACAAATCTTTTGTTCGCTCCCACTGGATATGAAACCCTTTGGATACCTCATATAAATCTCTTTCTCAATGTTACAATTAAGGAAGACAATCTTCACATTCATTTACCATATCTTGTAATCATAATACGTTGATATGGCAAGCAATGTCCAAATAGATTTCAACATTGCCACTGGTGAGAAGGTTTCTCCATAGTTAATTCCTTATCTTTGAGTATAACCCTTCATAACTAATCCTGCCTTATAGGTCACTACCTCTTCATCTACTCCAACATTTCGCTTGTACACCCATTTGCAGCCACTGTATACAATACCTCGTGGTGGGTCCATAAAGGTCCATACATTGTTTGAGTATATGGAGCACATCTCAGCTTGCATGGCTTTTTGCTATCTCCTCGTGTTAATGTCAGATATTGATTCTCCATAATTCTTTAGATTACTATCTAAAGAATGCTCCTTCTTGTTATTCTTCAACAAAAGACCATACCTTTCAGGCGGCCTGGAGATCATTTCAGATATTCTAGGAGGTTGTGTGATAGAAGTATTAGATATTAGTAGTTCAAACACTACTGCCTGCTGTGAGACACTTTGTTGTTCTTAAATTTTTTCAAGCTGTACGACCTTGCTTTTTCTATCTAATAGAAACTCTTTCTCAAGCAAGATGACATTCCTCGAAAAAAAATATTTTATTTTGAGGGGTCATAGAAATAGTATCCAACGAATTTCTTTGAATACCCTACAAACTTGCATAAGATGGATCTAGCGTCCAGATTATCTCCCACTTGTGGCTTCACATAAGTTAGGCAACCCCATACCCTAAGGTATCTATATAAAGGGATTCTGCCACACCACATCTCATATGGTGTTTGGGCACCTACTTACTTGACACTCTATTCAATAAAAATGCCACCATTTTCAGAGTATAGCCCAGAATGAAAAAAAAATCTCAGTAAAACTCATCATGGACCGAACCATGTCCAATAGAGTTGGTTCTTAGCAATGCCATTCAACTGTGGAGTGACAAGTGGAGTCTAATGTGAGAGAAGAGTCTTAATATTTCGCCCAATTTATTTCTCACTTCATTTATAAAGTCATTGAACTTTTTAAAGGCTTCAAACTTGTATCTTAAAAGATACACATAGCCATACCTTGAGTAATCATCTGTAAAGGTAATAAAATAGTGGTAGTTTTCTTGGGCTATATACATCTATATGATCAAATCTAAAGAATTTGTAGCACACTTCATTTGTCCAACAAATAGTGACCTAGTCATCTTTCTCTTCAGCAAGATTCAAATGTTTGAATTTCTTGCTCATCTATAAGGCTAAGTCATTGTGCCAACTCATTGAATTTTTTTTAGATCATCTAATTTATGCTTGTTACTTTGTTGAATATGCAAGATGGAGTTTTTGGGTTGGACGATATATAAATCATTTGTCAAAGTTCCAACAGAACTAAAGAAGAACCAAAATAAATGGAACACTTTCCATCATTTATTAAAAAATTATAACTTTCTCTATCCAAAATAAGAATAGATATAATATTCTTTGAGTTCAGAAATATAAAGACAAGAATTTAAAACTATCCTACTACCATCTCCTTACGCTAAATAGATAGTTTCTATGGTTAATGCGACAACCTTTACCCCATTCCTAAGCCTTAGGATCCGCTCTCCACTACTCAGCTCCATACTTCTTGTCATCACTTGCAAATTATTGCATAGATGAGTACCACACCCGGTATCTAATGCCCAAGAAGCATCATTAATAAAAAATTTAACTTCATCAAAGAACATACCAAAATTTTTTTGGTGACTTGCAAAGTACTATCTCAGTACCTCTTCTAATGCCTCAAATTGCTGCAACAATGGCACTGTCCTCGGCTTTGGAATCCTTCTTCATTCCACCGGAGGCCTTTAAGCTCTTGTCCTTTTTAGAAAGAGCTTTTTTCTTTATTTTCTTCGACATTTTGGTTTTAGATTAGGATGAAAAGCCAATAAGCAAGACATGCTTCTTTTTTTTCATGGTGGATTATGTCGTCTTTAACATATTCACCAACTCAGCAAGGTTGGTATCTATTTTGTGCATGTTGAAGTTCACCATAAAGAAGTCAAACCAAAGTGGCAAAGATTGCAGAATGAGGTTCATACAGAGTTCATTGTCCATAATAACTCTTAGGGACTTGAGTCTTTCGATCAAGGTTATCATCTTCAGTCAATGGTCAAAGATTGAAGAGCTCTCCATCATACAACATCAAAAGATCTCCTTAGATACTTGATCTAGCCTGCCTTATATGTTCGCCATACAATTCCTTCAGATAAAGGTGGATATCGGTAGCATGTGCCATACCCTCATATTGCCTTTGCAACTCATTTGACATCGATGTTATTATATAACACCGAGCTTGCAGATCATCGTCATTGGCTTGAAATTTATAAAAAAAAAAAAGATAAAATCCCATTATTTGATCTCCATCAATTAATCAAGTTTAGTTAATCAATTGATCCAATAAATAAATTAATTAATTCCAATAAAGGTCACCTAATCAAATTATGCCTAATTAAAATAATCTCATTATTTTAATTGATTAATTTAATTTATCTCTTTATATTAATTTAAGCCTACTTAATTAATTGATCTCATCAATTAATTGATTCATTCCCATGAGCCTCTATCTTATTAGGTCCAATTTATTTTAATTGTATTAAAAATTTTAAATCTTTAAATTAATTCCAGCTTAAGTTAATTAATTACCATTAATTAACTTAATCCAAACCATTGGATAAAAAAAATTAGAAGTGAACTATCTTGTTTTGTGTGTGACCCTTTAGGTTCACAACTAAACTAGCAGTGGGCTTGTAACTTTTGTAACTTATGAATATATTAATATTTTGATTAATTAATCCAGTTAATAAATTCGCTTGGTATTAACTCCTTAATACCAAGAACCGCACAACTCAAGGGAAGCACTTACAGTGCATTTTGACTACTTAGTTTTAGATGAATAGAAAGCAAATTTATTTCAATTATGAGTATCACGCAAATATGATCCCTCTGTCAACTAATCTCCCAATTAAGTTTAGGGCATAGATTATTAGTCAAAACTCTATTTTGACTAAATAACTATGATTTCATTTCGAGTCACATTTATTCTTTGATGAATCATTAGAAAACCCGTGTCAGATATTTATCTTGCCTTGCCAATGTCTTTGGGATCAAGGACTGTGAAAATATAGGATATTCACCTATTCTACCAGATAGGTGATGAATCTTTTATTGGTCATTCAATAACCTCCATACACGAAGACCACATACCCAACATAAACCTTTATGATTATCCCGCAATCAGGAAATATATCAAAGTGTATGATGTCTTGCACAAGGCTACTATGGTGCCTCAAAATTAAAGGACTAGTTAACACATTATTGTAACTAAAAAATTCTCATTCGACAAACAACATTTCCAATTGAGAATTTCCTATAGGCTATTTCAGTGTAATTGTTCTCCAATAAGCACCTTAACACCTACACTAGCATCACGATGTTGATATCTATGGAATGAGACATCCTCATTTTAAGCAAACATCGTGTGTGCAAGTCATCTAGTTTATCAATACCCTATCTCAATAAACCCCCAACTCGAAATAATTTTAAGATCAAAGTCATCAAGGCATGTTCTATGATTACCATTATATGCGCAACCAAGTCCCATAACTATCTATGATCTAGATACTAGAGACTTTATCTAATTGGCAAAATAATTAAGGATAAATAAAATTTCTTTTACTAATAAACTTCTTGAAAAAGACCATTTTTATAAGAGTAAAAAGCTCGCCACTAATTAGCTCGTCGAAAACTAATTTAACATTGTTGGGGTAGGTGGGGACTAGGTCGACCGCCAAAAAAGAGGGAAGTGTTGGGGTAGGCTGGGAGTGGTGGGATGGGGGAAGCATTATTTAGTGTGGCATGGGAGTAGGGGTGGGCATTCGGATTCGGATTTTCGGATCCCGATCCGATCCGATCGGATAAAATTCGATCGGGTCGGATTTTTTTAAAAAATAATCGGATATCGATTACCCGATACCTGATTAAAAGAAATTGGGTCGATTTTCGGGTAGAAATATTTCTACCCGAAAATCCGATCGGGTACCCGACATTTAAAAAAAAATTAAAAAATAGGTGGAAAAATAGTTAAGGGGCAGCCGGGCAGTGGGTTCTAGAACTCGGTAGGTTTCATCTTCATTACAAATCTCTTTTGTCCGCCTCATTTTCCCTGATTCCCTCTCTCTCTCTACTTTTTCTCTTTCTCTCCACTTTTTGTTCTCTTTCTCTTCTCTCATTATTACTTTTTTTTAACACTTCAATCTTCATCACCCTCACCTTCAACCTCACCCGTACAAATCCTTCACCCACTCTCATTCTAAACTCTACTTGGTAAAGGTATGTTTTACTACTTTTTTTATTATGTTTGTCTTTTTTTTATTAATCGTTGAGTTGAATGTCTTCAACAATCTTGAAGAAAATATGAGTTTTATTATTTTTATTTTTGATATTCATGTGATATATACCTAAGCTATTTTTGTATGTTAAAAATTATTAAATCCTTATTTGATGGATTCAGTCTTTGATGATAGTGTGACATACTAGGGAAATTAAGTTATTTTATTTGAATTATATTTTTGTTTTATTTTTTGTTTCTTTTTTTCTTTCTATTGATTTTGTGATTCTTGAATCTTGCAGATGTCAGGTTCACGAGATATATTTGAGGATTTTTTGGTGCAGTAAAATTTCAATTTCAATTTAAAAAAAAAAAAAAACGAACCCGAACCCGAACTGTCGGGTTATCCGAATTTTTCGGGTACCCGAAATGTCGGGTACCCATAAATTTCGGATTGGTGTCGGGTAGCATTTTACGCTACCCGACAAATCGGGTACCCGATCCGAAAATCCGAAAACCCGACTACCCGACCCGATGCCCACCCCTACATGGGAGTCTTGGGGTAAAAGTTGGTGTCGTTGGGGAGGGGGCTTTGGCTAGAAGTGGTTATTAGAGTAATATTTGATGAACCAATTTGATTGACCACTTTTATACTTTTGTAAAAATAGTCTTTTTATTCAATATCAATAAATTAGACATCTCATCATTTTTATTTATTTTAATTAGAGAAGTCCCTAGATCATATATAGCTACAAGACATGGTCATGCATAAAATGGTGATCATAAAATATACTTTATGGCTTTGATCTTAAACCATTCCAGATCGAGAACTATTGAGATAGGACATCAATAATCCAACAAGACTTGCAAATATGATGCTTGCTCGCAAGGAGAATGTTAATGTTTTATGAATATTTGTATAGGAATACTGGTGCATGTATGTGGTTGTATGTTTGGGAAAAATTATAATGAACTATCCCATCTAAAAATTCATATTTAGATATGAAATATTGTCAAATATCAATTTTTATGTTACGATAGTGCAAGAATAATCCTTAGACTTGAGGCACCATGATAATCTTGCATGTAGTTAGTTTTGCTTTATATTCTCTGATTACATGAATACTCACAAGAGAAATTTCTTCAGTAGAATTTATATATAGAGACAGAGACCAATGAGTAGCTACCAAAATATTCATCACCTATCTAGATAATAGGGCAATCTTCTATGTTTAGCATAATTTTTAACTTAGAAGTCCTTGGTCAAAGCTAGATGAAAGTTAAAAATATAATTTTTAATTTTATCATTGAGTCAAGTGACTAGAATTGAAACATAGATATTGAATTATTCATGTTTCAACTAATAATCCTCACCTTAGGCTCAACCAAAAGATTAGTTAACGGAAGGAGCTTATTTGCATGGTACTTGTAATTGAAAAGGTTTACTACTTTGCTTATATCTAGGTATTCATGGCGTGTTGCTAGAACCTAACCATGATTAGTAGGTTCTTCGAATGAAAGAGTTAAATTTAAGAGAATTAGTCAATCAAAGTAATTTTTATTATTCAATTAAGCCACAACTGTGAGCTAACAACTAACTTATTGGTGAACCTAAGGGATCATTTACTAACTTGGACAACTCCTTTTATAGTTAAGAAAAATAATCCAATTGTTGGATAAAGTAAATTAATTAATTTAACAGGCTTCAACTAATTCAATTATTTAAGTAATCTAATCAATTGATGGGATAACTAATTAGATCTAATAAGATTAGGAGAAGCCTAATTGGAATGACTAATTAATTAATTAGATTATTTAGTAAAATAATATTTAATTAATTCACATGATGATTAATTAAATTAATTGATGGAATCAATTAATTAGAATAATTAATTGAGTTTAATTAATTTTAAGTCTAGGTCCAGCAGGCATGGGCTTGACGGAATCAATGCCCATTCAAAATTAGAAGATGGAAAATTCTAATTCTAAAGAAAAAAGTAAATAAGATAGTTGGATGAGTATATGATACTATCCATAAAATCTTATATGCACTAGGAAACTACCTTATGGAGGTAAATCCCACATGAATTTGGAAACCCAATGAGATGGAAAACATGGGAGCACAAAAGCCCCCAAGAGCCGATAATTACACATTGTGTGAATTTTTTGCCCCCCAAAGCTAGAAAACTAACACCTCTTCTCTTCACTCTAGTGTAATTTGTCTTTTATTCTACATCATTGAATACAAAAATTTAAAAATGAAATACCCATACACCAAGTGTTTGTATTATTGCTTCAAAAGCCCATAAATCATTTCTTAAGTAAGGAATTATCGAATCAAATTTACTATTATAGACTTGATATCGTGTGGGCATCAAAATTATAGATCAACTTTAGAAGAGATACACTTAGAGTTCTTTAGACAATCCAAGGAACTAAATGGATTTTAGTTCATGATTATTTTGGCTAACACGTGGAAGCAAAGTCATTCACATGTTCTACCTAATCATCAATCGAAAGCGTTGTGTGTAAATATTTTAAACTTAACCTACACAAAGATTTGTTTCACATAATTAATTAAATCGCGATAGCAACGAGATACATAGATTAAATAATAATTTATAATATTTATGTTTTTAAAAAAATTATCAGAATTTAGGTTATACTATTGGCATGAAATTGAATTCAACCCATTTATGGGATAAACACTATGCATTTTAATTGGATCAAAATCTTTTCTTTGTTTGCAATTTAAATTAATTTTCTATTTTTATCAAAAAATATAAAAATCGGACGAAAAACTATCCTACACATAAAAGTTAAGTGCAGTAACTATGCAAGACATATGGGCAACTGCCAATGTCCACGTCAAGCGTTAGCGAGGCAATATGTGGGGCAGACTCCCAACACTCGTCGGGTGGCATTGCGCGCCAGTATCCAGCATCAATTGGGCAATAGATGGGAAATTAGGCACTAGGCCCACTTGACAGTTGGGTCATAGCCTTGGCTATTGTCTCGTCCGTTATTCGTGCCATAATTACATGATTTTTGGGATTTTTCATTTTAAAATTATTAAATATTAATTTTTAAAAATTATTTTTCATTGAAGAACTGTAATTTATCCCAAATTTAAAATAAAAAACATAAAAGGTAATCAATAGATTTAGTTAGTTTTCATTATCATGTGATAATTGAATGGCATGATTGATAGATTATAAAATCTAGACCAATGTGATTGGTTTATTTTTATGCGTTGAATGATTTTAAAGTTTTAATTAAAACAAGGTCTGTGAGTCTCACCTTTCTCTAATTTTTCTTGGAATGTATTTCAATCTCTCTCTTATGTACCTCTTCGGGGAATTTATAGGATTTTAACTTATAATGTGTGTAGAATAGGTTGATGTGCATAGAATAAATCGGTGTGGTTTTCTTTTTAGTTTGGTGGACATTACAAGAAAAAGGGTCCAAATTGGAGAAAATCATAGAATGAAGCCCTATGAATGTATGGGATGCATATATACAATAGATAGGTTCTATTTTTATTTTAATTATCATCCTTCGATTAAATATTGATTCACTTTGGCTCGAGTGATTGCACAAGAAGTAAGTATCCTAATCATATTTAGATTTTTGTATTATGTGATGCATGCTCTGGTTTATTTAATACTTTGTTTATGATGTATACTTTCGAGCATTATATAGGTGATATTAAATAAATAAGTTAAAATTGGTGAGACCTTGTAAACAAACAAACAATGTGTTTCCGTCACGTGAAAAATATTTTCAAGTAGAAAATCGAAAGGCTTGATATCAATGCAGAAATAGATAAAATTGAGTTGGACCCAATCAACGATGCCTACACAAGTAGTGGCACGCCAATATACTACTACTTTTAGTCTGTTAGCCATGAGTCATGAGATGTACTAATGTAGGCAAGTTATGATCGCTACTAAGTATTTGATGCCAATGGGATGGATAATTGCAACTCATAATATTTTGGATGTTGAGATGCTTCATCTATATGGATTTTGATAGGTTTTTCTTGACATTATGTACCTTGGAGTCGTCATACTATTAGGGTCTATAGGAAAGATGAAGCAAAATATCTAGAGAATTGTATTTGATGCAAATGATATAGACTCCTCTACCTTTTAACTTTCGTCATATGGGCTCATAATATTGGGATGTATGATAAAAATCAATTGGATCTCGATTGCACTAGAAAATAAAATTTCATAAAGTTCCATTGTGAGGGTGATGAGATTCGAATAAAATAGTAGGAACCATATATAATTAAAAGACCTAGATTACAAATATGATATTAAATGAATGAGTGCTTATTTTGTGTCTCACATTTGTTTAGTAGATAATGATTATCACAAAATAAAATACTAAAATCCTCTTAAAAGTATTTTAGACACAAAAAAATTCACTGACATAATCTATCTTGATTATATTTAAGTTCGAGAATGGTGCTCAAAATCGAAAACATAATCATTGTACTAGAGAAATTCTCTACCAGAGTTGTAGTAATAGCTCCCAAAGAAGTTGTAGAAATACCTCCAACAAATATTCTAAATGCACATAATACAAGTCTTGTAGTTACCTACTACAATTGTTGTAGATGATCTTTTACAAATGTTGTAGAAGACTTTAACCATAGGAAGCCTATTTTGCTCATTGGTTCTTTCTACTCCAAGATAAAAGATCTAAGAGAACAAATAAAAAGAGTTCTCAAAGGAACAAAGGGCAAAAAACAGGGAGCAATATTGAAGGAACTAATCAGAAAAGTTAAAATGTACCTTTGTGGTAAGTCAGAGCACTATAAGAGGAAGTGCAAGAATTGCTTTGTTTAACTGAATTAAAAAAGTTTTAATTCAAGTTTGTGCTTTGTTAAGGTTAACCATTTTGGTTGACACTTCTTGGGTATTGAATAACGAATAATAGTCTTATCTTTATAAAGAGTTATAGAAGATGATGAAAAGTAAGAGGCTAAGTAGAAGGCCGAACCTTAGGCATGCAAGTAAAGCAAGAGTTGCTTCATTGGCAATGGGGTCAGTCCACTAAGGTCGTGATGATGAAATTAAGGTAGTATTAATCAATTATGTTTGGTACCAAATATTGTTCAAAATGGCATCTTTGTTGGATAAAGAGAATTTTGATTGAAAAATCAAAAGATAAATTTTTTTCTATAAGACCAGTACTTACCACTATGCTAAAAGTAATAGTTGATAGCAATGGTGAAACTTAAATCTTTAAACCGCATAGCAGCCCAAGCGCCAAGTTTCAGTTGTGACCCCACCACGAGAGCAGTTGTTACCACATAGGCTAACAATTCCCTCTCCAACAATTGCCACAAGGGCCATTGCTGCCACACAGCCTAACAATCACCTTTCCAATGATTACTCCTCTTATGAATTGAACTTGTGACCTTGGCTCTGATTTTAATTGTAGGACCATTGGGCTAAAAGCTATAGCAAATAGAAATGGTGCAACTCATTTCTTTAAACCATATAATAGATATTTTGGTGCAACTCAACTCACGAGAACAATTATTACCACACATGTGGCCAACAGTTCACTCCACAATAATTATCACAAGGGTCAATGTTGCCACACAAGCCAAGAATTCCTAGTTCCTTTATTTGTATTAGTACATTAACAAATGATTTGTATACTATTTAACTCCTAAATTTCATACTCCATATTCAATAAAATAACAGACCTAAATTACATAATCAAAATGACATATACTTAAAGGTATGCAAACATATTTTTGGAAAAAGAATTCACAGGACAGTGCTTGCGAAATTACTTAACTGGGCGGACTTGTAAGATATGCTAACTTGTGAATATTGTCTTAAAGAAAAAATTATCAAATCCCCATTTGTTCGACAAATGGAGCTCACCTCTCATTCTTTAGATTTGATCCATATGGATATATGTGGTTCACTGAGTGTTAGTACAAAATTATTCTTACTTCATTATTTTTAACTATATTATTTTAGGTATGGGTATCTGTATTTAATGAAATACAAGTTTGAAATTTTTGAAAAGTTTAAAGACTTTAGACATAAAGTAGAGAAACAAACCAACTAAATTATTGAGTTCCTTCAATCCGATCAAGGTGATGAACATTTAGGTGGTGAATTCTTTGATTATCTTAAAGATAATCAGATTCTCTCCAGTGGACTCGACTTGGGATGCCTCAATTAAATATGGTAGCCAAGCATAGAAATTGAATCTTATTTAGACATGATTCGATTGATAATGAGCTTTACTAGATTCCTCCTTTACTCAGGGAATACGTCCTAGAATCTATGCATATCTACTGAATAAACGACCATCTAAATTGGTGTCTAAAGTACCATACGAGATGTGGTACGACAAAGCATTCAAATACTAGTTAGGCATGAAGTATTGGCATCAAAGAGCTAACTGAATAATCCAGCAATTGCACTACACTCCCTAAGCTCATTATGCATGCTTCGAGAAGGAGCAACCATGGAAGAAATGTCACCCCACTCAAGAGGAAGCCCCCAACCTATATCTTTAACACAGAAGAACTTATTCTTCAAAGGACCATAGTAGAAGCTATACCCTCCAAGAACCTATATCCCAGCCCAGGGAAGAAGTGGAAGTATGACTCTTCAGTAACCCTCCTAAACATGAAGAGGGAAAAAAAGCTATCCAAATCCATGGGAAGGCCTAACCTTCCTAAGTGATGGAAATCCCTCAAAACATATATATGAGTTGGGGATAAGTTGACCCATACATATGCTAAGGGCTAGAACCACCTCCACCAAAAGAGCATAAGGAGGAATGGAGAATCCATTCATAAAGAATGATAAATAAGTCGAAATACCCCTCGAGGAAGTACTTTATGGCCTAGAGAAGAGAATGCAAACTTATAATGAGGAGGCAACTCTAGCCACTCTCAGAGCGACTTCAACTCCTCACGAGACATCTGTATTCAACACACTGCTACACGCAGATACTGAATCGCATGTGGAGGAATCCTCCTCCGACCTAGACTCACCCTCATGACCAAACTCATCCTAATCGCTACTGCTACCCTAGTCCCTAAGGGACTCAAATTACCACTGTGAGACTTAACGTCCTCACTCTTTAGCAAATCAGATAAGTCAGGTAGGCAAACCTAGAAGTGCCTTCCTTAGCCCAGGGGAAATAGTCTCAAGATACTTAGTGGAGAATTATTTTTTGCCTAAGTTATCTAGTGAAGGAGGAGACAAATAAAAGGGAGTGGGATGTACTAAACTAAAAACCGCATGACTTGTAAACCCCATACCATGTAAGAAGCCGCTCCCAATACCCGTAAGAGAGCCCTACCAAGGCATTAAAGCCTTGGCAAGAAAGGCATGTCAAGGCATCAAAGGCCTCAATAGAAGAAAAAGCCAACTGAGGCACACAAGCCTGAGATGGGAGGAAAATGCATGTTGTAGCACACGAGCCTCGATCAAGAGAAGAAAAGATAGCCAAGGCACTAAAGCCTCGATCGAGGGAGGTGCCTACCTAGGTAATGCCTCAGTAGTAAAGGAGGGCTGCCAAGGTTTCCATGTCTCAGCACCCAGCGGAGATTGGCCAGCCAAGGCAATCGTGCCTCAACTGGGCCCGGCTCAACTAGGGGACACACTCATCTTACCGTTAGCCCCTCTACCATGTGATTGCCCTCTACATGCTCAGCACACGACGAGCTCTCACTAACGCTCCTCCCTCCACGACCGAATATAGGGCCTATTCTATCAAAAATGTTTACTCCAAGAGAGCAAGGAAAGAGGATGAGTATTTGAAATTATGACTTTGGAAACATAGGTACGACTGCTTATCCTTGCTAAAATATGAAAGCCTCACTACCATCGCTCCTTGGAAAGGCAGATAAGTCCTACCCCTGTTGTTAACATGCAGCCTCTCAAGCAAAGCAACATATCTCCTCGTCGCTTGCTCAAGTGCCTCATCTCCTAGACAAAGTTATTAAATCCCTGCCCATTCATGTTCCATCAGTACGTCTAGGAGCTTAGGGGTTGTATGATGGGCATATTTCAAATTAGGTCTAATAGACATCCAACCTCACCTCAATTGGACATTCAAACCCAAGTCATGTAAGAGACCTACGCGCTCCAAAAACCTCAAATACTAACTTAACAAGACATACAGACCCACGAGGCCTAATCACATCAAAAGTCCATGTGGCCCATGTCCCATTTAAATAGGTATAGGCTATTCATTTCTCTTGCTCTCTGTTAGTAATTATTTTTTCTGAAATACTTGTTGACTTAAACATTGGATGAGTTTTTCTAGGACAATCCAAGGACCCTTTTCACCATCTATTCATATTGCAAGCAAGGAACTATCTTAAGGAAGAGCAACTTATTGGCGGGAGGAGGAGCTGCTTGCTGAAAACCAGAGAGAGACTACACTTGGAATGTTCTCACCTCATAATAAGGAATATTTACCTACATCAATTATAATAATAGGGCCATCCAAATTTTGTGAGGAGAATGAAGGCACAAGTTCCTTATATATAGGAATATCACAATTCTGTGGTATTCGATTTTCAGGTGATTCGTTTTTACGGTCTATCAACTAAAGGTGATATTTTCTTGAATAGTTTAATTTCATCTAACAAGCCACAAGGTATATTTTTGTATGTTCTCATACTGTCAGAGAGCAATGCTATATATAATCCTTTAGTCTTCTAAATAACTATTACAATTAATTTACTTAAAAGGACTTAATTAATCAATTCTTTCCAAATTAAGAGAAAGGTAAGAAGAATCAATATCTAACAGATAATACGTAGTATTTTTCATTGCGAAAAACTGAAATCTTGTGTGGAAAAATACTAAAAAATATATAAAATCATCATAACCTCAACATAAAAGAGGCCACGTGATGATGACAAAAAAAAAAAGAAAGCAATTCAAATACTAAATTGTTACAATAATAGGGCCATTAACCTGAAATAAATTTAGAAAGAAAAATGGTCACTGTACATTGAAACAAAAATTGAATTGTTAAACGTTGGAAATTATTGCAAATCGATATATTTTTGAAACTCATTTCCAAAAATACCAAAACGATGTCATATATTGTTAGGTTCATTCACATTCATCGCATCATGGGACCATATGCAGCTCATGTGAACCCACATGATCCAACCATTCTGGTACGTCAACGAATCTGGCCCCACTATGAATTCAGCTGGGTCCCTCTTGTTAATAGTGTAAAAGTTCGTGTTCGAGTATAAAACAGAAAAGATTATAAAGGGAAGAAATATTGGAGTCAAACCATTAGATATGTCTTAAAATTTGTTGAAATTAAGATTGAAAAAATTGTCGGCTATAAATTTTCTATTGTTTGATGTTTGAAAATTAGGGGACAAAGTTACACACCGACCCCAACAAAGGCACAAAACAAGCCTAAAATGTCATTATATTAGATGACTTTAATTAAGTTCATATCATCAGAGAATTATTGTAACATTCGCATAAGGTCAAATGTTGACTGTTGAGAAAAGCTGTCAAATATGATTTTTGGGGTGGATGGGACATGTTGCTTGTTCAAAAATCTTGGATTGAGAATAACACATTTAGTCTAATCAAAAAAAATTCAGTCAAATGCAGCAATTTCTTGTGCTCAAAATATATTTTGTCTCTTTTGAGGAGGGAAGTTTTATTTACATGTTAGATATAACTTATTATGAAGTTATCAATTATGCATTCGATACTTTACAATGTGTTCAAAATATTAATAAAAGAAAATTTTAGAAAATACATGTGTTCCATGATTTTGACAATTATATTATGTGTCTAAGGCTAAAGCATTAATATGATTTTTTACTTAATTTATTAATATCATATATTTATTGTGTTGTTTTTTTAATCTTAATAAAATTATTTATTTTCTAATTACCAAGATGTTAAGTAATAATATCAAAATTATAGATAATTATAGGGACTTTGATGGGCATAGGTTTACTAGGCCCAATTATTTATTTAAATATTTTATACTAGGCCCAAAAATGGGAGAAAGCCAAGATAAAAAGTAACTTGGTCCAATAGGCCCTACACTTAAAAAACAAACGTATGCTACTTACCACGTCAAATCATCAACTCATTTGAAAACTCTTAAATTTTCATCCGCAGCTATGCAATTGATTTTCTTCAGGACAAATCTTGATATCCTAACGATTTATTGTGATACAGATAGAAGTTCATTTTGAAATTGATTTATTACAAAAATTTTGAAAATTTGAAGTGTTCCACATCATGCTTGAATTTTTATTTTATTTCAATACTTATTTTTATAAGTTTAATAATAAAAATTATTGTGTATAAATAATCATTGATGATATATTAATATCACATGTAAATTAACAATTCAACATCCATTAATCAAAACATCAAGTTGTTCACAAATTCTTCCACAGAAAAACATGCTGTCAAGCCTCTAATTCGAAGAAGAATGTCAAGGAGAAGAATAAATGGATTCAAATCCAATATTGTATTCAAAATTCACCAAATCAATAAATTTTGTCAATGTCCATATTTTGTTGTGTTCTTATTATTCCAAACTTGACTTACACACACTATATAATATATGAAACAAATGTGTCAAACAGGTAAAATAATAAATTAAGATAGAATAATGTATAAAAATTAAAAGTCCCAATTGCACTGTTCATTCTATGGCTGGCAAATAAGATGAAAAAGTTTAGATAAAGACTAATCTTAGATATTAATGATTAGAAAAAAAGAAATTATAAATCCAGTTCTTGTCTTACAAAAAGTACAGCCGAATATCTGTTTGATGTAACTTTAGTGATTCAGTTATTGATTTTCTTCTGCATAATTGAGGCTACATTTGTCTTCCACAGCGAAAAATGTTGCTATGTCAATTACTTTTTTATTAATTAAAATGCTGGTGGAAGGGCAAGACCATATGGCAATTACTCTCATTGACAAACAAACTTGTTTGATTGACCATCATTGTGATTTTTACTAGTACTGCAAAAAAATAAATAAATCCTTGTAATCATTTCTCAAGAAAAACATACTTCCTTTATTCAACAAAAAATGTCTGTTATTATATTTTTATTTATGCCATAATATTTATCTATTATTATAAAAATAAGGATTTACTATAGCACGAAGATTGAACTAAATTGTTCTCACTATGACACTATTGCGTATTTAAGGAGATTTTTTTTTTTTAACTTATGGAGAATATAGACAAATCAAACTAAAATTAAGCCATATATTTTGTAGGGGGATTTTTCTGTTCTCTTTTTAATCCAATTATGATTTTCATTTATAAATCAATTATTTGTAGAAAGTGAAATTTTAGAAGAAAGTGGCACAAAGTAAACTCTTTTGTAGATATTTAACAAAAATCAAGTAGGACATCTTTTATTGGATTGAGAGAGTAAGTAAAAAAAAAAAAGGAGTTAATGCCACTTTACCCTTCTACTTTCATTAAATATTATTTTACTCCCTTATACTCTTAATTATATCATTTTATCCCTTATTCTTTTAATTTGTATCATTTTATCCCCTTATACTCTTATTGTAATACTTTACCTCATTTACTCTTAAGAAATGACCCAATTGTCATTATCCATTATTTTTAGTAAAATTATTTTTAAAATATTTAAAATTACTAGACTTGTATTTATATTTTAATAATTTTTTTAACTTGATTAACTAATATTTAAGATTTAATTCATTTGAAACTTTGTACTTCAAATTTAATGGCTATTTTTTAATTTAGCATAATTATTATATAGTAGAAGTAAGATATTTGGTTTCAAATATATTTTACTTATAAGTTTCTTATTCGTCATAAATCTAAAATATATGTAAAATACTATAAATAATATTTTATTTAATATGTTAAAATAGTAGTAATATTTTTTTATTTATTAATGGAATTGTTTTAATTTAATAGGAACCATGTTAAATTAATAATCATTTATTTAGTTTATTATTATTATTAAATAAAATATAAATAATCTTATTATTGTTATACAGTAGAAATTATGTTAAATTTAAAAATATATTCATTCTGGTATTTAACAAAAATTAATCAAAATGGCTATTTTTTAATTCAATATAAGTTTTTATTAAATTAGGATTATTCATTTAATAATTGGAAATTTACTACAAATATTTCACATATTGATAAAATATTAAATGCATTAGCTAGTAGATATATTTTACAATATAGTAATTTAATAGAAATTATATTAAATTAAAAAAACAATCACTAAATTTTAAGTACAACAAAGTTTCAATTGAATTTAATGTGAAGTGTTAATTAATCAAGGTGAAAAAATTATTAAAATATAAATATTAATTTATTAATTTAAAATATTTTTAAAATAATTTTACTAAAAATAATGGTAAGAATATTCAGGTTATTTTTTAAGAGTATAATAAGTAAAGTGATATAATAAAAATAAAATGGGGTAAAGTGATATCAATTGAGATTACATAATATAATTGACAGTATAAAGAGATAAAGTGATACTTAATAATAGTAGAAAAAATTAAAGTAAGATTCATCTAAAAGAAAAAGAAAAAAAGAAAAAAAGAAAGAATCTCTAAATATCAGCCAATATAATTAGGGTTGTACCATCTATTGCACCAATTGGTCGATATAACACAAACGACACCATAATTTGCACATTAAGAGTTGAACGGGTTGGGCTCCAATTTGGTCATGACAAACTCCAAATTTACAATAAAGTTTGGTATATATTTTTGTAACTAGCAGTAAACTACTCCATCCGTCATGTATGTATACATATGTGTGTATAGGCATGCACATCATGGTCATGTGTTGGTAATACTGTTTAGCCTAATATTTATTTTGTTGCAATGAATCTTAAAGCCGCTTAATGCCATGCACTTTAATCTAAATACATAGGTTGATGGTTTGTGATGTTAACTTGTAGATTTTTATGCTAATTAATGTTCAAATTCTCTTGTACAATTTCAATCACTCAACTATTATTTCATATCATTATTTATATTAACTATCTTATCTAAACAAATCTTAATTTCTTTTGGACAATGATAAATAACAATACATTAATTCAAATTTAAGAAAAAATATACTTCATCTATCTCAAAATTATTGCTACTTTATATGATGAAAAGAAGGAAAGGGTGACCCATCCTCTTTCCAAACCAATCCTTATTTTCTATACTTTTTTTTCTTAGGTGTATTATTCAATTGATAGAGAATTGGGCTTTTACTCTAATTGGCTGACAAGTTCAAGTCCTCCTATACCCAAATCTACCTTACTTATTGGTAAGGATTAAGGGAGTCGTTGCAAAAACTTTTGCTTTGAGAAAAAGTGATTTATTGTAATAAAAGTGAAAAGCAATTGAAAATAAAAAAATTATTTGTGTTGAAAAGTAGAATAAGTTAAAAGAGAGTATTTGCTAAATAAATTATAAAAATGCTTTTATTTATGTATAAAAGTCTAAATTGCCCTTCAATTTTAAATTAATAATTTTGTGTACATAGATGTATATATATATATATATACAAACATTAAGTATTTATATAAATATATATAAATAAAAATTCATATATATTTATAAATATATACATATATCTATATATTATCTACAATTATTTATAAATATATATACTTATATATTCACAAATATACAAATATACATAAAAATACATGTATATATAAATTTGTTAATACATATATGCATTTATTCATTTGTACAAATATTTATAAATATATAAATATATTTATATATTCACAAATACAAAAATATATGAAACACACATATATATTTAAATATATATATATATATAATGTTTACATATTTGTACAAATCTTTATAAATATATATAACTACATTTATATATTTACAAATATGTGAATATATAAAAAGACATATATATTTATAAATATATATATGTAAAGATGCTTATATAGATATTTATAAATATGTGTGTATTTATATATTTGTACAATTATTTTTAAATATCTATAAATATATTTGTATATTCACAAATGTATAAATATATAATAATGCTTATATTTATATTTACATATTAACAAATATAAATATATATAAATACATATATATTTATAAATATATATATGTATTTATATATTCATTCAAATATTTGTACATATATATAAATATT
Source organism: Paulownia fortunei (assembly GCA_019321725.1). Taxonomy (NCBI): domain Eukaryota; kingdom Viridiplantae; phylum Streptophyta; class Magnoliopsida; order Lamiales; family Paulowniaceae; genus Paulownia; species Paulownia fortunei. The sequence continues at coordinate 11,757,365 of CM033115.1, read as the reverse complement.
TTTATATATTCACAAATATATAAGTATATAAAATAAATATATATATTCATATATTCGTACAAATATTTATATATTTGATATATATGTTATGTATTGTATATTTATAAATACTTATAAATTTATACAATGTAAGGTATTTTTGAAATATAATATATTTTTTAGGGCAAAAGCATCTAGAAGAACTTTTACATATCTTAAAAAAATCAGAAGCAAAATCAAAAATTTAAAAGCATCCATTCCCTGCTTTTAGATTCTGATTAAATTACGCAGAACTAGAAATACATTTGAAAACACTAAATATTATTTTTTTTACAACCAAAAACTGACAATCACTTTAAATTTCAGACACTCCCTGCTAATTCATAACTTCAAGAATAACTCATTGACTTTTAGACTTGCTTTCGTGAGTTCACCATTTAAGTTTTGCTACAGTACAAAGTTAAATTAGTTTCTAACAATTTTAATATTACAAAAGTTTTTTAAAATAATATTTTGTTTTTTTTTTCTAAAATGATTTTTATGGGGTCGAAAAATAATAAAATTGACTGGTCAAAATTATTAGTGAACCTATAATTTTAAGAAGGAAGAAGTACTTGATTTTATATGTGGCAAAACTAAACTCAATTAGACAGTCCATATAATGTGACGCTTACTTGAATTGTCTTAATACTAATGTTTAATTTATTAAGATTATTGAATATGTGTCCCAAAAAATTCACAAAATGACAAAGCCTAGCCCCGTGAAGACTAAAATGAAAAATTGAAACCCAAAAATGAAAGACTACAAACCAAGCTAATAGGCCCACAATGGTTTCATGACCTAAGTTGAAAACAGATTATTAGGTTTTCATGTCCAATAGCTAATTTAGGTAATTGGGAACGCGAGATAAGTCCAATTAAAAAAAATAAAATTAAACAACAAATAATCACGCTAAAAACACATACAAAATCAATAAAAAGAAAAAAAAAATGAAATACCAAATTTAATATGAAAAATCTCAAACGAAAAAAGGAAAAAACTACAAAATAATGATTACAAAATATACTCAAACTTTTTTGCCACAAACTTAAATCAACTAAACAATGAAGAGAAAATACAGAAAACTCTTTCTTGAGTACCCCATAACCAAATACTCCAAATTACTCTTATTTTAAAAATAAAAAATAATAAACAGAAAACTCGTAAAATTTTCACTACCTGCACTTGCCAGGAGAAAACACAACTTCACGCCTCAAAATAATCATCTTGCTTTTATGCCAAAAAAATCACGTTGAATACCTCAATTAGATGATACCCACGCACATCACGCACACAAAGTGCTCGGCCAAAATTCTCAAATTCGGGGACTCCACTTCACTTACAGAAGCTAAATCCAATTTGAATTTGGGTCTTGTATCCCTTTTTCTTTTTCTTTTTTTTTTTCTTTCTAAAATCCAATTTTGTGATGTGGACCCAACTTTTGTTAACTGTGCTTCGAACTTTGCTGCTTTTTCAGTACCATAAACTAAAATTATGTTTGCAATTTTTGCAGCAAAGACAACGGACGGATAGGCATGTAAAAAAATCGAATACTGTTTAAATATGTTCGAATTTTTTTTAAATTTTTTTTAAATTTAATTTTATTATTAATCGAGTCGAATTTGAACGAATTTCAATTAACTTAAATAAGAATCGAGTTCAATCTTTTTATATATTTTTTTAATTTTTGCTAATTGAGTCGAAGTTGAGTCAAGTTTCAAATTTTATCGAAAAAAATATGTTTAAATTTTATTTATTAAGTTAACTAATAAAGTTTAAATAATTTTTAATAATTGATATTAAATTGAATATTAATTAATTTAATTTATTTTTCAACTTTTTCAAGGAATAGGTGCAGTTAAGTTGTTTCCTCCATCAGTTTCCTCTTTTGTAATACCACGCTTGCTTATTTTTAGTCCTAAGGTGATCTCTTGGACTCGCTCTGACTGCTCATGGCCCATAACTCTTCCTCACTAGTGTCCCATAGAATTATAATTCCTTTTGACAACAGGGCCGAATCTATTATCACCATTTCGTCATTGTCATGTTTTGAGCCAAAAATAAAATAAAAATAAAATAAAAATAAAATAAAATCAAAAAAGAAAAAGAAAAATAAAAAAATAAATAAAGTTGAGGGTTTGGAGAAAACATTCAAATGTAAATTTTTATCATCTGGCAATTCCAAATATAAAAACAAAAGAAAATCATAAAACAAATAATTTTTCGTATAAAACTTTATAGAGTTAAGAAAGATCGATCTAGAGTCTATAAAATCTACTTCACTATCACATAAATCCCGTACAAAGTCATTTTTTGTCCATTGTAAAGTATGCAACTCTTTTTATAAAAGAAAAAAAAAACAAATTCTTGGAATCACACGAAATAAAAGGCCACACTGGCTATAATAAATCAGTAATTCACATCAAGTGAAATTAGAGTCACTAATTCCAAGAGGTGCATGAGATTGGGCTGCCATGGCAAGTTCAAATTGCTGCAAAGAAATTGAAGGAAATGAAAGTATTTCAGTAGCTTTGAGATTTTCCCAACTGGAAACTGGATTAATTGTAGTTGATCCATCCATTCCTATGTGTGTAATGTGCTTCACATCAGTTGGAAACCCTATTTCCATCTCCTTTTCCATGGGCTCCATCTCTTCTTTGTAAACTGATAAGAGTTAGATTGAAAAATCAATTATGTTGAAGAAATTAATAAAGAAAAAAAGAATTGAAAAAAAAAATTCTCTTCCATTTTTTTGTTTTACTTAATTTGCTAAGATGTTTTTAGTATTTGAAAGGGTTAATCACATTGATCTCCGTGTGATTTATCATAAATTATCTCTTAGGGTGTTTGTAATTTTTCAAATATCAGAGAAAGAATTAGTAATTATGATAAATTGTGGCATAATGGCGAGAGCTGGTGACAACTGATCTCAATGACGTTTAATAAGTAGCAGAGGACCTATATATGATAAACTTATATTCATTTTAATAGATTTACTTTATTTTTAGAAGTCCAATGCTTCCAATCCTCATAAATTTCATAAATTTAAAAATCATAAGAGTCATTTTTTTTGTGTGTTTTTTTTTTTTTTTTTTTTTTATAATTTTTCCTGGTGGGCCGGGGTTCTTTGGGTTGGTATATATATTATCGTTCTCAAGTGACACAAGAAATGAATAATGTACTAATGACAAATTTTAGGTGATGAGAATTTCAAACTTTCTCCTATTTGGCCCATGTCACTAATTATTTTTAAAGATGAAGGGTTTTTTTATATAAAATAATTAAAGCGAAATTATTCAATTTTCATATATGTCTACTTGGCTATCAATCTGATGCTAATTAGGTGGCTATAATCTATTCACTTGGGGAAATGTATGAAGATGAAATTCTAGGTTTGCTTTTCTCATTTATTCAAGTAAATTTGCCTAGTCAAATAATTAATTTTTTACTAAAAATTAAGAAAAATAAATAATGAAAATAACTATACACACAGCAAAAATAAAGCTAAAGTTAGCAGTACTAACTTACCAAAAAACTGAGAAAAACTTTTGATGCGCCTGATTAATCTATGTAACCCTTGTGAGAATGATGCTTTGGAAAGAGCCTGATTTTTCTTCATTTTCAAATTCTCTTCGCCACCTTTTTGTCCTGCAAATAAACAAAATATAACTTACTTATAAAAATAAAATGTAACGTAATCCATAATGAGGAACGGAGTCAAGATTTTAAATAGAATGGGCCAAATTTCATGAAAATCAGCATGTTAAGTTTGTTAAAATGGAGTCATAAAATGTGCTAGACTTTGGAAAAGAATGTATTATAAGCATCATTGTTGATCACAAAAGACAATGTGGTGAGTAGAAATAACTTTTTTCCAAATAAACCAAAAATAAAGAGGGGGGTGGGGATGGTTTTCTTCAAAATGAAGAGGACAACTACCCTTACCAGCCCCGTCCCAGATCTGGCTTCGCCTCTACCCACAATCACACATGTTACATACATCAAGAAACACAAATTTTAGAATGTCATGAAATTAAATGACTATGATCTCATATTACCAGCAGTAACACATCATCATATGCAACAACCACATACAACAATTACTCTATATGTGTGATTGTGTATGTGTGTGTGTGTGTGTGTGTGTGTGTGTGTGTGTGAGAGAGAGAGAGAGAGAGAGAGAGAGAGAGAGAGAGAGAGAGAGAGAGGGTATACTTGTTTTTGAGTGTTTATGCGAGTGGGTGGTGGTGGCGGCAACGGCAAGAGCAACACTTGACTCAGAATCACAGCGGATGGAGAATGGAAGAAGCACAAACCTTTCCAGACGCCCATCTCTCATCATCATTTCTTTATCAATTTATATGTAAATGATGATCAAATCTGCTAACAAAGTATACAATTTTCTACCCTGAAAGAATATAATCTAAAGTATCTACAAAACCTGCAGCCAATACTATTAAGGTAGATTAATAGCTTGGAACCCTCTCTGCCTGCTTAGTGAACAAGCTAGAATGATTTCATTTGTAGAAACATGAAGCACACCCAACAAAGTTGGGGGTGGGGGGGTGGGGGGAGGGGGAGAGGGGTGTTTGTGGGGTTACATTATGATCAAATTGGAGTGGGTTGGAGGGAGTTGTTAGTGAGTTAAACTGTACAACTCAACCTACTGTTTGCTGATTACTTAGTCTAATTTAATTTGAGCCCACACAAACCAACTTTTGATCATTTGTTAAGGGGTTCCTAGTTTATGTTTTTCTCCATTATGGTGGGCTCCTGCATTCAGTGATATCCATGGTTTCTCTTGTATGCTAAGACACCATTTTCAAGATTCTTCCTATTTCTTTTTACATCCCTCTGAATTCTTTCTCTCTCTCTTTGGGCCAAATCCTCCAATCCCATTGCATGGCTTCATGTCATTTGAGAAGTGTGAAGCAAGGAATGTTGATCAAAGTGATATCAATAATTTCTTCTTTTATGTGTATGTAGAACAAGAAAGTTTGCTGGAAATAGAAAGCACAGTGCCTCCTCCTAATTTAGGAGTGACGTCAAACTATTCTTGTTACACATAATTGGTGGTGTCCAAAGATTTGATCATTGCTCATATCATTAAAATAAATAAATAAATGAGGTATAATTGTCTAAGTATCAATATTCAATAGTTATGATAGTACTCTTACGGTAGCATAGAAGAGCTCGCGGATATAGAGATAAAGACACGGGTCGTTTTGAAGAAAAATGTGATTATGAACGAGAGTGAATTGGGTAGCTGTGGTCCAAAATCTAAAGTATACTTTGTGTCTCAAATTCTCATGTCTAAATGATTTGTTATAAGGTTTTAAATAAAATTGAAAAAATGAAATTTTTTGTGAATATTTATATTATTATTTTTAAAAATATTGGTTATGAGTTAGTAGTATCAAATCATTATTTTAGTTGACATGACATTTTTGCAAAAAAGAATTTGATTTTAATAGATAGAGCCTTATTTTGAGATATAACAGAAAGAAAATAGGTGCAATAATTTTGGGATAAAGGAATAATAACTTAATTAGAACTTTTATTCATTTTATTTTGATTGGTTAACTATGCTTTCTTATTGTACTGTGTTTATGTCTTGTAGATTCTATACAAACTGTGGTTCAAATTGTCATTAGAACACACTTGAAAGAAATGAAATGGAGTTATTGACAAATTCTCCAGAATTTTTAATTTAGCATTAAAATTTCTGATAGTTTAATTTAGGTTTTACTACTACTACTAGCCATCCTTGCTTCCGCAGCTTCAACTCAACCAAATCCATACAAGTAAAACTCTCCACTTCAATGTTGAACAAATTATTGCCAGAATAAAAAATTAAAAAAAAATAATAAGGGAAAAGACTTTTTACTTGGGCCTGAGCACATCAATCTGAGTTAAGTGGGCTTTAGAAAAGGTCCACATCAAGCTATTCGGTACTCCTAACAATATGATTTTGAAGTTCAGGCAGAAGCCCAGAACCTTATGCCAGCACTTCCACTATTGGGCATTGGGCTCACAGAATCTGGTGTTATTTCATTCTCACTAAAATTTGATTTATTCTTCTTTTTCTTTTATGTTAGGTAATTAGCAATTAAGCATACGGTCTAAATTTTTCTTGTTCTTCAATTGAAAATATAAAATAAAAAACGTCTTATTTTTATCTTTTCAATTTTCATATTGATCTATTTGTGCACTCACGCAAAGCTTAAACCTTAACCACATTTCCAGTTCTTATAGGGTTACATGGGTCGACAAAATGTCTCGTGAAGACTGAGAGTTGTTAAATGCCTATTCAGATGGGTAATTGTTCAGTACTTGTGATCTGCAACACCCAAAAAATTAGACAAATTTTGTTAGGATGCCCTGGGCTTAATTTATAAATGTCACCAAGTTTGTGAATTTAGAGTAAAGAAATAATAATGTAATGAATAAAGTATCTTCTCACGAAAATTGATTATTATTAACTATTGAAATTATATTAACTTTAATTTTATTTGAAAATACAAAAGGTAAAAGTGATTTTTACAAAATTAATATAAAACTGCAAATCAATAAAACATAAAAGCAAATCAAATTTAATTCAATAAATAAAGACCTATGGCTTCTTATTTCGTAACTAATTCCAATTGAATCTTCTATCTCAGTAGGCTAGATTTATTCTCCTAGGACTTGTTTGGATCCTAGGATTGGGCTAGATTTATTATATAATCCAGGTAGATCAAATGTTTGATATATTAGATTTGGCCCTATGATGGATAAAGAGGCCGGTGGATTATCATGCATTTCTACGATAAATAATCCACAACCTAATGGTGTTATTATGTAATCCAACAAATGGGGTTGGACCAAATCAAATTTAAAGTTACATATTTGTCCTTGAAAGTAGATGGGAAATGACTAGGTTAGCCATCTACGAACTCATAATAACACGAATGCCCACATATATAAAGGCTTAGTCTGTTGGATGAGAAGAAGCAGAAGGCAAACCCTAGATACACAGTAATCGTTCCCCCTTTTTCTTCCTCATTTTCTCTTGCATTTTTTTGTTGAAAGAGACAACACCTACCCTTCTAATATTCGATGTTATGTCATATATGCACAGAACGAATAAGCAGATAGTGCAACAATAGTGAAACTTCTCATCAAGGTACAAGAATCATGATAATCATGGTTTATCTTATTCTTATCCATTTCTTTTTGGCCAATGAATATAAAGGATTTTTTAAAGAAATATTTGATAAAAAAATAGAACATAGGAGTTGTAGAGATTACCTTTTTAACGATCCTATTATATGGGTCTGGTTCAACTAATTTTGATTTTATTTTTGGGAGATTTTGATTATGTTTCCTCACTTTAGTTTACCACTAGTATTTGTTGTGAGTTTTCTGGAATTGTCAAACTGATTCTTCTCAAAATCATATTTGGGTAGCTTGGTCCATGCAAAACTACATTATAATATAAAAGATATTTATTAGTTCTACAACTTTAAGGTTGCAAACTCAAGTGCAAGTTGTGTCAAGTAATAAATTTAACTAGAGTTCGAGGCCAATCCATAGAGAAGTTGTTTAAACTTTTCAGGGTTTATATTTCTTAAAATATAGGCTGAATGTGGTTTAGATTATAAAAAAAAAATTATGCTATAACTAAAAACTTAAAGTACTAAAATAGAAAAACTGCACAAATTTAAAAGCATGCTTATTTTGAATTTAATGTAAGCCCAACAATCACTTGCAAAGTTAAAGTTATTTCTTTCATATATTTTGATCTACAGATGATGCACTTAAGTAAAAATGACCATTTTCTTCTAATTGTAATGCTTCTTTGATCCAATAAAATATTATCTTTCAACTTATTCACGAAACATGTTGTTCTCTTCAATTTTATTTTGCCTCTTTTTGATCTCTTTTTGTTCATTGATTCCATAACATAAAACATTAATAAAATTATAATATTAACAAGAATAAAGTAAGAAAAGTATAAATGATTTTATACAAAAATATATCAAAAGGTTAGTGATGTGGCTAAAAATTTAATGGGATTAGAGACATATAGTTTATCAATGAAGAATTCTATTATTGCACGAATTTCAACACTAGAGCTAATTGTTATTGAATTGGGCCCCTCTTCATCATTATTATTGATTTTGCAACATCTCATTTTTAGTTGCAACTCGTAATATTTTAACACTTTGTAATTTTTTTATTTTTTATAAAGAGAAACTCCCTCACATTTATCTTCTATTCCAACCCTAATTTCTTTTTGTAAGCTCACCTTGTTAATGAAATGCCCCTTAAATTCAAATCATTTTTAGAACAAGGGTAGAAAAATAGTGTATTTAAGCTAGGTAAGAAGATATTGTTACCACAAAAAAATGCTTATTTATTGAAAGGCTCAAAGATACTCAATATGGCAGGTGTTGGGAACAAGCTGATTTGGTCATGGTGCTAGAAGCCTAATGCCTTAATTATTTTTCAAGTGATGTTCAGTCAGTTGTTCGTCTTGACAGATCAAAAGAAAAAGTTCTAACACTCAACCCCTACATGTCGAAAATCTAAGTGATGATTAAAGCGAGGCATAAGAACTTTCTATTTTGACTTGCTTGTCTTCACACTGAATAACATAACTATTTGTGCAAAAAGATTTGAGTATAATTATCACAAAAACATATTAATCAAAGAACAACATCAAAGTACAAAACAATACCAATCATCAATCAAACCACATTATGCGTGCTTAATTATAATCATTGAAGTTGGAAAAATATCTACAACTAAAAGAAATTGACAATTCACAAATTTTTGTTAAAAACTTCACAAACTTACCATGTTATACAAAAAAAGAAAAAAAAAGGTGTGTCTCTAGAGTGTTACAGTTGTCATTTACTCTGCCATCCTTCTTCATGGTTTCAATGGACCCAAGAGAAAACACTCTTGATTTTTTTTAAAAAAAAGCTAAAAAAACACATATTGAATATACAAGACATGATATCAACTATCTACTCCCCAACCTAATCGAGACATTGTCCCCAGTGTCAAAAATAGATAGGAAAGTAGAGTTAGGAAGATATTACCAAAAATGTGACTTATTGAAAAATAAAGCTGAAATAACACAATATATACACTATTAGTTGAAACTATTAAGGATAACTTTCACAGGCTGAGAGTCAAATTTATTTTGCATTTTCAACCTTGTTGGACTAATCCACACAAGGTAATGTTGGATTATGTTCTGACACATATGTTAAAAGTTGATCAATCAGTTGGTCATGTGTTGAAGTAGAAATGAAAAGTCGGCTCACAGATGGTGAAATAAAATATTTTTCTATAGCATGATTTATAAAAGATAGCAAACTATCAAAGAAACCATTAACATTAAAAATACTATAGATTTCTAGTGAATATTGAGTTATGCCCAATAGACAACTTGGAGTAATTCCTCTAATGTACCAAAAGCGCCAACCAATGCTGGATCAGGTTCTGGCACATATGCTAGAAGTTAATCAATCAGTTGGTCAGGTGTTAGAGCAGAAATGAGAAGTCGTCTTGCAGATGGTGAAATAATTTATTTTTTTACAGCAATATCTATAAAAGATAGCAAACTATCAAAGAAACCATTAACATTAAGAATACTATAAGTTTCTGGTGAATGTTAAGTTATGCCCAATAGACAACTTGGAATAATTCCTCCAATATACCAAAACCGCTAGGTAGAGTGATGAATACATCTACATTGTTTAACATGTTAGGCATTATGTTCTGAATATGTGACACTTTTAGCTCATCTCTAATAGTCATACTTGTGATATTCTGCACTATTAAAGGTCTTGAGATAACACCTAAAACTTTGACTCCTCCTATACGAGTAGAAGTAGCAACACTTTCCATTAACCCTAAGCTGCCTCCCCCATACACTAAATGAATTTTTCTTTCTGCTAAAGTTCTACTAAGGTTATTGGCTGCCCCTATAAACTCACCAATTTTTCTTGGATTGGTTCAACAAAAGATACAAATATAGTTGAACTTGCGAGTGGAAGACACTTTTTTTTTTCATGAAAGTGAGTTGTACAAAAATGGAGTAAGTACAGTGCTATTTATTGAGGTGTGAACATTGAATGAATTTATTGCACGTCTTTTTATTTTGTCAGAAAAGTTGAAAATAAAGATACAAAATTTAAAAATTAGCTACTTACACGTATGTACATGTAGTTGTGACAGTGACTCACATCTTTCTCTAGTTTTACGTCTAGTAACGACTTAAATGCCCTCTATGGGTCAATGATATATTTTCCATCCAATTTTCTTATAAACTGACAAATAGGATCTTTTAATGTCAGATTTCCAAGACTATACCGCTTATATTCATTTTGAAAGTGATTCCATAAACAAAAAATTGCACGTTGTACTAATCCACATGAATGTATCTCAAAAGTCAATATAATGTCATCTAAAGACTCTTTACTTAGTCTTCCATAATGAATTGAATTTTATCTTCTCGATTTTTAGAAACTAGTCATAAGGAACGACACTTTGTATTGCAAGTCCATCGAGCATATTTGTGACAAGCTTACATTTTTTTCGCCCTTCTCTTTTTTGAGTATGTGCTTTTACCAAAATTAGAAATGTATCTGGTAAACAAGTTTGAAAACTCACCTGCCACTCTTACATTTGCTTCAATTATCCATCGTGTGTTCCCTAGGATACAATTGTGAAAAAGCATCCTTAATCTTTCAATCTTGATTTTATAAATTTTATAAATTATATTTTTAAGAAGAAAAGGAAATCACTTCTTGAGAGTTAGAAGAATATCATCTATTTTGAAAAGAACTAGAAAAGAGAATGAGAAAAAGAGAGAAACTTTGTACAAAGATTTCAGTTATTTGAGAAACTGATAAATCCGTATTCAATAATCACGGAGTACCATTATCTGTCACTTAATCGGGAAAGAAAAATAAAAAAATAAAAATAAAAAAAAAAGAAAAAAAGTCTACAAAAACAAATAAAGTTAGAGAAAATATATATAAATATATGTATACTAATCATAACAAGGGTTAGAAAGAAAAAGAATTTCCTCTTGTGAAAATTGATTCGCTATAAATAGTTTAAGTCTTTGTCTATTTATTTTGAATATGTTACTATTTCTAGGATTTTCAATGTCAATCACCCCACAAGAATATACATCTTTTACAACAAAAGAACCATCTTGATCTCAATTTCCAAGAAAATAAACGCAATTGAGAATTATAAAGAAACCTTTAGACCAGGCTCAAATGTTTTTCTTGAAATGTTATTATCATAAAATTCTTTGATTCTTGCTTTATGAATTTTAGAATTCTCATTTGCATCATTTCTCAATTCTTGACATTACTTGATTTGCAATTTGCTCAATTTTGAAGATTCATTAAGGTTGAAGTTAAATATTTTGATTATGCAATGAGTTTTATGTTCAAGTTCAAGAGGTACATGACAAGGTTTTCCATAAACTATTCTCTAAGGAGATAGGTCTAGTGATATTTTAAAAGCAGTTCTATATATCCAAAGTGTATTGGTAAATCTAAAAGACCAATTTTTACGATTTGAGTTAACTCTCTTTTTCAAAATTTATTTTTATCTTCCTATGTGCAAGTTCAACTTATCCATGATAAAGGGTTGCTACTTTATCTATGATTCCATATTTCCTCATTAAAGTTCCAAAAACTTTGTTACAAAAATATTTTTCCCCATAAAATAAATAAATAAAACCAATTACCAATATATAAATAAAACTAAATGATAATGAAAATGGTCCAACGAAGTCAAAATTTAAGAATATTATCTTCCTCATTATTAGACATGTATCTCGAAGGATTTGATAAAGATAATATTTGAATAAGTATGGATCATCCAATAAAAGTTTTTCACCTTAGTCAAAAACTTCTTTTTATCTTGATAATTCCAATGCGGTGGCATCTTTCCTATCACAAGAAAATTAACAATGCCAACAAACTAAGGTAATGGGTATGGTTTGAAATGAGTTATCACAAACAAGTTTCGACAAATGATCAGTCACCACATTCTCTATTTATTTCCTATCTCGAATCTTAATATTGAATTCTTAGAGTAAGAGAATCCACTTAATCAATCTAGGTTTGGCCTCCTTTTTTGATAAAAGATATTTTTAAGTTGCATGATCACTGAAAATAACAACTGGTGAGCCAATAAAATAAGATCTAAATTTGTCTAATGCAAAAACTACAACAAATAATTATTTTTTAGTTGCTGAATAATTCAATTAAGCATTATTCAAAGTTTTACTTGTATAGTAAATGATATATGGCTTCTTATCTTTTATTTATCCTAAGATAACTCCAACAGCATAGTTATTGGCATAACACATTATTTCAAAAGGTAAAGTCCAATCTGGAGGTTGTATGATTGGAGCAGACATAAGCACGCTTTCAAGTTTAACAAATGCATTTTCACAATTTTCATTCCATTCAAAAATAGTGTCTTTTGTTAGAAGCAACACAAAGGTTTATATACTATACTAAAATCTTTGATAAATATTCTATAAAAACCAGCATGTATCAACCATGAAGACTTCAAAAAAATATTCAACTATGTTATTGAAAATACTAAGCATGTATCGTTGGAATGTATCTAGTGCATTACATAATCCCAAAAGGCATATTTTGATTTACAAAAGTACTAAAAGGACATGTAAAAATAGTTTTCTCTTGATCTTCAAGTTTAATTGCAATTGCAATTTGATTATACTCAAAATATTTATCTAAAAAATAGTAAAATTCATGTCCCGCAACTCTTTCTAAGATTTGATTCGTGAAAGATAATGGAAAATAATATTTTCTAGTAACTGAATTAAGTTTCCTATAGTCAATGCACATTCACCAACCAATAATAGTTCTAGTTGGAATTAATTCATCATTCTCATTCTTGACTATAGTAACTCCAGATTTCTTAGGTACAACTTGAGTAAGACTTACCCATTTGCTATCAGAAATAGGATAAATGATTACATTGTCTAAGAGTTTAATAACTTCATTTCTCACTACTTCTTTCATATTAGAATTTAGCCTTCGTTGCATATCTCTAGAAGGTTTAGCATTTTCTTCTAGATAGATGTTATGTGTGCAAATTAAAGGACTAATACATTTAATATCAGCAATGGTCCATCCTAAAGCATTCTTATGCATTTTCAGAGTTTTGATCAACTTACCTTCTTGGGATGCATTAAGTTTGGAAGAAATTATTATTGAAAAATTCTCATTCTCACCCAAGAAAGAGTATTTCAAACCAAATGAAAAAGGTTTCATATCAATCACGGGAGATTTAATACTTGATGAAACAGATTGTACTGTTGATAATGAAAGTTCTTCAAACATTGGCTTCCAAAAATATTTTTCTTGTACATGCAAAAATTTAGAGAGAATATTAGAGTGTCTTTTTACAAATACTTTCACTTTTAGAAGATCAAAGGAATTAGTGAAAGTAAAATATTTGTGAACAAGTTCTCCAATTGAATCCACTTCCTGTACTTCGAGATCTTCTGCAGGTTGTTTACAAACATTAAACATATTTAGTTCCAAAATCATATTTCTAAACCATAACTTCAAATACCATTCCTACAGTTAATTAGAGTATTTGAAATTGCAAGAAAATGATGACCCAAAATGATAGGAATCTGGTATGTGTATGTGCAACAGGCTATGTGTCCAAAATAATGAAATTTACTGGAAAATAAAACTTATCAATTTGTACTAACATATTTTCTACTACTCCATTTGGAACTTTAATCAAACAATTAACTAGTTGGAGTACAACAAAAGTTGTTTTAAGTTCTCTCTAACCTAATTGTTCATAAACTGAGAAAGGTAGAATATTTACACAAGCACCAAGATCAAGCAAAACACGCTCTATTATAGTATTTTCTATGGTACATGAAATGGTTGGACAACTAGGATTTTTGTACTTGGGTAGAGTGAGTTGTTGAATGATTGAACTAACACTTTTAGTTAAAAATGTCTTGTTTTGTACATTTTGTTTTCTTTTGATTGTACATAATTTTTTAAAAAAATTGGCATAAGATGGAACTTGCTTGATTGCATCCAACAATGCAATATTAATCTTACTTGTTTAAAAACTTAAAAAATTACAGCATTTGAGTTTAAGTATTGATTCAGTTGCAATCTTTGAGGAAAATGAGCTAGAGATGAGTATTTTTCTTTTTCATCATCTTCAAAATCAACTTCATTAAACTTACATTCATCCTCAAGACTACTTCCATTCTTCATTTTTGAAGGTGTATTAGAAACTTTCTCCTTGGGATGAATAATCTTGTCAACAACTTCTCCATTAAAAAGAGTTGTGACTGAATTAGCCTACTTGATAAATTTTCACTTGAAGAAGAAACATGACACTGAGTAGAAGGATTAGGTTGATGTTGAGCAGAAAAATTACCTTTTTTCATGAGTATGCAAAAAAACAATCAGTGTGCTTTTGATCTCATTGATGACTTGTGAAGTCTGATTATTGATGTTTGTTTGTCTATGCATAAATTCTTGTAAAGTTTCCTCAAGAGATTTTGTATGTGGAGCTAGATAAGAAAGAAAGTTTGGTGGGTTTTGTGAATATAGCGGTTAGGCACGATTCTTATCTCGCCAACTAAAATTTGGATGATTTCTCCATTGTGGATTATAAGTTTCAAAATATGAAAAATGAAAAGACTCTTTGAATGTGTTTATATCATTTGTTTGTGCTGGAATATTTGGGCATTCATTGGTGGAGTGTCCTACAAGTTCACAAATGCTACAAACTTCTTCATCTTGCACATATCTGTTTTCATTTACTTTTTTAAGTTCCATGGCATCAACTTTTTTATTAAACTAGCAATCCTAACATTTAGATCATCTTCTTGACTAATGTAATATTTTTATTTATTATACTATTAGCAAGGTTAGATCAAATATAACCTTCAAAAAAATTAACACTATACCATGATTGAGAGTTTTCTACCAAATTGTCTAAATATTCTAGGGCTTTATCAGGTTCTTTATCAAGAGACTCTCCATTATACATTATTTCAATAAATTATTTTATTTTAGGAGTTAAACCTTCATAAAAGTAACTACTTAAGCGCCATTTTTTAAATTCATGATTTGAGCATAAATTCAATAAATCTTTAAGTCTTTCCTAACATTAAGAAAGCTTCATTAAAATTTTAAGAAAAATTTTAGAATTATTTTCTCAAAACATTAGTTTTATGAGTTGAAAGAACTTTTTTAAAAATTCAGTTAGCATTTCTTGTCAAGTGTCAACTAACCTAAGTTTTAAAGAGTTAAACCAAGTTTTTGCTTTACCTTTTAAAAAAAATTAATAATTTGAGCTTAACAACCACATTTGAATAAGTTAGATCTTCAAAAGTGGCACATACTTCATCAAATCCTTTCATATGCAAGTAAGGGCTTTCAAAGTCTAAACCATGAAAATTAGGAAGTAAAGGGATCATACCCAGTTTGAATCGAAAATTATTTGTATTGAGAGGAAAAATGAAACAAAGAGAAGAATTTCGAGGAGGTTGTAAGTAATAAAGCATGATACACACCTATTGATTCTCATTTTTATCCTGGACACTTTCATTTTTTAACTAAATGCCAAGAATTATGACTACAAAAACATATGACAATATAATCATAAAGAAAATAAACACACAATATTTACAAAGGAAAAATATTTACAAACTAGAATACAAACTTTCCCTGCCAATAGCACCAAAAACTTGCTACAACTTTATGGTTGCAAACCCAAGTGCAGATTGTGTTAACTAATAAATTTATTGGGAGTCCGAAGTTGATCCTTTTCAAGGTTTATATTTTTTAAAAGATGAGTTGAATATGGCTTAGATTATAAAGAAAAATTTGTGCTATAACTAAGAAATAAAAGTAATAAAAGTAATGAGGATTAGGTATTTACTCTTGAGTTTTGGATAGAGTAACGATTATTTATTCTTTCTATCTCTTTTAAATGCCACTATTGAAATCTTTACATAATAAAAATTTCAATGGGAAGATGTTATCAAATAGCTCATGCATTAAGGTAATCATGATATTATTTTACTCTTTACAAATTATCTCTTAACACCATATTTATTTATGGGATCAAGTATTTAGACACACTTTTATCTACAATAAATTAAGGTTTCACTTTAGCAGTCGATGGAGTAGAACCGCACATCAAGCTAAATGAACTCAAGTATTTATTGTGCCATTGGTGATACAAAATAAAGAATCACCACTAAATAAGAAGGATTTTAATGCCAACACTTATTTATGGGATCAAGTATTTATGCACACCTATAACAAATCAAGGTTTCACATTAGTAGTCTGTGGGGTAAAACCATATAATAAGCTAAATGAACCTAAGTATTTGTTGTACCATTGGAGATACATAAATCAAGAATTATCACAAAATAAAAAGGGTTTCAATCAAAAATTAAAACAGTAATACAACATACCTAAATATTATACACCTTTATATTTGTCCCTCTTCCTCTATCAAGAGTTTTACCCTTTCTCCTCACTTAAATAAAATTTAGAAAGACATAATGAAAGTTGAAAAATAAATTTCTGTTACTACTAGAAAATTTACATTACTATTAGAAAACTATACCTAAAGAAAGACAATACAAAGACTTTCTCTCCCCCTCTAAGGATTTTTGTGTATCTCAATAACATCCAAAAGCCCCTATTTATAGTAAAAAAGTGCATAAATTGGAATCTCTAAATTCACTCCAAATTTACTTCAAATATACTCTAAATTCACATGTACTTTTTAGATCTAAATATTTTTACATATTTTTCTCCATGAAATCAGCTGATTTTGGAATAGTGATCATCATGAAAGCTATATATTTTTTGTTAGCTTTATTTTTCCAACTTGAATCACCTAATTCCAACCACTATTGAAAAAGTTATGCTTGATTTAAGGAGATGTGTTAGCATAGATAGATTCCTTTTAATGCACACATTTAGATGAATTTTCTATTTTAATCAATGTTGAATTTGATTGAGCTTCCAACAGAAAATTTATAGTTCTATCTCTTAACTTTCAAATGAAGGAAGATTCAAGTTGATAAGGCTTTTGGGAATGGAGTTATGCTCAAAATACAAAGAGTGCATAAGTTCGGAAACATGCTTATTTTGAATTTAATGCAAACCCAATAATCACTTGCAAAATCAAATTGATTTCTTGCATATATTTTGATCTACACATGATGGACTTAGACAAAAATAGTCATTTTTTTCTAATTGTGATGCTTCTTTGATCTAATAAAATATTATCTCCCAACTTGCTCATGAAACGTGTTGTCATCTTTGCTTTTATTTTGGCTCTTTTTTATCTATTTTTGTTCATTAATTTCCTAACACAAAATATTAATAAAACTATAATATTAACAAGAATAAAGTAAGAAAAATATAAAAGATTTTATACAAAGATATGTCAAAATATGTACTTATCAATTGGGCTAAGGCAAATCTGAGTAAAAGTGGTATTCTATTTTTGATTTAATCTTTCAATATACTCATTTGTTTGGTTATTCATCAGCGAGTGTATTTTGAGTGTCTGACTAATGCTTTTTGAAATTGTTTGTATTCCAAGAATGAATTAGTCCTCTCTTGTGTGTCATACGAAATCACTTCCATAGTTTTTTGTAAATGGATCTACTAAAGTTTGATTGGTTCTGGCCATGCAACATGGGGTGTTGATAAATAACCCTGTTTACTGGTGCATAACCTGACCATATTTAAAAGCTGATGATGAATAAACCTCATTCTTGTGTACATTTTTTATACTACATCCAATTTATTTTTTTGAATTATTTTGATTTTAGTTACTTTTATCGTCCTTTGGATAATATGGATAAGCACTTATCATTTATCAACTTATATATTTTTTATAGATGGATATTCTTGGCATTTATTTGTGCATACCAAGCACGAAATCACAAATAGAGCCTTTTGCGACGTATTAGGCAAATAACTTATAGTTTGACAACTTTGTGAATAAATTAAATTTGTGCCCAATTAAATGATGATATGTGTAAAATAATATTTATAAAGTCAATTCTATATTTTCTATTTATATTTTGGGAATCTAATCAAATTTAATTTCTAAAATAAATAGTTAATTAATTAATATTTTAATATATATTTTATTAGCTAATCAAATATCATCTAGTGTCAAATTTTAATTTTTGGTAATCAAGATTGTATCTTGTAAATTATAGAAGATAATACCAATAGTTTGGTAATTCAAATCACATTTTGTGATTAAGGCAGTAAATGTCTATCAAATAATGAAGGACCAATCAAATCATGTCACTTTATCAAATAATTATGGCAAGAACTCCTATCCTACAAATATAACTAGGGGTCATTTCCAAGAAGTTAAACATAAATTATGAAGAAGAAGTCTAAATAAGAAAGGTGTTGGAGAAAATTCTCTCAACTTAAGGTGATCAAGTTTAAGGAGATCCACGATGTTCAATGTGAAAGTCAAGGCGTTCACCAGGGAGTCTACTCATTTAATTCGAGATTAAGTTGTTAAACCCTCAAATTAACATTATTAGAATAACATGTGGCTTATTTTGTTGAGACGTGCAATAATGCTGGAACATGTGCAGACTACCTGGTCAAGTAATTTGTCCAACTACTAAAGGGATATACATATGATTGGTACACTAATTTAGAGGCAAATTCAATTGATAGTTAGGAGTAGTTGGAACAAGAATTTTTTAATTGATTCTATAGCACTTGACAAACAACTAGAATGATTGAACTCATAAATTCACACCAATGAAAAGAAAAGCATGTCATCGACTATATTAATTGTTGGAAAAATCTAAACCTTAATTGTAAAGATCGTTGCTTAAGACTTTAGCTATTGAGATGTGCATTCAAGAAATACATTGGGGTATTTTATATATCCTTCAAGAAATCTAACCAATGACATTTGAAGAGTTGGCTACTCGAGCTCGTGATATGGAATTGAGCTTGGCTACTAGTAGAGTTGAGGTGCTACCCATCCAAGATCGTCACAAGTCTAAAGAAAGACAAGAAGCTAAGAAAAAGGGCTAGTCTTTTTCCAAAACTCCAAATAAAGAATCTATGGCAATCAATACAACACCTATCAAATTAAAAGGAAATATGAATGACAATAGTGGTGAAAAGAAAGATATCTCTCAAGAAATGGGTAAAGAAAGTTGACTTTGAAAGAGATGTAAGCAAAGTAATACCCTTTTCTTGATTCTAATATGTCTGAAATATTCGATGACTTGCTTAAAGGGAACCTTCATTGAATTATCTGAAATGAAGTGACCTAAAAAGGGTAAGTGAATCAACGATCCAAAATACTATAAATACCATCATTCGGTAGGCATTCAATTCATGAATGTTCCATATTCAAATATAAAGTCATTCAGTTGGCTCGTCAAGGAAAGATCACACTTGAGGAAGATAATGCGTCTACCAATCTTATCACCATTGCATTTGGATCTTTAACGTTGTAATGGAGAATGCGCTTAGGTGGAATGGTGGTCAAATACTTGATCATGGCGATGACAATTCATGTAACATGATAAGTGAACAAAATATTTCCTCTAGTGAAGTCTGGATATCTGGGATAGAGGTTCATACTCTTACTGGTGATTATATCTTTGCAATGACCTTTACTGATAAGGACTAGCTACTTGGTTCCAAATCCCATAATAGGCCATTATTCATAATTAGTTATATTTGTGAGTAAAAAATAAATTAGATATTGATTGATGGAGGTGTTGTAGTTAATATCTTTCCTTTACGTACAATGAAAAAGTTGGGAGATTCTATGGATGGACTTGCAAATAGTCGTTTGATGATCCAAGTTCTTAACCAAAAGGGGCAAAGGGCTCTTGGCATTATAAGGTTGTAGTTGTTAATGGATGATACGGCCTTAACTGTGTTATTTCACACCATAGATGCCAAAACTTCATATAATATATTTCTTGGTCATCCTTGGTTACATGAAAATGATGTGGTTCCTTTTACTTGGCACCAGTATTTCAAGAACTATCTAGAGAGCATGGTGAAAAGAGTGCTTGGTGATGATAAACCTTTAACTGAAGCTATGACATTTCACTAATGCTAAGTATTATCTTAAAGATGTAAAATTGACAAAGGCTAGAGAAAGCCCATTTCATGAGCAATCAAACCAATAAGATGATCAAGGTGATGGAAATAAAGCAAAAGACACTTTACCAGTTCACCGTGATGGAGATCACTCAAAAGATGAATCATCTCTCACTAGAGTAGAGATATTGAAAGAGTTGGTATTACTATTGACCAAACTTGATGCAAAGATATCTTCTCCTCAACCACTTAAAAGGTTTATTCACCTGATTCAAGAATTTGAGAAAGATCACAGAGAATGTTTAAAACTCCAAGCTGCAAAATGCTTTGATACGAAAGCCTACAAACTTTTTGTTAAAGCTGGATGCAACCCACAAGAAGGTTCTATCATGGAAAAACTCCCTCTTGAGGCTAATGGCGAACAAGTGCATAGATTTATAATTACCCAAAGAATGTTGAAAGAAAGAGGATATGTTGTTGAAAGACTTGAATGGGCCTTGGGTTTGTCCCACAAAATCCTATTCGTATTGCTATTAATAGAGCTAATAGTAATCATGTGAATGGGAAAGAATTCTCGTCAATAAATGATGCCTTTGATGAAAATAGAAAAAAAGTACAACGAATATGTCTTTGATAAACTTGGGTCCGTTAGAAAGTTGATGATCATATCGTGCAATAAAGTCTTAAAGGTTAAATTGCACATTATTATTTTCACATGAATCCAATATAATAAAGAAGATGATAGATAAAGTATGGCTTCCTCTTGTCATATTAGTAGTGGCATTGACCATGCAACTCCTCAAAATGATAAAGATCACTTGCACAAGCAAATATTCAAATTGATGAGTGGTAGCTATATTAGGAAAATGGATGACACCATGAAAATAGTTCGTATAAGATGAAAGAATGGCCAAATGAGGACATGTGTTGATTTCAAGGAGATTGAACATGAAGAAGAGGATATAGTGTCAACGTATCATATCACTTTATGTGAAGAGGTTCTAGTCAAAAGAAGAGGATGCTGGGGCTACTTTTCCTGAGCTTGAAGAAAGTGTTACAACTACTATTGATAAATTAAAGGAGGTTAATTTAGGCAATGTCGATAACCCTCGACCAATATGCATCAGTGCTTTGTTGATCCATGATGAAAAGAAAGCATACATCAAATTACTACATGAGTTCAAAGACTTATTTGCAAGGTTATAAAAAATACTAGGATTGGATCCAAAAGTGCCAGTCCATCACTTATCTGTTAAGAAGGGAGTTCGTCTTGTCAAATAAGCTCAACGTTGATTTATGGATCTTTAGCATTGTTCTTGTGAGAAAGAAGAATGACTAGAGTCGAGTTTGTATTGATTTCAAAGATATGAATGGCCCATATCCCAAAGATGAATTTTGGTTATCTCTTATGGAACTCATGATCGATGCTACTATATGTCATGAAGCATTATCCGTTATGGACAAATCATCTGGATATAACCAACTATGCATGGCACCAAAGGATGAAGAACTAACAATACTTTGTAGCCCCAAAGTTATATAATGCTACAAAGTGATGTCATTTGGATCTGCTATATATCAAAGGGCCATGTAGAAGATCTGTAATATACAAGTCTCACACTACTTACTTGGCCAATGTGATTCATGCATTAAATGCTACTTATATGCTATTTTGCATTAACATTTACATGGCATGTTATATAACATTCTTAATAGTTAGTTCTCTAATGCTATCACATGATGTTAGTAGTTGATATTTTATAACCTAATTAAGAAATTCAATATTTAGATAAGAGAAAAAAATAGATTGGTCAATCTATTGGATATTCATAGGTTATATGTTATAATTTCAGAAGTAATTAAAGATGTTACTAGTAAGTTAATATGTTTCGATTCAACTAGATTAAGGTGTTTTAAAAGTATACATCCATAAATTAATAATACTTGGGATCTTAAACATGATATAATTTATTTAAGTGTATATTTCAAGGTCCATATGTGCATATTATTATAGAAATAAAAACTAAACAATCTATTTAAGAATTGGATGTCAATCGGTTCAAAAACCGAATGAACGTTTAAAAATTAGGGTAGAATTTATTATTCGATACGTACATCAATTAATATAGGTTGTAAATAAAGAAATAAATGCTGATAAACACTATATTAGAGTTGTGTAAGTTGTGTATAATAACAGATTTAAACCACCATTTGACATCTCATGCTTTCTTATTAAGCTTAAACTAGCATCTCAAGCTAACACCTCAAACCCTTCACCTTTAAGCCACGACCAGACCCTCATTTCAGTCATTTTCAGCTTCCAAACATACACGTTAAGGTCTCCAAGTGCTCTAAATTGATTCTAAGTTGAAATAAAAAAGAAAAGGAGAAGTGATTACCATCAAGTTTAACTTCAAAATCTGCATAGGTAACACTTACCTACGGATTTGCCATTGGTTTTCAGACTATTCTAAATGAGTTTATTATTTATTAAGCTTTCAATATCTTTTATAAAAGTGTTAGAAGTTTTTAGTTAGACTTTGGCGCACAAAGAAAGGGTTTTTGATGACAAACGCTTAATAGAAAATACTTGTGGCAGAAACTATCAACTTGCTATTTTCTTGTGTTTTAGGCTTCAAAAGTGTATGGTATATCGGATAACAACCTATAATTATCACCATTTAATGTCCATATATGAGTTAAGAGTATTGGAATGAATTTTGATTGGATAGAAATTGAAATACATCATGATATTGGAGAAACACTCAAATTGCCAAAGTAGCAAAATCTGTTTAGGTGTGTTGTGAAGAAGACTGAATTTGGGGACCTAAATCTATAAGTTTTGGCAATTCTATGGCATGATTATATTTAATTTTATATGTTAGCTAAGTGTGGTAAAATTTTTAGAATGAATAAATATGCCTAAGGATGTCAAAATTTCTAAGAAACTTAATGTGACAACAAGGAAAATAAAAGATGGAAAATCTATTCCATTTTACCTTTTGGCATGTTCCAACATATCTATGGTGAAATTAATGTTTAGCATTCTATTATAAGAGTTATAACACATCAATTAAGTGATTTTATCATACATTTAAGATGAGAAATCAAGGTACTTAGGAGATTATATTCAGTTTTAGTCCCTAAGTGGTAAAATTTAATTGTTATATAATTAAATTGAAATTCAAGGTCCTTGTATAGGATTAAGCACAATGAACTCGTTGATTGAGGATAGTGATTGATATCTTATATTTTTACAAATTATTCATACCTAAGGTTGGGGAGTAACAACTAAGAACTAAGAAGTAAGATACGATTGATTAAAGGTAAGTGAAAATTCATTTGCAACTACAATGTATGCACATTATATTTCTTGCCTTATCTATATTAAATGTGATCCTTGTATCTTGATGAGTATATTATGAGTATTATAAATATCCTATAGTTCATACGTTGCTTGGATAATAGAACATGTGATCTATTGTCTCATTGAACATGCCATTCATCAGTATTTATACGTGCATGCATAACACGTGCTTATAGTTGAGGTTTTGCATGCATGATATTATTTTCAAAAAAAAAATATACTGGTTGGCTACTACTAGTGTATCGAGGCCTGTGTGACCTATTTATATGATATTTTGGGGTGCTACGAGTGTTACTTCTTGGAGGATCATTAGGGTTGATAGGGGGTGTGCATCTGGTGGTCACGAGAGGGTAGACCACTTGACTATGCCCTTATTGATTCCATGGGTGGGAAAACCTTTAGAGAATCACAGGGGAAGACAAGGGGTGGACCTATAGTGATCTCAGGAGATGGCCCCTGAACTGAGTCAATTTATTTATGGTTATATGATTATTGATATTGTTTAGAGCTCTATCTGATGCATAGTAGGTAGGCCAAGGGCCAAGTGATGGAAAATAATTTTGAATGAACTATTTTGGTTTAGGAGCTTGCATTCCTGGCATGATTTCATAGAGATGCATCGCATATATGTTAGATTATCTCATCAGTATGCATGATTTTCACTTACTGAGCGTTAGCTCATGTAGTTCATGCATTGTACGTAAACATGGTGATACCTGAGACTCTGAGTCTTACTAAGCTTGTTGTTCGAGCTCCTACAGGCTTTTGAGTATCACTGTACATAGATAACGACTACTAGGTTATGTTGTGGGTATATTCTAATTTTTACAATTATTATTATTGTGTAAATTGTTGTCTATATATAAAAGGTTATAAGACGCAAAATGTCCTTACTTCTTCCGAAAGTATATGCTATTATTTTGATTTTTGAGTTTATCATACTATAATTTTGGGATGTCGTGTCCTATATAACTCTTGAAATTTGATAGTAAATTAGTGTGGCAATAGTGTGATTGTGATGGGTGTTGTGTTTTTATATAAATAGTAATTTTTCTATATACAGGGTTATATGTGAGAAAATACTTTATTGTTTTCTCAATGTGCTACATTTGATAAAAAAAATATATATGTATACACATGCACACACAAGTGCTACCTTGTCAAAATTATTGTTATATCAATATCTATATTCAGTGGTTGGGGTGTTACAAGATCTTTGATGATATGTTTCATAAAAATATAGAGTGCTATGTTGATAATGTGGTTGTAAAGCCCAAAAAGTGAGAAGATTATCTTCATGATCTGAGGACAGACTTTGAACGCTTGAGAAGATATCAACTCAAGATGAATCCACTGAAATGTACAGTTAATGTCAAGTTCAAAAAGTTTCTAAGGTTCATTATTCATCAACAAGGGATACAAATCGAGCAAGCAAAAGTTAATGTAATTCTTAAAATGCCTAAATCTCAAGACATTCACGAACTCAAAAGTTTGCAAGGAAAATTAGCATATCTTCAAAGGTTCATTTCAAATCTAGCTGGTCATTGCTAGCCATTCAATCATTTCATGAAGCAAGGTGTTCCATTTGAATAAGATGAATCTTATAGGAACATTTTCAAAAGTTGAAAGGCCTATTTGATGAAACTTCCTATGTTGGTTGCACCAGTACCTGGACGCCCATTGATACTCTATAATACTATTCAAGATTGTTTTGTTGGAACTTTATTAGCGTAAGATAATAAGACGGGAAAGAAAATGCCTTGTACTATTTGAATAGAATGATGATGCTAAATGAGTTAAACTACTCGCGAATGAAAAAGATATGCTTGGCCCTTATCTTTACAATCATACTATTCGTCTTGTCTCAAAAGTAAATCCACTAAAGTATATCATGACAAGGCCGGTTCTTTCTAACAAACCTGTAAGGTGGTACCTTTAGTTATAACAATTTGAGGTTGTATATGTTCTTCAAAAGTTTTGTAGATTTCTTGGTCGATGATCCTATCCTTATTTAGTGGGAGCTGTTTGATGACCTACTAGGTAAAGTTGTTCTTATAATTGAAGTCAGTCCTTCTTAGAATATGTATTTTGATGGAGTTCCAACAATATTGCTGATTATCAAGCTTTTATCTTTGGACTGGAAATGGTAGTTGACATAAAGTAATTGTATCTTGAGGTGAACGGAGATTATGAGTTAGTACTCAATTAGTTGCTTGGAATTTTTTTAAGTCAAGAAACCTGAGCTATTTTTGTATTTCAATATGCTAAAAGGCTTATGAGATGGCTTGGAGATATAGTAATTGAACATGTGTCAAAGAAGTATAATAAGCAAGTTGATGCTTTAGCAATTCTCGCTACTACACTCGCCATGCCTAAAGAAAAAACTCGTGTACAATATTGCATAAATTGGGTTGTACCACTAATCGCAAAGGATGAGAGTTGTGATAAAGAAGAAGAAAACCATGCCATTGACGTGTTTGAAATTGAGAAGGAAGATTGGCATTAACCACTTGTAGATTATTTGAAGTATGAGAAGCTAACCGATAACCCACATCAAAGAGTTGATATTCGATGTCATGCGGCTTGCTTCATTTATTATAAAGGCACACTTTAAAGATGCTCATTTGATGGAGTTTTCTTGAGATGTTTAGGTAATGATGAAGCCATCCAAGCTATGGAAGAAACCCATTTAGGGATTTGTGGTGCTCATCAATCAGGCCTAAAGTCTTACTTTCAAATAAAAGGAATGGTTACTATTAGCATATAATGGTAAATGATTCCATGGACTATATGCAAAGATGTCAAGCTTGTCAGTTTTATTCAAATCTCATTTACCAACCACCCGAGCCATTACACCTTACTATTGCTTTCATGGCCATTCGATGTGGTTGGACCTATAACAAAATCTTTTGGTGGGCATTTGGATTTCTCAATATTTGATCACGGATAACAGAAAGCCCTTTTGCAATAGTCTGATAAATAAACTTTGTAAGAAGTTTGGTTTCAAGTAAAGAAAATCTTTCATGTACCATACCACCGCTAATGGCCTCATTGAAGCATTCAATAAGATTTTGTGTAATTTGTTGAAGAAAATAATTGTTAAGTCAAAGCGAGACTGATATGAAAAAATTAGAGAAGCTTTATGGGCATACATAACCACTTGTAGAATGCCTACTCAAGCGACTTCTTATGTAATGATATATGGCGTTGAAGTTTTCAATTCTCTTTAGTAGCAAATTCTATCATTGAGGATATCATACAAGATGGACTAAATGAAGAAGAAAACACACGCTTGTCCTTTGAAGAGTTGAAAGCTCTTGATGAGAAAAGGTTAGAAGTACAACAAAGACTTGAGTGCTATCAGTCTTGTCTTTCTAAAGCATTCAACAAGAAAGTACTGTCACACTCTTTTCAAGTTGGTGATTTGGTACTTGCTATGAGAAGGTTCATCATTACTACTCATAGGACTGAAAACAAGTTCACATCAAAATGGGATGATTCTTATATTGTTAAAAAAGTATACACAAATGGGGCTTTTAAGTTGGTTGTTGAATATGGCTTAAGAATTGGCCACATAAATGGGAAGTTCTTAAAATGTTATTATGCTTGAAGTTAAAAAAAAAAAAGGCTCCTTGATGCATGAGAATAAACTGCATGTTATTCCTGACCTGCAAGAGTATAAACTGTGAATGGTAACCATCAAAGGTAGTGCATGTGGTTAAACTACTAACTCACCCAACTAAAAGTGAATGCATGTGGTTAAACTGCTAATTTACACCACTAAAGGCATTTTATGTAGTTAAAATGTTAAATTCCACACCTAGTCCAAAGTGGTTAAGCAATGGATACTTCTAGCCCGCATGAGTATAAACTGTGTATGGCACCTTTCCCTAAAAAAATAAGTTTTTTTGAACTGTTTAATGACTTGATCCCTTTATTGGGGTAGTAGGCAAGTTAGATATTTTCTAAGTTCAGTTATGAGTTTGTAATGAATTATGTCATTTTTTTAAATGGTATAGTAGTTTATTGCACAAAAAAAGAGAGAAAAAAATAGAGAAGAAAAAAAGTTAAAAAAAAAGTAAAAAAGCAAAGAAGAAGAAACAAAAAGGATTACACTTCATAAATAGCGATGAAAATAAATACACTCCAAGGATTTCAAGATAAAAAAAGCAAAATTTCTATTATGTAATCTCAAGAATAATGATGTTCGTTAGATGAAGCAAAAAAAAAAAAGGAGAATCCTAAACAAATGCTAAGCAAAATGACTTAAATTATTCAACTCTTCTTTAGCGATGTCTAGTTATACCACTGAAGTTGTCAAATTTTCAACCACTTCATCACTCAATGAGGAAGTATTCTCAATAGCAGTGACTTTCTCTTTAATCTCATAAACTTCGGCTTAAGCACTCTAAAAAAGTTCTTATTATCTTTTTATTGATGCAGTCAAGTTCTTTCTTCACCCCTTCAAATTGTTAGCTCCTTCCTGATGTGCTCTAACTCATCCTTGGTAGATTAGAAAACACGCCTTAAAGCAACTAAATCGATGGGGACTGTAAGACTCAATGATGAAGTGTCCACCTTTCCGTAAAGAAAGATAGCTCGAATGAATAACAATAAAATAGTTTTGCTCAAATCCCTCTGTATTCCCATTATCGGCATACAAGAAATCTTTGCTCTTGGTGATCATGGTGCAAATCTAAAAAATAAAATTTCTTTTGTGGATATGCTTGTGGGTGTCCTTAGGATCATAGTATTTTGCACCTCCTGTACCAAAAAATTTCCACATTTTGCGGCCACGTACTCCTTGCCAAACTTGATAATGAGTGCTGAAGTAATGCGCTAACTAATTATAGATAAAGTGGATGGGCAATGTTGAATACATGCAAAATAGGCTTAGATAATTCACGATCTTGTTTAAACCTTTGTAGATACTTGCTAATGGGGGAAAAATAAGGCCCACCATTTATTTATTTGCCATGATGCTCGCCATTTTGAAAATGCTAGGGCATATCAAGTTGATGTCATTATTGAGAAAAACAAATACACAAAGCCAACAAGCTAAGTATACCACCAAGTAAGTTTCTTCTCTCAAGCTCTCTTTATTGCCAAGCTTTGAAAATGAAGCTTTCTCCACAGGGGACCACTCTCCATGTATATCGAAGTTACTGTGTGGATTGAGTTTATTTGGGATAGAAAGCCCTTTTCTCTCAAAGTGGAGGAGGTTGATCGTACTTCACAGCCTTCTTGGGCTAAAACCTGACCCACTCCTCCATAGATACTTAATACTATTGATCTCCATTAGCACTTTTTCAAAGCAGATGATAAGCATACAGTAAGTAGTTCCAAGAGCAAAAGATGAATCTACTTCCCACCTCATCAGCACTGGTAAGCTCCTTGGCACTCAAAACAACTTCATCATACTAAAATCCAGTCAAGGCCCACAAAAGTGCAAATCTTATAGTGATATAGATAATTCTCCAAGGAAAATCAACAAAGTGTTGGTGAGTGGACACCACGCCTTGAAAACACCATGACCATGACCATGTTGGAGTTGCGTTAATATGTGAATAAGAAAGCATACACCGAGTTGTATATTTGTGCCATATGAAGCTTGTGCTTGCACTGACCAAGGATGTCCTCGGTCCACTCATAATTTCTTTTGATGTAGTGGAATTCACCAGTAAATTAAAATACATCTGTTCACTTGGCTTTATCTTCGATAATGCAACGACCTAATGTTGGCAATGGAGTTGACTCATTTGATTGCTGGTGGTGAGTTGCTTGCAAAGTCAATACGTTCATCATGGAGTCTGTTTATTTAATTCAGGATTAAGTTGTTAAATATTCGAATTAACGTTATTGGAAATCGAATCCACCTCAAAGAAGATCAAAGGGTCAATTGCATTAATAAGTTACCAAATTCACAAAGTCAATATTTTTGAAGTTGTAACATTTAATTCAAAATTAAGTTGTTAAACCCTTGAATTTACATTGTTGAAGGATAAAATAAAATTTAGAGAAAGTCAAATAAGCGATTCCACCTCCAAAATTTCAAAACCTAAAAGATATTGTTCTTGAAAAGAAGAATAAGATGAACAATAGAGATTGTAACTATTTTATTCTTTTATTTAATAAAAAAATAATTTGTACGATTTTTCTTGTTTGTATTTTTATAGACAACAAAATTTGCATTAGTGATAATGAGACCTGTATTAACAACCTCCGAATAGAAATGTCTTTGCTCACTCGTGTTTCCTTCTTGAAAATATAGGTGGACTTGTTCGTATAAGATATGTCGAAATTAGTAAACAAGTGGCAATTTTTGTTTATAATTTTATCCCAACATAAAAAGAACCGAGTTGTTAAGTTTGATTTTAAATGATTTGGGTACAATACTAGAAAACATTTCAATGTTCTGCTTATAGTATTACTTAGGCTACACATAATACTTTTTATTCACCGAGAGCATATTGAAGATGGATGCATGAATGAGAGATGGAAATGGTTTAAAGTAAATTTAAACTATTAATAATAGATTTATTTATTTTGTAAATCTTTCAACTTCTATGTTAGTATGACATAACGCACTTGACTTTATGTTTTTTGATGTTTAAGGTTGCCTAATATCATTATATGGGACGTGTATTAAAATGAAAGTCCTTCAAACCAACAAGGCCCAATTTAGGAACAGAAAATGGGATATTGCAATGAATGTCCTTGGCATATGTGTGTACGTATTAGTTGGCTGGGAGAGTTATACTGCAGATAACAGGGTTTTGAGAGATGCCATTACAAGACCAAATAGTCTTAAAGTTCCCAGGGGTATGAAATACCTAACTGATATGATTTTTGAAAAAATGTAGATGATCCAATATTTTATCTTTTATGACACAATAAACACATAATAATGTTCTTAATATATGTTACTAAAAGTTATTATCTATGTGATAGTGGGTACACAAACGATGTTAGTTTTCTAACACCATATAGAAATGTTAGATAACATTTGGAAGAATGGGATGACGGGTCTTCAGCACCTCAAAACTATCAAGAATTGTTCAACTTGAAGCATGCCAAGACACGTAATGTCATAGAGATGGCATTTGGTTTATTTAAGTCTCGATGGGCCATTCTTAGAAGTAATTCATATTATCCTATCAAGGTCTAAAACTGCATAATTATGGCATGTTGCTTACTCCATAATTCAATTCTTAGTTCTATGCACAATGACCCTATAGAGGCTGAACTTCCAGAATATATGCATGACTATGATAATGACAATAGAGAAGATGATGATTTCATAAATCAAGTTGAGTTATCTCAGCTATAGACTAATTGGAGGGATAATCTAGCAAAGGCGTACACTAAATGGAAAGGGGGATGTTAGTGTAGGAATAATATTTTTTTTCTAGAATATCTTCACTCATTTGTAACAAATATAAATTTTTTTAGTTGTTAGATGTATGTTGGAATATTCATTGTTTATTTGGAATTATAACTACTATGAGGACATGTAACATGATGCATGGTTTTCTCATTCATTTTTTAACATAAACTTGTACTTTCTCATTGCATCAATTTTAATGGAATGGTGATTGTTTGTGAATAATATACCTCCCCCAAAAATACCAGTGTGACTTGCCTTTACAAGCTGCCTATTTTTTATAACAGAATCATGATTCCTCTTAAGCAACCTATTATGGATTCTTATTTATCATTGTTATAATTTGACAATGAAGATTCCATTTTAAGTGTTGCAACTAGTACTAGCCCATTCCAAGGCAGTCTATTAATGGCTTTTTTAGCATCCATTAGTCCCAATAAAATATAATGTTTAACAGAAAATGATCTATCTGTTAGAAATTATGGAGTCAAGTTTGAATAGATAAAAGAGTGGTCCTGCATAAAAAAGCAAATGATACTAGAAGATCATGGACAGTAAGAGAGGAGAAAATGTTGGTTTGTATGTTGAAAGACCTCATGGTGAGGGGTCGAGAATGTGATAATAGATTCAATAAGGGATACATTGGGGTTTTAGAACAGGCTATGCACCAAGCATTTCCAAAAACAGACATAAAGACTGATCACCACATTAAAATTCCAAAATTCATCTTTAAAAAAACTACAGTAGTCTAAGTACAATGTTATCAAGATCAAGCTTCGGATGGAACATTGCCTCTCATACCCTTAATGTGCAATCCGATAAAGTGTAGGATAATTATATCAAGGTAATTTGTTACTTTACCATATATTTTTTCTATTTAAATATGAGAAATTTTTTCCAGCTTATGGGATATATCCAAGATGTGCCTCTGAAGTTGGTTATTATTTGTGAAATATATTTTTACCGACCAACATCTTAGACGGACAGTAATGTGCATACCATGCATTATAGGGCGTGGCCATTTTACAGGGACTGGTGTGACATATTCGATAAGGATAGAGAAATAGGGTAAAGTGCTGAAACGTTTGCATATGTTGTTCAAGATTTATTCAATGCCCCAAAGAGGGAAGCTGATAAAGAGAGAGAGAATGTGCGTATTTTCGATTATTTAAATGAAGAGGCTAATTACACTTTCACAAGTCGTGGGGAAAGCAACACTAGTCACATGAGTAAATATTCCAAAAAAATAAAGGAGCCTGATGTCATTGATAATCGTTTCATATATTTGATAACATTATTCTGTGATAAAACAAAAGCACGGTTAGGAGACCTTGCCAAGAATTGGCTTTAAGCATGATGCATCTACCTCTAGAAAGGTTATTTTCGAGGCTCTCCATCACATTAATTTTATGTAGCCAAACAGCTAACAACAACACAAATACCTTGACCTTTTCTTTAGCTTGCTAGAAGATATGAAGGGTGTTATGATGAAAATGATGCTCGATGGCCACATTTGAAAATGTGCAGATATGTCAACTTTTATAATTCATTCAATAGTGGTGGTGATGCATATTTTTATGTTGTTACATATGCTTCAAAATGTAACGTAGGTTTATGATTAACTCTAAAGCTGAATGCATGTAAAATGGTGTAATTTGACCTGATAATTAGGTTCACACTTTGTTTTATCATATGTATGATAGGATGTATGATGAAAGTAGTTTTACATTGATAGTTTATTGGGAGAAACTAATATATTATTTCAATTGATGGAAAATCACTAGATTATGTATTATTGTATACCTGCTAGTGTTGAATTTCGTTAACTAACTAGACTTTTTGTTGACTTGACAGACGTATGGGAGGTAAATTTGATGGCACCTTTAATTTATATGTTTGGTATAAAAAGATTTTTGTGAGAAAATGTCAATGATGTTTGTTATTTCATAATTTGGAAGGTGGCCATATATTTGATTGCTCAAAGTATTCACTAACCAACATGGAAATGTTCTCCTACTGATGTTCTATGCAAATACAACATATTTTCATGATTATGTACCGTGGTAATGGAATATCTTCATGGATTTGGAAATAGTATGTATGATACACTATAATAATTACACCCAACTTCATGCATAGTTGCAACATGATTGACAAGCCTCATAAACACTAAAGTTACACGAGGCAAAACACAGAGTGTCCCAACCATGCAATACAACAACACAGAATTTAATTTTGAAAACATAATACAAAATTCCAAAAGACATCACAACAAATATAGAAATTAACATCATCATGCTACCTGAACACAAACTTAATACCATTTCCAACCTCACACGAGGAACCACTCAATGAAAATACTTTCACACAACTTATGTCTTAAAACTTTACTAGCGAATAAGATGTAGAGGAACTAGCATATGTTGAGTTGGCACTGGTGGAGAGACCAGATGACTCTGGACTTTTTGGCAAACATTCATTAAGGTACTCCCATCAAGTTGGCAGTTCTCGATTTAAGATTCTATATATATTGATCGAACGAGCCTTCAAATGCTGAATCAGATACTATCCTACAAGATAATTCCAAAATGATTAGTTGGTACTAGATTCAACAATGGATAATATATTCATTATTAGAGGTACAGCTTCATTTGGAGCTTCATTTTCCTTCTCCTCATCTTCAGCATCAGATGAAATGTTGATGATATCTTCCTTAATAAGATCATGAACAACTGGTGCTTTCAAAAGGTTTTTGGAGTGTCTCCCAACTTGGGTCTCCATATTATTGATATGCATACACAAAATTGTTCCTCTACAACACATAACATTCAACAATCTAAGTGAGTGAGTTCATGTATGTACTAAATACAACCTAACAAATATATAATAAGCATGCATATCTCAAAGATGTAGTCCCACATAAAATGAGGTTTACTGATTTTGTTCGTAAGTGGATCATAATTCACCCTACTAAGATTGATTGTCCAATTAAACACTCCGTATCCTTTTTCAAGATTTTTAAGTTTACTCATACAATAATCATATGTATATACTTTATTAAATTCTTTGTTCACAACATCCTGTCCAATCAGCACTGTATGTGCATTAACATGGCTAGACACAAATTTCCAATTGCAGCTTGGTCCGCTAACATATCAATAAATAACTTATCAACAACCTCTACCCATTCCAAATCATACAAAAAATCCTCTTGTGTTAAGTCATATTTTGGTACCATTTTGAAAGAGGAACAACAAATGGGATACTACACTATTTTTAAGTAATTTAGTTTTATTTCTCGCACATGTACAAACATAGAATAATGTTCTATTTATAGACCAAAGTTCCTTGAAAAAATCTACATCACTTCTGAGAATGCTAGAAGTGCACTGATTTTTCTTTTAGCCTTGATTATTGCTTTGAAGTTAAATATAATAGACAAGCAACAACAAATTGAATTGTCATTGTATTATTTTCATCTAATTTGTGCCTTATACGCTAAGTTTCTGTAATTGGTTTGATGTGTTAGATGCTTATAGAGATAGATTATTTTTTGAAAATTAGTTGGATATTATAGTTTCTTTTGTTGGATGCTCATAGAATTGTCTATTAACTCTGTTGTCTTCTTTAAGTCATGAAACTTGAATTGTCAAGTTTGGACATTTTGTCATTGTATGTTGTGTTTTTCTTTTTATTGATGACTTGTAAGATTTTTAAGAAACAATTGCAATAATTGTAATTATCTATTCTCATAAGCAAAATTTTACTTCCACAACAAAATAGATATATTCAAATCTAAACTTGATAGTGAACTTTGGTATGTTATCTTTGTTAATATAACTTTTTATCCAATTAATCTTTGTATTTCCATTTTGGGTTGTCTTTAAATAATCTTAGTTTAATTTTTATATTTTATGGCAGAAAGACAATTTGCAATTAACATGGTTCAAACACATAGTGATCATCTGTGGAGGTTATGCTGATCTCATAACTAGTTTGACCAAACTTATTTCGATGTATTAGCAAGAATTGCAGAATAATTGACATAATTATTTCAAAAAGAGTTCATTGTGGAGAAGGTCAAGAGAAAAGTTCAAAACATTCGAACTCGGTACAATAATTTTATTGGGCCCATTCAAACCCAGGTGTCCAAAGTGCATAAGATTATGAGAGTTGATGGCACTTACTAGGCTTATATTGAAAAGGTAAGAAGTATACTTCATTTTGTTTATACTACATTTTTGTATTCTTGTTGTAACCAGAAGATATGTGTTTCTTATATTTGCGGGAAACCACTCAATAGAGGTACTTCCATAGCAAAGGCTTCTCGTATAATGAAACATACCTTAAGATTTTCCATTATAATAATGTAAGAGAGATTGATTTTGGAGACTTGCCTAGATACATAATCGATGCTCTTTTGAGCATAGGTGATAGCACATATGATGAGGGAAGTGTGTCAGATGATGATGTGAGTGATGAAGAAAATGTTTGAGATGTTGAAGTTGAGAATGATGAAGATGATGTTCCAAAAGATGGTGGCTTAGTAGAGGATGCATGCTCTAGTATTGAAGATGGATGAGGTGTTGATGATGCAGTTTCCTAGTTTACTTAAGAAAATGCTACAGTTTGTATTTTAGTGTTGATTATGGAACTATTACTTAGTCTTGGTTTTATCAGAGCAATATACACAATTATCATAAAAATACTACATGAGGAGTTTTGTTTAGATCTTATAGTAAAAAAAAAATTCCTTAAGCTTGTTTTGGGTCCGCACCTAACTAATATGCATAGATGGCCTTCTATTTCAAAACAATACACAAAAAACAACATAAAATTGCAGCTTCTAAATACTTCCAAATTTCCAGTACTTACATGTACAATGGACAAGCATTGTAGTTTCAATGACTCCAAAGTTGTTTGACCCAAAGTAGGGTAATTAAGAAGGTTGTTTGCCCGTGAGTCCCTATACAAAGCAAATATAGTGCGACTTATAATTCCAAGGTGGCATTGTTATGTCATGAATATTATATTCCTTTTTGGAGCATATGTACAAATTGATTTTATACTTTGCACTTACCTATAACTTATTTTCAATGAACTGTCATTCATGTTACCTATTTTTTTTTTCAATTTTGTCTTCATACAAAAAACAAGCATGTTTTGTGAATTGTTATAAGTTTGAACATGACATTTGATGTTCATAGCAAAAAAGAGCATTGTCAATTGTTGCAAAATTCTTGCTTATATTTACTGGGCTTATATGCAGTATGTTTTATCTATAGCTACTATTTATTGTGGTAAGTATTCAGTTTTGTGGTTAATTAAAAATGGTAAGCCAAACCATGGTTGCTTAAACTAGTTTGATATTTCATTATTTTATTTTTAATTAAACAAGTTTAATTCATGTTAATATTTTTTATTCAATGTTGCATTGTTCATTGGTTCCAAGTTTACAAACATAGTAACTAGTTTGATAATGTGCTACTCATTTATAATTATGAATGGCTTGCATTTGATTCTTGTAAAGTTTATAATATTTTTTCAAAACCAAACTTCAAAATCATGCCTTAGGCCAACAGTTGAGTTTGACACTCAAAGAAGCCATTCCCGACAAACCAAATTGTTCAAAATATGTACTAAGGGATAGAGTGGCTATCTCGTGAAGAGTGCTTCTTATATCGTAAGTTGCAACAAACTAATAAGTTATCTGACCGATGAGTTTTTAATAATATATTAGCATCCATAATAGTCCATTTATCCAGGTATTTCTAAAAGAGTTCATTATGGAAAAAGTCAAGT
Source organism: Paulownia fortunei (assembly GCA_019321725.1). Lineage (NCBI taxonomy): Eukaryota > Viridiplantae > Streptophyta > Magnoliopsida > Lamiales > Paulowniaceae > Paulownia > Paulownia fortunei. The sequence continues at coordinate 11,720,615 of CM033115.1, read as the reverse complement.
GGAAAGTTCGACAATTTTAGAATGAATGGTACGAATTTGATAGGTACATTCTAACTCTAGGCATTCATTATGACATGAAACGAAATAAGGTACAAGTGGATGGATGTTACTAGGGCCATATTAGATGGGTAAGAATAAGTTTGTTTCATAATTATGGTGACTACAATGATTTATTAATATCATGGTAACATTGTGTCATATTTATGCAACAAATTATTACATACGTAACACAATTGTATTCAAATGAATCAACTAAGCAGAGACACTTCAGGACCAACGGTTTCAATAACTATGAAACTGGCTTATATATATTTCATTTTGGACATGCAACTGAGATTGACTTTATGGACAAGTCTGGATGTGGTGCTCGGGCTTCTATTATTATCAGGATAGGTCTGATGACAATTATCAAGATGGTTCTAGTGATGAACTTTCACAATTTGGTCAGGCCGGGTAAGATGAAGAAGTTGGGTAAGATAAAGAAGCTGAGCAAGATGAGGAGATGAGGAAGTTGACAAAGATAAGAAAGCTAGTACTGTTGAGAAAGATGGAAAGATGTCCAAGGTGGAAAAGATGATGAAGCATAGTCTGCAGTCAAAAACAGTTGAAGTTGGAAGCAAAGTCGCTGGGAATTTGCCTTGTTTGAAATTTGGTCTGAAACTGTTAAGACTTATTAAGTGGAATTATTCTTCATGTTTGTTGGATGTTAATATGCAGGTGGAATGAATGTTTATGGTAAGATCTTCCATAAATTTAAATAACCTCTTCAAACATGAATGTTTCTAAACCTGGATGAGTGTTATTTAGTGCACTATCATGCTCAAAAATCTAGTGCAAAGGCAAAATATCACACAAAAATCATTCTAAGTAGCAAATACAATTTGATTATAAATCCACCGCAGGAGGTTATTAGTTAAGCATCCAAATGAGTTAACTAAATGAATCATAGATATGGTATAAGTTGTCTACAACTTTCAATTAAACATTCAACAGTTATGCAATGATTTCCTAGGTGCATTATTTAAAAAGATAACATAATAAATAAAACCAATCCATATTATGTAAATTTAAATTCAACTTTCCATTTCTACAGTGGAATACACATGAAAGGTACATTTTCATTTATATCAAGACGAGGTAGAGCCGCTCCAACTATTTTGTCTACTATTATAATTGTTGCTCATTGCAATAGACTACTTTGAATCATCTGCAAGTTGAGAATACTTGAAAATATGAAACATAATTATATGGCAAAGGAAAATAGGCATAAGGCCATCCATATTCAACATAAGATAAATTCACGTGAAATTATGAAAAAAAAAGTAATGAAGCTTTGTGCCTTGGCAAAATTGTATTAATTCTACAGAGCACAAATTTCTAAACAAAATAATAATAATTATAATTATACAAAAATTAATAATCAATTTTACACTGATTATTATTTTCATTGAAATACAACTCTACTGATTTAGGGATATTGTCGAATAATTGGAGTGTGTAATAGGTGTCATAGCCATTGTCAAATTAAAATTACTAATAAATTCTTTTTTTATGGAAAAAAATTCTCAAACTTTAAAAATCATTCAAATACAGGGCAAACGCAAAGACCAAAATTGGAGTTACAATATATAAATAAAATAGCAAACCCAACTGGTCTAACTACAATGGCAAACCATTTTAATCAATTAAAATAGAAAAATAATGAACCATGGGCAAACTGTGGATTCTTCAAGTTGTATTTCAAGCGGACAATATAGGGGACATCTGGTAGCGTACACTACAGTGAAAAACATACTTGTTGAGCTTGAAAACTTAGATAGTGAGAGGCGAGTGGTCAAGAGCTTGGTCTAGTTGATAGAGCTGGTGGACGAGAGAATGATTAGGGTAAACAACTTTCCTTTTCTTAATTAAGGGGCATTTTAAATATTTTATGTAGTATCCTAAATATTCCTCAACACAAACAAAATATTATTTATATTACATAAATTTTCAAAATTTCAATCATAAAATCCAAACATAAAACTTCTACATATTATAATATCCAAGAGCAGTATAATCCTACTTTATCCTATCAATCTTACCAATATTTTCATCAAATCCAAATAAGACCCTAGTTGATAGTTGACAAATCTTAATTTTTCCACTAGATTCTTCCAAGTTTTAACAAAAATATTCTTAATTGGTAACTCGCTATATTTCTATGTGAATTAAAAATTCATTAAACTTTGTTGATCTCAAATAATGACTACATAAGCCATAAAAGTTTATTCATATTTCTCATGCAATTTATAGCATTCAACACATGTACTAAGATATATAGATCTCCTTTGAGTTTCTTTGATTAACAAATTATATAATTAGTGCAAGTTCAATGTTGGAATCCAGGACAATTTATACTAGTGTCAGAGTTGGACACAATTTATACTTAGGTAGGAATTAGAGACAGTTTATACTCGTGTCAGAGTCGATGATACTTTACACCTATATCATAATTGAAGATAATTTATACTCATGTTGTAGTTGGAGACAACTTATACTCATGTAGGAGTTGGAGACACTTTATACTCATGTTGGAGTTAGGTCATCAATTGCCCGAGCTCGATCTGGGTAATGAGCAGGGATTTTTTTCATGATAGTAGAATATCTAGTTCCCTTACTACCCGAGCTAGAGTATTAAGCTCAAATAGAGTAAGAGTATTTGTTTTATCCTCTCAAGTATTTGACTAAGTATTTAATACTTCTGAGTTGTTAATTTGAATGGTCGAGCTCATTGATAATATCAACGAGCATAATCATTAAGCTACTAAAGAAATCTAATCCATAATTGAAGAGCTCACAAATAATCTTTGTCCTAGTCCGTAATTATCATGTCATAATTGTTTTCTCCTTTTGCATGCATCTTCTGCAATTTATAACTCAATGTTACAATAAATTGTCAATTTTCAATTTTCTTATAACATTAAATCAAAATAAACGTCAACAATTTTGTTGTAATTTATAATAATCACCATATCTTTATGCATTTCAAATTTAATATTGGGACAAAGGATTTACTTTTATCAAACCTTTGAATAAATATTGAACAACTTTCATAAATCTATTATATTAATTTGATCCTCAAATAATTATTCTTATAATGAAACTTAGTTTATAATGAGTCCTCACATTTCATAAGATCTTATGAAAATTTAGTGATACACAGCAAATATCTATCAAGTTATTTCGAATCAACATAATCACAAATCACTTAAAACTCACATTTAAATGGCAAGCCAGTAGCAAGTAAGAGAGTGTTTGGCTAAGCTTGTTTAAAACATCTTATAAGCTCCTACATCTTATAAGATGCTTTTGAAACTTATAAGATGTTAAATCTTATTTTATCTTATAAGATGCTTTTGGAACTTATAAGATGTTAAATCTTATTTTATCTTATAAGATGCTTTTGGAACTTATAAGATGTTAAATCTTATTTTAAAAATAACATGTTGAAGTGTTTTGATAAAATAAGATCATAGAGCTTTTAAGATGTTAGTTGCTACAGCTTTAAGGTTGCAAACTCAAGTGCAGGTTGTATTAAGTAATAAATTTCTCGTGAGTCCGAGGTCGATTCACAGGGAAGTTGTTTGAAGAATTCAAGTTTATATTTCTAAAAAGATGGAGTTTATGTGAATCAAAATATATGAACAATTAATGTATGTTGTAACTAAAAAAAACTGAAGTAATAAAAGTACTGAAGATTAGGGATCCACTCTTGAATTTTGGATAGAGAAATGATTATTTATTCTTTTTACCTCTATTAATTGCCACAATTAGAATCCATACATAATGAAGGTTCCAATGGAAAGATATTATCAAATAACTCATGCAATAAGGTAATCATGATATTGTTTTACTATTACAAATTATCTCTTAATGCCAACACTTATTTATGGGATCAAGCATTTATGCACACCTTCGTCAACAACAAATTAAGGTTTCACATTAGCAATCGGTAGGGTAAAACCGTACAATAAGCTAAATGAACCCAAGTATTTATTGTGCCATTAAAGATATATAAATCAAGAATCACTACAAAATAAGTAGGGTTTAGATCAAAAATAAAAATAATAATACAACATACGTAAATATTTTCTACCCTTATAACTATTCCTCTTCCTCCATCAAGAGGTTCACCCTTTTTCCACACCAAAATGAAATTTAGAAAGACATAATAAAAGTAGAAAAGACTAAAAATATAAGAGAAACTAGAGAATGCATTTCTATTATTACTAAAAAACTTACAATACTAGAAAACATACAAACTAGATAACTTAGCCTAAAGAAACCCTCTACCCCCCTTCTCTTACAAGCTTAATACATGGCCTATTTATAGTACTTGAAGTAAGCTAGAGGCCAAACAAATAATGGAGGGGTTAATCAAGTGGTATGCTAGTTGCCAAGAGTTGGTAAGTTGTTACACAAATTTCTTACCCACTGAATTGAACTGCATTTTTCGGTCAGATACAGCCAGATTTTGAAGATGTATGATTTTGAATCAAAATTGTAGATCTTTCGACGTTGATATATTTTCATATATCTTTTGTCAAATTTGGCAGTCAGATGAAGGAGATATGGTTAAATTATCGAGTCATATCCAAGAGCTACCCTTTAACAACAGCAGCAATTTGCAACCTATGTTTTTACCATTTAGACACATTTTCACACCATCTTGTCTCAGTAAACTTTTTTATTTACCTCTTGTGTATAACATATTCGAATTTCAGCCCAAATTAAATTTGGGCTCAAGAGATATAACCCAATTGGTAAAATAAGTCAATACTGGGCTGAATTTTGGTGATCCATTTTGTGCAACTACTTGGATGAATTTTCTACTATCATATATGAGTTCAATGTGTGTTTTTCTAGTATTTAAAAATTAAAAAAAATAAAAAATCAAGCGTGTTTTTTTTATATGTCCGTTGAAAGCATGAAAAATGGTGGTTGAGTAAAGGGTAATTGTAACACTCTTGAGACACATCCCTATTTTTTGCATAACATGGCAAGTTTGTGAAGTTTTTTACAAATGGTTGTGAATTATCAATTATTTTTTTAAGTCGTAGAGGTACTTCCAACTTCAGTGATTAAAATTAAGCATGACTAATATGTTTTGATTGATGATGTGTGTTGTTTTGGACTTTGATGTTGTTATTTGATTAATATATTTTTGTGATAATTATACTCAAATTTTATTTTGCACAAATAGTTATGTTATTCAGTGTGAAAACAATCATGTCAAAATAGATAGTTCTTATGCCCTTTCTCTAATCATCACTTGAATCTTCAATATGTAGGAATTGAGTATTAGAACTTTTACTTTTGGTTTGTCGAGGCGAACGACTGATAGTGCACCATTAGAAAAATGATTAAGGCATTAGGCTTTCTAGCACCATTGCTAAATCAACTTATTCCCCATATGATGTTTTAAGAAAGCATCCCCCTAGTAAACTACTTTGAGCCTTACAATAAATAAATATTTTTTTTATAACCATATCTTTTTACCTAACCTAAATACACTATTATCCAACCCTTGTTCTAAAAATGATTGGAGTTTAAGAGACATTCAATTAATAGCTTCAACTTACAAAAGAAATTCTGGTTGGAATATAAGATAAGTGTGGGGGAGTTTCTTTTACAAAGAAAAAAATAAAAATAAAAAAACAATAATAAAAAAAATAGAAGAAAAAAAAATTGCAAAGTACTACAAGTTGTAACTGAAAATAAGACGTTGCAAGATGAATAAGAGGGGTCCAATTCAATAACAATAGGCCCCAGTGTGAAATTTGTGGAGTTTGAGAATTCTTTATCGATAAATTCTATGTCTCTAATTCCATGAAGTTTTTAGAATCTTTGTTGCATCCTATCCTTTTATTTCTTAGCTACATCACCACCCTTTGGCCCCATTACAACCTTTGTTGACAACCCTTTGATTTCGTGTGGTGCCTTCAGTGTAGTGGAGATTTGCACCAAAGGAAGAGCTTATGATATTTAACTTTTCTGTTAGAGATTGGGTTATGATTTTTGTAAGGTTTTATGAGAATTCACTTATTTAAAATATGCATAGTTTCATCATTATTAACATTAACTGTCCACACACACACTTGAGTATGCTTATTGTGGAAATGTATTGATTTTTTAATGACTAAAAGTTAAACTCAACACTTGTTTGATTTTATTTCTATATTACTTTGTTGCTTCATGAGAATAAAAGTTGGAAGATAATTGTTATAGATGTTTGTAGGTATCACTGCTGGAAACTTTCACGAGACTATAACTCATCCTCTATGGGCCGCCTAGGGGTTTAAAGGCTTGTTGCATATGCTAAATGCAATTCTGATTTCCTACGAAAGTGGATTAGTTTATGTTTATTTTAGGCTTGCTCGAGGACAAGCAAGGGTTAAGTATGGGGGAATTTGATAAGTGCATATTTTGACATATTTTTATATCAAATCCTTTATACTTTTCTTGCTTCATTCTTGTTAATATTATTATTTTATTAATGTTTTGTATTAGGGAATAAATGGAAGCATGTTTCCAAACTTGTGCAGCTTTGTGATCAAAAGCCCTATGAACCTGAAACTTATTTCATTTGAAAATCAAGAGATAGAGGTACAATTTTATGTTGGAAGTTCAGCCTAATTCAGTTTTGATGATAGTAAAAAATTCATCCAAGTAGTTGCACAAAATAGATCACCAAAATTCGGATTAGAGTTCAGCCTAGTATTGACTTATTTTACCAATTGGGTTATATCTCTTAAGACCAAATTTATTTTGGGCCGAAATTCATATATGTTATACACAAGAGGTAAATAAACAAGTTTACCGAAGACAAGATGGTGTGAAAATATGTCGAAATGATAAAGACATAGGTTGCAAGTTGCAGCTGCTGTTAAAGGGTGGCTCTTAGATATAACTCGGTAATTTGACCATATTTCCTTCATCCGACCACCAAATTTGACAAAGGATATATGAAAATATATCAGCGCCGAAAGATATACAATTTGGATTCTTCACGTATCTACAAAATCTGGTTGTATCTGATCAAGAAATGCAATTCAATTCAATGGATGAGAAATTTGTGTAACAACTTACCAACTCTTGGCAACTAGCATACCACTTGATTAACCCCTCCATTATTTGTTTGGCCTCTAGCTTACTCCAAGTACTATAAATAGGCCATGTATTAATCTTGTAAGAGGAGGGTTTCTTTAGGCTAAGTTATCTAGTTTGTATGTTTTCTAGTATTGTAAGTTTTCTAGTAATAATAGAAATGCATTCTCTAGTTTTTCTTATATTTTTAGTCTTTGCTACTTTTATTATGTCTTTCTAAATTTCATTTTGTTGAGGAAAAATGGTGAACCTCTTGATAGAGGAAGAGGAATGGTTATAAGGGTAGAAAATATTTAAGTATGTTGTATTATTATTTTATTTTTTATCTAAACCGTACTTATTTTGTGGTGATTTTTTATTTATGTATCTCGAATGACACAACAAATACTTGGGTTCATTTAGCTTATTGTACGGTTTTACCCCACCAACTGCTAATGTGAAACATTGATTTGTTGTTGACGAAGGTGTGCATAAATGCTTAACCCCATAAATAAGTATTGGCGTTAAGAGATAATTTGCAATAACAAGACAATATCATGATTACCTTATTGCATGAGTTATTTGATAATACTTTCTCATTGGAACCTTCATTATGTATGGATTCTAATTGTGGCAATTAATGAAGGTAAAAAGAATAAATAACCATTTCTCTATCCAAAGAGTGGATCCCTAATCCTCAATACTTTTATTACTTCAGTTTTTCTTTACTTACAATATATATTAATTGTTCATATATTTTGATTCACATAAACTCCATCTTTTTAGAAATATAAACTTGAATTCTTCAAACAACTTTCCTGTGGATCGACCTTGAACTCATGAGAAATTTATTACTTAATACAACCTGCACTTGGGTTTGCAACCTTAAAGTTATAGCAAGTTTTTGGCGCCGTTGCCAGGGAAGGCACGGTAAGTATTCAAGTTTGTTAATATTTTTCCTTTGTAAATATAGTTTTTTTATTTTCTTTATGGATATATGGTTATATGGTATCGTAGTCATAATTCTCAACGTTTAGTAAGAAATAATTCCGAAACTTTATTTAAAAATTTATTTGAATCATCTCCACACACTTCTACCATGGCTGAAAATGAAAGTGTCCCGGATAAAAACGAGAATCAACAGGTGTGTACCATGCATTATTACTTGCAACCTCCTCGAAATTCTTCTCGTTCTTGTTTCATTTTTCCTCTGAATGCAAATAACTTTCAATTCAAGTCAGGTATGATCCCTTTACACTTTGAAAGCCCTTACTTGCATTTAAAAGAATTTGATGAAGTATGTGCCACTTTTGATGATCAAACTTCACAAATGAGATTGTTAAGCTCAAATTATTTCCTTTTTCTTTAAAAGATAAAGCAAAAAATTGGCTTAATTCTTTAAAACCTAGGTCAATTGGCATTTGGTAAGAAATGCAAGCTGAATTTTTGAAAAAAAATCTTTTCAACTCATAAAACTAATGCTTTGAAAAGACAAATTCAATTTTTTTCTCAAAATTCGAATGAAGTTTTCTTTCAATGTTGGGAAATATTTAAAGATTTGTTGAATTCATGTTCATATCATGGTTTTGAAAAATGGCACTTAATTAGTTTTTTTTATAAAGGTTTAGCTCCTGAAACAAAATAATTTGTTAAAACAATGTGTAATGGTGAGTTTTTTGATAAAGAACCTGATGAAACCCTAGAATATCTAGATCATTTGACAGAAAACTCTCAATCATGGTATAGTGGTATTTCTTCCGAAGGTTCTATTAGATATAATATTGCTAATAGTAATAAAGAAAAATATTACCTTAGCCAAGAAGATAATCTAAATGCTAGACTTGCTAGTGTAACAAGAAAAGTTGAAGTCATAGAACTTAAAAAAGAAAAGGAAATCAAATCTGTGCAAGAGGAAGAAGTTTGTAGTAATTGTGAACTTTTAGGGCACTCCAACAATGAATGTCCAAACATTCCAGTACAAGCAAATTTCATGAACACATTCAAAAAACTTTTCCATTCTCCATATTCTGAAACTTATAATCTACAATAGAGAAATCGTCTGAATTTCAGTTGGCGAGATGATAACCGTGCCCAACCGTTACATTCACAAAAATCACCAAACTTTCATTCTTATCCAACTCCACATACAAAATCCATTGAGGAGACTTTGCAAGCATTTATGCATGAATAAACAAACATCAATAATCAGACTTCACAAGCTATCAATGAGATCAGAAGCATACTTTCAACACTGATAACTTATTTGCGTACTCATAAAAAAGGTAAATTTCCTACTCAACTTCAACCAAATCCTTCCACTCAGTGTCAGTTTCTTCTTCAGGTGAAAATGCAGTCAAGGAGGCTCAGTTGCAACTCTTCGGAATTGAAAAGTTATTGACAAGACTATTCATCCCAAGGAGAAAGTTTCTAATCCACCTCCAGAAATGAAAAATGAAAATAGTCTTGACGACGAAGGTAAGTTTGAAGAAGGTAAGTGTGAAAATGATAAAAAATAAAAATATTTACCTCCAGCATCCTTTCCTCAAAGATTGCAAGCAACTCAGAAATTGAACTCAAATGCTGAAATATTTGAAATTTTTAAACAAGTCAAGATTAATATTCCATTATTGGATGCAATCAAGCAAGTTCCACCTTATGCCAAATTTTTGAAAGATTTGTGTACAATCAAAAGAAAACATCATATACAAAAGAAGGCATTTTTAACTGAAAGAGTTAGTTTAATCATTCAACAATTTACTCCACCCAAGTATAAAGATCTAGGTTCTCCAACCATTTCATGTATCATAGGAAACACTAGAATAGAGCATGCTTTGCTTGATCTTGGTGCTAATGTAAATCTTCTACCTTTCTCAGTTTATGAACAGTTAGGTTTGGGAGAACTTAAAACAACTTCTGTTGTACTTCAACTAGCTGACTGTTTGATTAAAGTTCCAAAGGGAATAGTAGAAGATATGTTGGTACAAATTGATAAGTTTTACTTTCCAGTTGATTTCACTATTTTGGACACAGAGCCTGTTACACAAACACATACACAAATTCCTATCATTTTGGGTCATCATTTTCTTGTAACTTCAAATGCTTTGATCAATTGTAAAAATAGTATTTTGAAGTTATCATTTGGAAACATGACTTTGGAACAAAATTTATTTAATGTTTGTATGCAACCTATAGAAGATGTCGAAGTACAAGAAGTGGATTCAATTGAGGAACTTGTTCATGAATACTTTACTACTTCTAACTCTTCAGATTCTTTGGAAACTTGTTTTGAAAGTAAAAGTATTTGTAAAAAGGCACACATTAATACTATCTCTAAATTTTTACAGGTACAAGAAAAATATTTTTAGAAGCCAAGGTTCGAAGAACTTTCATCATCAACAGTAAAATCTATTCCATCAAGTATTAAAGCTCCTGTGGTTGATTTGAAACATTTGTCAGTTAATTTGAAATACTCTTTCTTGGGTGAGAATAAGACTTTTCTAGTAATAATTTCTTCCAAACTCGAGCATCTCAAGAAGGTAAGTTGATCGAAACTCTAAAAATGCATAAGAATGCTTTAGGATGGACCATTGCTGATATTAAAGGTATTAATCCTTTCATTTGCACACATAACATCTATCTAGAGGAAAATGCTAAACCTTCTAGAGAAATACAACGAAGGCTAAATCCTAATATAAAAGAAGTAGTGAGAAATGAAGTCATTAAATTCTTAGATAATGGAATCATTTATTATATTTCTAATAGCAAATGGGTAAGTCTTACTCAAGTTGTACCTAAGAAATCTGGAGTTACCGTAGTCAAGAATGACAATGATGAATTAATTCCAACTAGGACTGTTGCTGGTTGGCGAATGTGCATTAACTATAGAAAACTCAACTCAATTACTAGAAAAGGTCATTTTCCATTACCTTTCATGGATCAAATTTTAAAAAGAGTTGCGGGACACGAATTTTATTGCTTTCTAGATGGATATTTTGGGTATAATCAAATTGCAATTGTACTTGAAAATTAAGAGAAAATAACTTTTACATGTCCTTTTAGTACTTTTGCATATCAAATGATGCCTTTTGGATTATATAATGCACTAGCTACATTCCAACGATGCATGCTTAGTATTTTTAGTGACATGGTTGAACGTTTTCTTGAAGTCTTCATGGATGATTTTTTTTATTTTTGGTAATTCATTTTATGATTGCTTATCTAATTTAGAAAAAATTTTGATCAGGTGTGAAGAAAAGAATCTTGTGCTCAATTGGGAGAAATGTCACTTCATGGTAACAACTGGTATTGATCTTGGACACATTATTTCATCAGAAAGACTTGAGGTTGACAAATCTAAAATTGAGTTAATTGCTAATTTGCCAACACCAAAGACTGTAAAGGAGGTTAGATCATTTTTAGGATATGCTGGTTTTTATAGAAGATTTATCAAATATTTTAGTATAATATCTAAACCTTTGTGTAATCTTCTAACAAAAGACACTATTTTTGAATGGACTGAAAACTGTGAAAATGCTTTTGTTAAGCTTAAAAGCATGCTTACGTCTGCTCCAATCATGCAACCTCCATATTAGACTTTACATTTTGAAATAATGTGTGATGCTAGTGATTATGCTGTTGGAGCTCTCTTTGGACAAAGAAAAGATAAAAAATCATATGTTATTTACTATGCAAGTAAAACTTTAAATGTTGCTCAATTGAATTATACAACAACTGAAAAAGAATTAATTGTTGTAGTTTTTGCATTGGACAAATTTCGATCTTATCTTATCGGCTTATCAATTGTTATTTTCAATGATTATGCAGCTTTGAAATATCTTTTGTTAAAAAAAGCTGCTAAACCAATACTGATTAGGTAGATTCTCTTACTCCAGAATTTAATATTACTATTCGAGATAAAACTACTGCAAGTAGAGAATGTAGATTTTTTTGTAAAGAAAACTACTGCAAAAATCTTACAATGTAGATTTTATTGGTCAACTCTTTTCAAAGACACTTACACTTTCTGCAAAAGTTGTGAAAATTGTCAAAAGTTAGGGTCCCTTTCAAAGACAAATACGATGCCCCTACACCCTATCCTAGTGATTGAAATCTTTGACTATTGAGGTATTAATTTTATGGGGCCATTTTCATTATCATTTAGTTTTCTTTACATACTGGTTGCCATAGATTATGTTTCAAAATGGATCGAGGCAATTCCTTATCGAAACAATGATCACAAAATAGTGATAAAATTTTTGAAAGAAAATATTTTAATTCGATTTGAAATTCCTAGATCTATTAACAGTGATGGGGGAAAATACTTTTGTAACAAAGTTTTCAAAACTTTAATGAGAAAATATGGAATCATACATAAAGTTGCAACCCTTTATCACCCTCAGATAAATTGACAAGTTGAACTTGCAAATAGGGAGATAAAATAAATTTTAGAGAAAACAGTTAACCCAAACTGTAAAGATTGGTCTCTTAGACTTATCGATACACTTTGGGCATATAGAACTATTTTCAAAACATCATTAGGCATGTCTCTTTATAGGATAGTTTATAAAAAACCTTGTCATTTACTTGTTGAACTTGAACATAAAGCTTATTGGGCAATCAAAATGTTTAACTTCAACCTTGATGAAGATTCAAAATTGCACAAATTGCAAATCAATGAACTTCAAGAACTGAGAAATGATGCATATGAGAATTCTAAAATTTATAAAGCAAGAATCAAAGATTTCATGATAATAAAATTTCAAGAAAAATATTTGAGGTTGGTCAAAAAAATTTGCTTTATAATTCTCGATTGCATTTATTTCCTAGAAAATTGAGATCAAGGTGAAGTGGTCCATTTATTGTAAAAAAAATATATCTTTATGGGGCGATTGATATTGAGAATCCTAAAAATGGTAACATATTCAAAGTAAATGGATAAAAAGTTAAACCATTTCTAGAAAATCAATTTCACAAGAGGAAATTATTTTCTTTCTAACCCTTATTATGATTAGTGTTGTATATAGTCATTTTATCTGACATTATTTTTTTTTTCCCGATTAAATGGCGGATAACAGTACTCCGTAGCTATAAAAGTCGGACTTGTCAGTTTCCCAAACAATTAAAATCTTTGTATAATTTTTTTTTGTTTTTCTCATTCTCTTTTCTTATTCTTTTCAAAATTGGTGACATTTTTCTAACTCTCAAGAACCGATTTTCTTTTCTTCCTAAAACTGCAATTTTGAAAGTTTATAAAATCAAGATTGAAAGATTGATGATGCTTATGCACAAGGGCATTCCAGAGGACATACGATAGATAATTGAAGCAAAGGTAAGGGCAGGTGAGTTTTTACATGAGTTTCCAAATTTGTTTACTAGATACATGTCTGATTTTGGTAAAAGCACATATACAAAAAAATGAAGGGTGAAAAAAATGAAAGTTTGTCATATTTGTGCTAAATGGACTCGCAACACAAAGTGTCGTTATTTAGGAATGGTCTCTAAAAATTGAGAAGATAAACTTAAATTCATTATGGATGGACTGAGTAAAGAGTCTTTAGATCATATTATATTGACTCTTGAAATGCATTCATGTGGATTGGTACAACGTGCGATTCTTGATTCATGGGATCATTTTCGAAATGAATATGAGCTTTATAATCTTGGAAATCTGACATTAAAAGATTCTGTTTGTCAGTTTATAAGAAAACTGGATGGAAAACATATCCTCGACCCATAAATGGCGTTTAAGCCGTTACTGGACATAAAATTAGAGGAAGATGTGAGCTACAATCACAACTACATGTACATACACATGTTAGTAGGTAATTTTTAAATTTCGTATATGTCCTTATTTTCGACCTTTTTGATAAAAAAAAAAAAAGACATGCAATAAATGCATTCCCTATTCACACCTCAATAAATATCACCATACTCACTCTATTTTTACACAACTTATTTTCAAAAAGAAAAAAAATTAAAAAAATATAAAAAAAATAGAAGTGTCTTCAACTCGCAAATTTAATTCCATTTGTGTTTTTTGTTGATCCAATATAGGAAAAAATGGTGAGTTTATAGGAGCAGCCAATAACCTTGGTAGAACTTTAGGAGAAAGAAAAATTCATTTAGTGTATGGAGGAGGCAGTTTGGGATTAATGGGGAGTGTTGCTATTTCTGTTTATGTAGGAGGTGTCAAAGTTTTGGGAGTTATCCCAAAATCTTTAACAGTATAGAATATCACAGGTATGACAATTGGAGATGAGCTAAAAATGTCATATATTCAGGACAGAATGTCTAACATGTTAAACAATGCGGATGCATTTATCATTCTACTTGGCGGTTTTGGTACACTGAAGGAATTATTCCAAGTTGTCTATTAGGCACCACTCAACATTCACCAAAAACCTATAAGTATTCTTAATGTTAATAATTTTTATAATGGTTTGCAATCTTTTGTAGATCATGCTGTGAAAAAAGGTTTATCATTTTTGCTCCGACACCTAACCAGCTGATTAATCAACTTCTAGCATATGTGCCAAAACCTGAATCAGCCTTGGCCAATGTGGATTGTTCCAATAGGAATAATGGTCGAAAATGCAAATTGAATTTGACTCTCAGTCTGTGATACTTATTGTTAATTATTTTATCTAATAGTATGTGTTTTTTTTTTGTTTCAGCTTCAGGTGATATTTTTCAAACACTACTTTCCTATCTATTTTTGATATTGGGGACAATATCTCGATTAGGTTTGGGGGGATAATTGATATTATGACTTGTATGTTCAATGTGTGTTTTTCTAGTATTTAAAAAAAAATCAAGCTTGTTTTTTTATGGGTTCGTTGAAAGCATGAAAAATGGTAGCTGAGTAAAGGGTAATTATAACACTCTCGAGACGCATCCCTATTTTTTGCATAACATAGCATGTTTGTAAAGTTTTTAACAAATATTTATGAATTACCAATTATTTTTTTGAGTCGTAGAGGTTCTTCCAACTTCAATGATTAAAATTAAGCATGACTAATATGGTTTGATTGATGATGTGTGTTGTTTTAGACTTTGATGTTGTTATTTGGTTAATTTATTTTTACGATAATTATACTCAAATTTTATTTTGCACAAATAGTTATGTTATTCAGTGTGAAGACAATCATATCAAAATAGATAGTTCTTATGTCATTGCTCTAATCATCACTTGAATCTTCAACATATAGGTGTTAAGTATTAGAACTTTTACTTTTGGTCTGTCGAGGCGAACGACTGATAGTGCACCACTAGAAAAATGATTAAGGTATTAGGCTTTCTAGCACTACTGCAAAATCAACTTGTTCCCCATATAATGTTTTAAGAAAACATCCCCTTAGTAAATCACTTTGAGCCTTATAATAAATAAATATTTTTTTTATAACCATATTTTTTTACCTAGCCTAAATACACTATTATCCAACCCTTGTTCTAAAAATTATTGGAGTTTAAGAGATATTCAATTAATAGTTTGAACTTATAAAAGAAATTCAGGTTGGAATAGAAGATAAGTGTGGGGGAGTTTCTTTTTAAAAAAAAAACAATAATAAAAAAATAGAAGAAAAAAATTTAAATTGCAAAGTGCTACAAGTTGCAACTAAAAATGAGATGTTGCAAGATGAATAAGAGGGGTCCAATTCATTAACAATAGACCCAATATGAAATTTGTGGAGTTTAAGAATTCTTCATCGATAAATTCTATGTCTCTAATTCCATGAAGTTTTTAGAACCTTTGTTGCATCCTATCCTTTTATTTCTTAGCTACATCACCACCATTTGGTCCTATTACAACATTTGTTGAAAACCTTTTGATTTTGTGTGGTACCTTCAGTGTAGTAGAGATTTGCACCAAAGGAAGAGTTTATGATATTTAACTTTTCTGTTACAGATTAGGTGATGGTTTTTGTAAGATTTTATGATAATTCACTTATTCGAACCATGCATAATTTCATCATTATTGACATTAATTGTCCACACATACATTTGAGTATGCTTATTGTGGAAATGTATTGATTTTTGAATGACTAAAAGTTAAACTCAACACTTGTTTGATTTTATTTCCATATTACTTTGTTGGTTCATGAGAATAAAAGTTGAAAGATAGTTATTATAGGTGTTTGTAGGTATCACTGCTGGAAACCTTCACGAGACTATAACTCGTCATCTATGGGTCGCCTAGGGATTTAAAGGCTTGTTGCATATGTTAAATACAATCGTGATTTTCTACAAAAGTGGATTAGTTTATGTTTGTTTTAAGCTTGCTCGAGGATAAGCAAGGGTTAAGTGTGGAGAAATTTGATAAGTGCATATTTTGACATATTTTTCTATCAAATCTTTTATATTTTTCTTGCTTTATTCTTGTTAATATTATTGTTTTATTAATGTTTTATGTTAAAAAATAAATGAAAGCATGGTTCTAAACTTGTGCAGTTTTTGTAATTTGAGCATAATTTCATGATCAAAAAGTCCTATGGACCTAAAGCTTCTTTCATTTGAACGCCAAACAATAGAGGTATAACTTTTCTGTTGAAAGCTTGCCCAATTCAGTTTTGATAATAGTAGAAAATTCGTCCAAGTAGTTGCACAAAATGAATCACCAAAATTCGAATTACAGTTTAGTCCAATATTGACTTATTTTACCAATTGCGTTATATCTCTTGAACCCAAATTTATTTTGGGTTGAAATTTGGATATGTTATATACAAGAGGTAAATAAATAAGTTTTCAGAAGACAAGATGATGTGAAAATGTGTCAAAATAGTAAAAATATAGGCTGAAATTTTCTACTACTGTTAAAGGGCGGCTCTTGGACATGATTCGGTAATTTGACCATATCTTCTTCATCCAACGACCAAATTTAACAAAGGATATATGAAAAATATATCAAAACCAAAAGATATACAATTTTGATTCCTCACACATCTTCAAAATCTAGCTGTATCTGACCGAAAAATACAATTCAATTCAGTGGATGAGAAATTTGTGTAACAACTTATCAACTCTTGGCAACTAGCATACCACTTGATTAACCCCTTCATTATTTATTTGGCCTCTAGCTTACTCTAAGTACTATAAATAGACCATGTATTAAGCTCATAAGAGGAGGGGGTAGAGGGTTTCTTTAGGCTAAGTTATCTAGTTTGTATGTTTTATAGTATTGTAAGTTTTCTAGTAATAATAGAAATGTATTCTCTAGTTTCTCTTGTATTTTTAGTTTTTGCTACTTTTGTTATATCTTTCTAAATTTCATTTTGTTGAGAAAAAGGGTAAACCTGTTGATGGAGGAAGAGGAATGGTTATAAGGGTAGAAAATGTTTAAGTATGTTATATTATTATTTTTATTTTTGATCCAAACCCTACTTGTTTTGTGGTGATTCTTGATTTATGTATCTCCAATAGCACAATAAATACTTGGGTTCATTTAGCTTATTGTACAGTTTTACCCCACCGACTACTAATGTGAAATCTTAATTTATTGTTGACGAATGTGTGCATAAATGTTTGATCCCATAAATAAGTGTTGGAGTTAAGAAATAGTTTGCAATAGTAAGATAATATCATGATTACTTTATTACATGAGTTATTTGATAATATCTTCTCAATGGAACCTTCATTATATATAGATTCCAATTGTGGCAATTAATAGAGGTAAAAAGAATAAATAATCATTTCTCTATCCAAAACTCAAGAGTGAATTCCTAATCTTCAGTACTTTTATTATTTTGATTTTTCTTTAATTACAGCTTACATTAATTTTTCATATATTTTGATTCACATAAACTCCATGTTTTTAGAAATATAAACTTGAATTCTTCAAACAACTTCCCTGTGGATCGACTTTGAACTCACGAGAAATTTATTACTTAATACAACCTGCACTTTGCAAATCCAAGTGCAGGTTACACAAATTTATCACCCACTAAATTGAATTGTATTTTTTAGTCAGATACAGCCAGATTTTGAATATGTGTGACGAATCAAAATTGTAAACCTTTCGCCATTGATATATTTTCATATATCTTTTGTCAAATTTGGTGGTCGGATGAAGGAGATATGATCAAATTATTGAGTCATATCCAAGAGCTACCCTTTAACAGCAGCAGAAACTTGCAGCCTACGTTTTTATCATTTCGACACATTTTCAAACCATCTTGTCTTCCGTAAATTTGTTTATTTATCTTTTGTGTATAACATATCTGAATTTCAGCCCAAAATAAATTTGGGCTCAAGAAATATAACACAATTGGTAAAATAGGTCAATAATGGGTTGAACTTTGATCCGAATTTTGGTGATCCATTTTGTGCAACTATTTGGACGAATTTTTTGCTATCATCAAAATTGAATTGGGCTGACTTTTCAACAGAAAAGTTGTACATCTATCTTAACTTTCAAATAAAATAAGCTTCAGGTCCATAGAGATTTTAATCATGAAGTTATGCTCAAATTACAAAAACTGCACAAGTTTGGAAACATGTTTCCATTTATTCCCTAACACAAAACATTAATAAAACAAGAATATTAACAAGAATAAAGTAAGAAAAGTATAAAAAATTTGATACAAAAATATGTCGAAATATGCACTTATCATTAGTAATGACAATTTTGTAATTAAACTGTTAAAATTAAAGAAGTTTGTTAAAATAAGATTTTAATTTGAAAATAAGTTGGGTTGATGATATATTTTTTTTAGGAGTTTATAAGGTGTTAAACAATTTTTCTTTTCTCTTATAAGCTCTTTTAAAAAAAAATTACCAAGCGTTAAACTCGTAATCAACTTATATGATATTTTGATAAAGTTATAAGCTCGTCCAAACTCCTTCTAAATAGGATGAAGTTTCATCTTTTAAGCAAAATTCCACATTTAGAGCTATCATTGAAACTCGTGCAGAGCATGAGGCAAGAGCAAATACCCCATTAATGTATTATATAAAATTATAAGGCCAAATGGCCTAGATAGTATTTTAATTTTTTTATTTTTAAGGTCATCAATTTATATATATTAACTTTTAATAAAAATAAAATTTTAATTCGATTTGTTGTGAAAATTTTATTTTTTTTCAAAAATTATTGATTTGACACCTGAGCTTGCTTACTTTGCTTCAATTCTGGGTACTTTAAATTTTGGAAGGAAAATAGTAGTGTGACAATGATTTGGACAAAAAGAAAAAAAAAAAAAGAAAAAATAACCTTACAATTTGTCAAGTAGACAAAAAAATATTTTAAGTAATAATGTTTTTATATTTATTCTCCAAACTTAAAAAAATCGGTATAATTAGAATGTAAATATATTTAATAATATATCTAAAACCACTATAATTCGAATACATGCTAATTACTATAACAAAAACTTAATAAATACTTAAATATTAACAAAATTTAATATTTGAAGACCAGAAAATGAATGTAAATTTAAACTTTAAATAAATAAAACTAAAAATAAATTAGATAATAAATTTTAATATATCTATATTTAAAGTATAATGATAAATATGGAAAAATAAGATTAGATGATATTTGTAGATTATTTCTTAATTGGTAAGAAAAAAAACTAGTATTAATTCAATACAGTAACAAAATTTCTTAATTTAAACAGGTTTCCAAAAATTTACATAATTTAAAAAACTCACAGGATAATGAAAACATAACAACAAATAAAATATAAATAGTATACATAATATTAAATAAACTTCATATTATATATATATATATATATATATTTTTAGTTAGAAAATTTACATAAAATAAAAATTGATGTAAATAAAAATATAAAGGCTTAAAGTTTGCTTATTATATCTCATAAAATTAAATAATGTTTATAGAATTTCATAGTTAAAATTTTAAATATCAATAGAATTTTATATTTAAAGACTAAAATATATATTTAACTCAAAATTTTAAAAAATATATATGTATGTATGTATATGTGAATTATCTTTTGTAATTGAAAAAATATAAAACAAATTAGAAAAAAAACAAAAACAAAAACACACAAACAAACTTTCATCTTCTTCAACACCCGCCCACCCCACCCCCCTCCCCCACCCCAAAAAACCCAACCCCAAACTAGTAACCCCCACCCCCCTCCTAGCCACTCTCCCCGATCAGCCGCAGCCCTCTCCCCGACCAGCCGCAGCGCTCTCTCGTATCCCCGATTGCCTTCGTCTTGCCGCCCGCCCACCGTCCCACCCTCAAATCTTTGTAACCCACACACACACACACACACACACACACACACATATATATATATAGACAAGTGTAGACAACAAGATATAAATGATGGGCTTTTGGAGATGGGAAGGAGCGCGAGTCAGTGGGAGAGGAGGGTTTTGGTACTGCTGGTGGCTTCTGGGGTTGGGAAGGGTGTTGGAGTGTGGGGTGTGGGTTGGGGGAGAGGGGCTACGGGAACAAGAACGGGAAGAAGTGGTATTTTTTTTTTTTTTTTCAAATATTTTTGAATTTTATTTTACTTTTTGTTAATTATAAAGGGTGATGCATTTTTACTTGGCAAGGTAATGTTTTTATTGTCCTTTCTTTTGTCCAACTCATTGCAAAACCCTCAAATTTTCATCAAAAGCATAAAAATTTCAAATCTTAATGCACCGACCTTAGATTAATTTTTCTGCCAACTCAGTAATTTCTAGCAAAATCATATTAAAATTATAAATTTTTGAGAATTAATATTTATAAATTGATGACCTCAAATATAAGAGGACTAAGACTGTATTTATAATTTTACCTAATAATAATCATATAAACTTCCCTCCTAAATTTTAGTGCATTAGAAAATTATTTATCCATGCAAATAATGAATAAGAGAGAGAGGGAGGGAGACTTTTACCGTAGCGGAGAGACGGAAACTCCTCCAGTAATCTCACTTTATCTATAGTTTTACAATTGCTACCAAGTAGAGGACTACTCCAAAGATCGCAAATATTTCATCCCTATCGTGTCCAATATTTTTAAACTTGAATAGAAAGTTGAGCCAAATGGTCACTAGGTTATAGGTCTAATCGATTCGCCGTTTTAGAAAAACTGATAGACCCGTAAATATATTTATATGTATTTATTTTTTGTTAAGAAGAAAAAAATAGAGAAATATAAAATATTATTTTTACAAACAATATTTCTCTAATTGGAGTCTACTCATAAGATTATCAACAAAATATAAATAACATACAAGAAAACAAAAGTGAAAAAAAAAATTAAGAATAGGATGCAACCAAAATAATAACATGAAATTTCTTTTCAAAATTATTTATTTAAAGAAAAAATATGATAGCAGTAATTGTTTGGGAACTGAAATTTTTGCTATCACCAAGCCTTAAAAAGTTCGCACTCATTTAATTTGATACGTATGTAGTGAACTTTGACCATTTTTTTCATATTTTGCCCACTTAAGTACTCAACGAAACATGTGAGAAACCATAATTGTGATGTTCCCACTTCCCATTTACAACTTCCCAGCCATTTTCCTCTCTTCCATTTCTCTTTTTTTCTCTGCATCTTCTTCTCCTGCCCTCATCTTTTCTTTCCTCTGGTTACATAAATATCATTGTTTCTCTCAATATATCTTCCTCACCACAAATGTTGCGCTGCTGTGCCTCCACCTTGGAGCCACTTCTGAATCTGCTTGCTTGCTGCCTTGGAGCTACTTTCAAACCTGCCAAGAGGAGAGGCACAAATAATTTTTATTTTTCTAATTTTGTGAACAAAAAAGAATTTTAGCAAAAACCGCGATCATCAGTTAGTTCGGTCCACCGGTTTATGGCGACTTCACCGACATTCTTAACGGTTCATGATTTAACCAGAGCGGTTGGTTTTGATTTTAAAAACATTGATCTAGTCAATTGATGCTTAATCAAGTATATTATGAGCAATTTACCCACCAAATGTTTCCAAGTCAGGCTATGTAATTGCAACATTAGCCAAATATGTAAGATTGAAAATGAATAGTCAACATATCATCATACTATAAATGTTACTCTAAGTGCCCATGATCTAAAGCAAAAAAAATGAGATTTTCACAATAAATCGTACTAAAATATGTGAAAAACATATATAGTGAATCCATAATAGTTAAGGGGCAGTACTGCAAGTACAATGAACAATGGGAAATGAACACAGTTTTCCTATTACCACCAATCCGGGAAATAATTTTTATCTCATCATCCGTCATTTTCAGTAAAAATTTCTCATAAGGTTAGATTTTTTGCTCTTAGTAGATATACCAAGTTTCCTTTATTCTTCTACCATTCTTTATGCAGGAATATTAGAAAAAGGAAAACGGTAAATATTTAATAGTAGTTCCGATGTGATGAATATAATCAAGGCCAGTATGCAACATCCAAGCTAAGCTGACCTTTAAATCAGATTCTTTGTTTAGTAATTATCACTATGCAAGAGAACAGATTTTCTTCATTAATGGCTCTGTGGTCTCAGCGAATTTAACTGCCTTTACAATAAACCTCTTTCTTCAAGTAAATCACTTTTTGAGAATTGGCATTTGATTAATTTTTCCTGTGATTTCTTTAAAATTCTTTCAGCAAGTTGACTTGTATTCAGATTTATGCACAAACGAATTTAGATCAGGAAGATAAGTACTTGGATAAAAAGATGCATCATTTACGAAGCCCAAGAGAACTGGTTAAAAGATATTTCTAAAGGAATATCTCGATCAAGCCTTGATCTTAATAATTGTTTAGTAAATATCCTGAAGCTATTAAGGAAACCAGCAATTGTCGTCCTCAATTTGTGGAATCAAGAAATTTATATTGGGCATCCTGAAATCCCCATTACTTTATTGAAGCTCCAACTATAATGGAGATAGAGGCCAACCCAAAAATATAATGTGTGCTCACAAAAAGCGAACCACCAAAGTATAGAAACCAGTACAGTGCTAACCAACAACCGATGGATAGGAGGAGAAGATATAAGCAGATTTCTTTACATTAAAGAGACACCAGAGTAACAACTAACAATGTAAATCATGATTTATTCCCTTTTTTTGCTTGCATCTAACGTGCATATTTAGTGCCCCCACCAGCAGTACATGTATACGCGAGTGACTCAATCTCAGATTGCCTTTCTCTTTTCCCTTCATTCTTATACCATTATTCGCTTTCTCTACTTTCTTTCTTCTTCTACTTTCTATATTCCTCAATAATCAATCCAGATCACCCCATGAAATAATAGAAAACAAACCAAATAGATGGGAACGCATAAGAAATAAACAACAATCAAATTAAAGTATGGGGAATCGAAAGCCCAAACCCCAATATGAGCGATAAGACAGGGTGTCAAGGGATGCCCTACCACTAGATACGGACCCCTTACTTAGCCCGGGTTCCCTTGATAGACTACTTAGTCTCAGGCCGACCTGACGGGCTGTCGACACCGACCTTCATCAATGGATGCTGAACTTCATCGCACATTAGTTAGAATCTATAAATGTAGGTCTTTTCTTTTGTTTCTATTATAAATACTTTGTACCACCAGTTAGTCATATTCCTTAGGTTTTTTAATGTACATAGTTGTCACAGGCATTTTTCTTTTTAAGCCTATTATAGGGGGTATAGAGTTTTGAAAGAAGTTGCTAGTTGCCGTATTGGAGTTCACCCCCTGCTCCAAGCTTTGTTGTAATCAATCAATATTGTAATCTGCATTTCATCAATGAAAATGAATTTTTTCAATTTCATCGTGCCTTGAAAGCACCTACAGGTGTGAATTTAATGCAATTATTAGTCCGCTGTGCAATCGATTATGGTTTTGGTGAAAGTAGTCGTAACTGGCCGACTACTAGCCACATGGTACCCCTTTCTTTATACAAACTAAAAGCCGCCCCGTGACAGGTGGTATCAGAGCCTCAGTTCCTGATCTATAGACTGAGGCGAGACGATGGTTGACAAAAAGGATACCAAACAACGAGTTGATACCCTGGAGGAAGAATCCTCCCGACAGCAATTTATCATTGAGACCTTGGAAGAGAAGGTCGAGATACTGGAGGCAGAAATCGTAGAACTCCTCTCTCAATTGAAAAAGAGCCAAAGTGCTCCTACCGAAACAGCGAGGGCAACTAGTTCAGCCGATGTACAGCATGAGGCAAGGCCTCTAGAGTCCTTGAAACAACAACATGCTATCGAGACCTTGGAGGAGAAAGTTGAGGGCATGGAAGCAGAGATCACGAATCTCCATTTACAATTGGGCGAAAGTCAGGAAGTGTGCCAAGCACTTGCAAAGACCGTGAGAGTGAATAGCTCTGCCGACTTGCGGTGTGAAATGGAAGTAATGTCTATTTAAATAGGCCTGCTTCAACGAGCAATGAGCAACGGACCTGTTGTTGCTCCTGAGCCTATGGCTAGGTTTTAGATACCAGAACCCGCAACCTACGGTGGTGCACAGGATGCTAAGAAAGTCGAGAACTTCCAATTTGACATGGAACAATACTTTCTTGCTGCGAACATTGAAGATGAGGCAAGAAAGGTGACCACAGCTACCATGTATTTGATGGGAGATGCCAAATTATGGTGGCGCACAAAATATACGGATATCCAAGCTCAAAGGTTGAGGCTGGATACGTGGGCACTTCTCCAGGAAGCAATCAGATAACAGTTCTTCCCAGAGAATGTGGAGTATAATGCCCGAAGGGCTTTGAGGGAACTGAGACACACCGGTTCCATTCGGGACTACGTGAAGACATTCTCGGCACACATGCTCAACATCCGAGACATGTCGGAGAAAGATAAGCTCTTCACTTTCCTGGAAGGCTTGAAACCGTTTGCACGGGCTGAATTGCTACACCAACGAATCACTGATCTAAGTATTTCCATGGGAGCGGCAGAACGCCTGATAGATTACAATCCTAAACCCCAAAAAGATCGAACCACAACAACTAGCAATACTCAACAAAAATGGGGTGGGACAAGACCCTTTAGGCCCAATTCATACAAAAGTGGGGAAGTGCGGGGAACCTACTCTCTCAGAAGCTCATAAGGGAGCTCAAACAGAACCTGACCGCAAGAAAGTAAGCAAGGTCCACCTTCCAAGAGCAAGGGGTGCATGCTATGTGACGGACCACACACATTCAAAGATTATCCAAAAAGGTAAGTTTTGAATGCTTTGGCAAGTCTCACGACATCGGGGACGCCACCCGAACAAATCAAACCACAAATTTCTACCAAG
The DNA here is from genome assembly GCA_019321725.1 of Paulownia fortunei. NCBI lineage: Eukaryota > Viridiplantae > Streptophyta > Magnoliopsida > Lamiales > Paulowniaceae > Paulownia > Paulownia fortunei. The sequence goes on along the minus strand of CM033115.1, from coordinate 11,695,294 downwards.
AGTGAGATAGAACCGAAAGAGGACAATGATAACCTTGGTGCCATCTCACAATGGTGCAACATGTTGGCACATCAAGTGGCTGCAAAGACAAAAGTACCACTAAAGGTGGGCAAAACAGCATCGACCCTCACTACGAGCCTTCCAGAAGAGAAGACCTGACCTTAAATATACAAGAAGAAAGGATTAATGTATGTAGATATGAAGATCAATGGCAAGCCTATTCGTGCCATGGTCGACACGAGTGTTATACACAACTACCTAGCAAGTGCCGAAGTGGAGAGAATCAGACTTGTGCTAGAGAATGGAGTCGGTCGGGTGAAAGCTATTAATTCAGCTGCTCAACCAATTGCTGAAGTGGCCAAATCGGTGCTAATTAAGGTTGGGCCCTTCGAGGGAAGGACCAATCTTTCAGTGGTTGTGATGGATGATTTTAAACTAATCCTTGGGCTCAAATTCCTTCGTGATATGAAGACTGTGATTTTACCACACGTAGACTCGCTAATAATGATGGAGAACAAACTATGCATCATCCCAACTCTTGCTGGAAGGTCGGAGAGAAAAATTTATCAGTTTTATAATTCAAAAGGGGTTGCAAGCGCAAAGAACCATCTTTTCTGTGCACCCTTCGGTTCAATGAGATCGAAGAAGCCTCAAGACCAATCCCTGAGGTAGTGAAGGGACTCTTAAGGGAGTTTGAAGATGTGATGTCTAACGAACTACCCTAAAAACTACCGCCAAAGAGGGTGGTTGATCATGAGATCGAGTTAGTGCTGGGTACCAAACCTCCCGCCCGAACGCCATGCCAGATGTCACAACCCGAGCTCGTGGAGCTTAGAAAATAGCTAAAGAAAATATTGGAGTATGAGATCATCAAGTCCGCAAAATCACCATATGGAGCCCCAATATTATTTTAGAAGAAGGTTGATGGGTCCTTATGAATGTGTTGTGACTATCGAGCCTTGAATAAAATCACGATCAAGAATAAATACCCCATACTGCTTGTGACCGACTGCTTCGACTGACTCAGCCAAGCAAAATATTTTACAAAGATTGATTTGAGGTCGGGCTATTGGCAAGTTCGGATCAAGGAGGGAGATGAAGCAATTTTAAATTGGGTTTTTTGTTTGGGAATTAAAAATTTAAAAATTCTGCCTGGTTTAAAATTTTTAAAATTGTATGACATGAAATTTAAATAAAAAAACTAAACCTCACATTATAGTGTTGCAGTCGGATGCTCAACATCGCGGACGCGGCGCTAATTGGTGGCATTACAGTACCTAGGGCAAGTTTTTCTGAGCAGCAGATTGTCTGTTGCCCATTTCGTGTCACGTGCAAGAAATATAATTTTTAGATTTATAAATTAATTATTAATTTTTAGAAATTCTAAAAATTAATTTTTCATGAAAAAATCGTGAATTAATTCTCAAACTAAAAAAATGTTAATTTTAAAATATTTGGTAATTTACATGTGATGTGGCATAGGATGGCAATCGTCCGCCCAAAAGGTATTGTCCGCTTTAGCTAGCCTCACGATTTTGTCCTAGAAAAGGCATCTTTTGGGGAAGAGGGGTTGGCCCCTTACTTATACGCCATAGGCCATCCGCGTGCTCATTCGATGTATAGGATGAATTCCTCCCAACATAAGCCCCCTAGTAGGTGGGTAGACTGTGTACACATGGAGGCGGTGCGAGTTTCCCACAAATGGTGCTAAACTGATGTGGCAAAAAATGGTAAGCGTCCACCTAAGAGGTATTGTTTACTTTAGCTGACCTCATAGTTTTGTCCTGGAAAAGGTGGCCATGGGGAAGAAGGGTTGGCCCCTTGCTTATAAGTCACAGGCCACATACGTACTCATTCGATGTGGGTAATAAATCTCTCCCCAACAACATGCTTTGAACTTATATCATGTGATGATTAAACTAAGCATGTATGGCATAGATGATCAGGAACCTAGACCGTTTAAATTCTATGTGGTAGTTTTAAATACTTTTCGATTTTTGAATAAAATGAGGCTTACGAGTTTCGCATTTTCTCTATTTTTATCTCTAAATATAAATTATGTCTTCCTCTAATATACCTCTTCTTGGAATAAATTCCAAGGTTTCTTGTTAGAATAAACTATTGCAATGAGAGCACAATTAGGATAGTGAGATCTTCTTTTAATTTTGGTGGACAAGAAGAAGGAGCAAGGTGGAGTTAAGCATAGATTCAAGGCCTATGAATGTATAGGTGATACATTCATGTAATAGATAGGAATTACTATTACTTTTGCTTTACCCTTAGATTAACCACTGGTCCATTATAGCTCAAGTGGAATCACATATGTTAAAGGCCCATGATCAGCCCATTATGTAATATGTTTTCTTATGATTATGCTTGCAATTTTAGGAATAGTGAAATATTAAAGAAATAGCATAATAAAATGATGAGGTCTTGGTAAAAATAAAACCCTAACTTAGAAATGTTCTAAGTTTAAAGAATTTTTCAATAAATTCTATATGAAGCATAAATGGGCAATATTGGGCTGACCCAATCGTCCAATCCTTCCATCAAAATTAGTTGACATGTGAAATGTGCTAAAATTTTAAGATTGCAAACCTAAGTACAAGTTAAGTCAAGTAATAAATTTCTCAAAAGTTTAAGTTCGATCCACTAGGAAGTTGTTTGAAATTTTCAAAATTATATTTTTTAAAAGATAGGCTTTATGTGATTTATAATATATAAAAAAATATGTTGTAATTAAGAAATCAAAGTAATAAAAGTATTGAGGATCAGAGATTCGCTCTTGAGTTTTAGATAGAAAAATAATTATTTATTCTTTTTATACCTCTTTTATCACTATTGGAATCCATACACAATGAAGGTTCAAATGGGAATATGTTATCAAATAGCTCATGCATTAAGGTAATTATGATATTGTCTTACTGTTTGCAAATTATCTCTTAACACCATGAGATCAAGAATATATTTACACCTTTATCTACAACAAATTAAGGTTTCACGTTAGCAGTCGGTATAGTAGAACCATACATCAAACTAAATGAACCCAAGCATTTGATGTATCATTGGTGATATAAAAATCAATAATCGCCACTAAACAAGAAGGATTTTAATGCTAACACTTATTTATTGGATTAAGTATTTATGTACATCTTTATCAACAACAAATCAAAGTTTCACGTAGTCGGTGTAGTAGAATCGTACAATAAGTTAAATGAACTCAAGTATTTATTGTGCTATTGGTGATACATAAATCAAGAATCACCACAAAACAAGAAGGGTTTAATCAAAATTAAAATAATAATACAACACACTTAAACATTATGCACATTTATAATTGTTCCTCTTCTTCCATCAAGAGGTTTACCTTTCTCCTCAGCTATATAAAATTTATAAAGACGTAATAAAAGTAGAAAAGACTAAAAATAGAAGAGAAACTAGGGAATACATTTCTTTTACTAATAAAAAACTTATATTACTAGTAGAAAACTCAGTCTAAAGAAAGACAATAATAAATCTTTCTTTCTATATCTAAAGATTTTTGTGTATCTTAAATGACATCCAAGAGCCCCTATTTATAGTAGAAAGTGTCAAAATTAGCATCTCAAAATTCATTCCAAACGCACTTCAAATTTACTGCAAATATGCTATAAATTCACAGGTCCTTTTCATATTTAAATATTATCACACATTTTTTCTCTATGAAATTAACTGATTTTAGAAAAGTGATCAACATGAAAGCTGTGTATTTGTTTATTAATGTTCATTGTCCAACTTGAATCAACTAATTCCAATTATTAGGGAGAAAGTTATGCTTAATTTAAGAAAATATGTCAGCATAGATAGATCATTTCCAACACACACACTTGGATGAATTTTCTGCTATAATCAAGGTGGAATTGGACTAATCTTTGTATTCTCTCTTTTTCTTTCCAATGAAGTAAGATTCAGGTCAATAAGGCTTTTGAATATTAAGTTATGCCCAAAATACCAAAACTGCACAAGTTTGAAAACATGCTTATTTTGAATTTAATGCAAACCCAAAATCACTTGCAAAGTTCAAGTGATTTCTTGTATATATTTTGATCTACACATGATGGATACAGGCAAAAATGGCCATTTTCTTCTAATTGTGATAATTTTTTTATCTAATAAAATATTATCTCCCAACTTGCTCTCAAAACGTCATGTCTTCTTTGTTTTTATTTTGGCTCTTATTGATCTCTTTTTATTCAATAATTCCCTAACATAAAATATTAATAAAATTATAATATTAACAAGAATAAATGAAGGAAAGTATAAAGGGTGATGCACTTATCAAAATGCTGTCACGCTTAGTTCGTTGGCAATGAGTCGTGGGATGTGCTAAGTGGAGGTAATAGCTATGACCGCTTCTAGCATGGAGATGCCCATAAGGTAGGAGGTCTAAGGGTGTTGACCACGAGTCGTGAGCCATACTTTAGTTGTCTTACTCACATGGACGTTTGATGGGAAACACTTGACACTTCCTATCATATGAGCTCATTATTAGTTCACTTAACCACAAGGTGTGCGCAATTTTGATTCCTTTACTAACCTAGTTTTTGGAGTGAGTATAGTGAGTATTAATTCTTAATATCAACTTGCAATAAAAGTATTAAATACTTTTGATAAAAAATGAAATTCTTTTATTGGAGAAAAAAAATGTAGAAGAGAAAATTATTTTCTCTCTCTTGGAGTGGTGGCCAAAAATTTGAAGATAGAGTTTCCTCTATCAAATTTTCGGCCCTCTTCTATTTATACTAGAGGCCGAAAATTCCAAGAGTACCACTCTTGGTATTTTCGACCTCTTATTTTATTAGTTGTAGGAGTTTTGGTTGATCACAAGATCTTTCAAAAATATCCAACTCTATTTATTCTTATTTTCCCATTATATGAAGAGATAATTATTATCTTATCTAATTAGATTATTCTAAGAACCTTCCATTCTTAGATCTCCATTTTTATTCCAATAATTCTTGCGGGCTTTACTAATGAGCCTCTACGAATTAGGCTTGGACTCTTAATTAAATCTCACAATTAATCCAATTAATTAATTAAATTCAAATTTAATTAATAAATTTCATCTAACCCACCTAATCAAATTATGCCCAATTAAATATTTTAATTATTTAATTAAGTAAATTAATTTACGATCTACATAATTAATTGATCCAATAAAAAATTATTCCACTCTAATCGGGCTTTCTAATCATATTAGGTTCAATTAATTAATTAATTAGATCCAAGTCCTTGGATTAATTCCTAAGTTAGAATGTTCCAACTCAAATTGTGTGTGACTCTTTAGATTCACAACTAAACTAGCAGTGGACTTATACCATTTGCCACTTATGAATAATAATTATTTTGATTAATTAATCTAATTAATTAATTCACTTGAAATTAACTCATTAATTCCAAGAACATCACAACTCATAGGAAACACCTAGCAAATGTTTTATGACTACCTAGTTTTAGGTAAAATAGCGAGTGAATTTATTTCAATAATGAGTATCATACACATAAGGTCCTTCCATCAACTAATCTCCCAATTGAGTTTAGGGCATAGATTATAAGTCAAAACCCTAAATGACTTAATAATTATAATTCCATTCAAGTTGTAATGACTCATAATGAAATGTTAGAAAACTCAATCTAACACTCATCACTCGTTGGCCAAGGACTTACGAGTCATAAATATAAAAATATAAGAGATTCACTTTATCTGTCAGACAAGTGAAAGATCCTTTATTGGCTACTTATTAATCTTTATATATGTCAATGCAACTCCAACGTATCCCTTTTGTGACTGCCAAGCAATCCAAAAATACATAAGATAAAATAAGGCGTATATAAGGCTAATATGGTGCCTCAAGTTTAAGGACTAATCGTGTATTGTTGTAATATGGAAATTCTTATTTCGAAAGACAACATCTCTAACTAAAAATTTCCAACAGGCTTGTTCAGTGTATTTGTTCTCTAACAAGCACATGCATATATACACTAGTATCACTACGTGATGTCTAAGGAGCGAGACATTATTTTCATGAGAGCATGCATCGTATGTGCAAGTTTATTGGCCTATTCAATGTCCCAAAATCCCTCGACTTGGAACTAATTTAGGACCAAAGTCATAGAGGCATGTTTCAAGATCACCATTAAATGTACGACCATTACCCCGTAGCTAAATTTGGTCTAGAAACTTTATCTAATTAACAAAAGTAACTAAAGATAAAGAAAATTATCTTTTTATTATATGATTTGGAAAAGATGGTTTTACAAATACAAGAGTATAATAGATGCCTAATCTAATTTGCATGTTGGGCACTACTCTAACAATCTCCTACTTGTCCTACTAATTGTCCATGTACTTCAGACCCATCTTCTCAAGATATCCATCAAATACCTTCTGCCCTAGGAGTTTAGTTAGTGAGTCTGCTATAGTTTCTGTTGAGACAACTCTCTTCACTATGACATCGCCTCTACCGATGATCTCTCTAATCAGATGGTATCGCCTCATTATATGCTTGTATCTTTGATTAGATCATTGCTCTTTTGCATGTGTAATAGCTCCATTGTTATCATATTATATTGATATTGAATCAAAAATGGATGAAACTACACCCAACTCTTGGATGAAGTTCCTTATCTAAACAACTTCCTTTACTGCATCACATGCAGCAATGTATTCAATGTCAGTAGTGGAATCCACAGTTGTCTCTTGTTTGAAACTCTTTTAACTGACCACACCACCGTTTATAGAAATATGTATTCGAATATTAACTTTAAGTTGTCTATATCAAACTAAAAACTACAATCAGTATAGCCTTTTAGTTTCCATTCTCCATATCCGTATACAAGAAAGATATCCTTAGTTCTTTTCAAGTACTTAAGGATCATCTTTACCTTCTATTATTCCTCACCTAGATTGGACTGATATCTGCTCGTGATACTCAAAGCATATGTGACATTAGGCCTTGTACATAGCATACCATACATTATACTTCCTATGGCAGATACTTAAGATATGTGAGTCATCTTTTCCAGAGTCATTACAGATATAGCCCTTGAGAGAGAAGTACCATGACTCATTGGCAAGAATCCTTATTTAGATTCCTCCATTCTAAACATCTTTAGCATTTTATCTATGTATGTAGATTGGGATAGTTTGATCACCCTTTTAGACTTATCTCTATAGATTTGTATTCCTAGAATAAAGTATGCTTCTCTCAAGTCCTTCATAGAGAACTAGTTAGAAAACCAAGTCTTAGTTGACTGCAGCATCCCTACATCATTCTCAATGAGTAGAATGTCATCAACATACAGCATAATAAATATCACTACGCCCCACTAACTTATTGTGAAAATCAAACAATTTGATTGCCTCATAAAACTGGATATTCCCACCTCTAAGAAGCCTTCTCGAGTCCATAAATAGATCTTTAGAGCTTGTAAACTTTTTGCTCGCTCCATCTGGATATGAAACCTTCTAGTTACCTTAAGAGATCTCTTCCTTAATATTTCAATTAAGGAAAGCAATCTTCAATTCTATCTGTCATATTTTATAATCATAATATGTTGATATAGCTAGTAGTGTCTAGATGGATTTAAGCATCACCACTAGCGAAAAGGATTTCTTATAATCAATTCCTTACTTCTAAGTAGAATCTTTTGCAACTAGTCATGCTTTGTAGGTCACCACCTCTTCATTTACTCCAAGATAATGGGAACTATTTACTATAGTGGGTCCACTAAGGTCCATACTTTATTGGAGTACATAGAGTCCATCTCAAATTGCATAGCATCCTGCTGACTTTCTGGGTCGATGTTAGACATTGCCTCTCTCTAAGTCTGCGGATCACTATTTAAGAGGAGATTTTCCTTGTTATTCTCTAACAAAAAGACATACCTCTCAGGTGGCTTTGAGATCTATTCGGATCACCTAGGAGGTTGTATGTCAGAAAGCCAGCCTTAGTTAGTTCTTGAACTTCTTCAAGCTCCATGACTTTACCATTTCTATCCAAAAGAAACTCTTTCTCTAAGAATGTGGCATTCCATAAAACAAACACCCTTTATTTCGAGAAGTCATAGAAATAGTATCAATTGGATTCCTTTGGATACCCCACAAACTTTTATAAATAGGATCTCATTTCCAATTTATCTCTCATGTGTTGCTTCACGTAAGCAGCACACCCTTATACCCTAAAGTATTTGTAAGAGGGTGGTTTCCCACACCATATCTCATATGGTATCTTGGGCACTGACTTTGATGGAATTCTATTTAATAGATATGTCATCATTTCTAGAGCATAGCCACATAATGAAAGAGGAAGTCTATTGAAACTCAACATTGATTGAACAATATTTAACAGGGTCTAATTCATATGCTCTGCAACTCTGTTGAGTTGAGGAGTGCAGGAAGAGTCCACTAAGAGAGAATTCTATTCTCTTTTAGATAATTCAAAAACTTTATGCTCAAGTATTCACCTCCTCGATCTGATCGGAGAGCTTTAATACTTAGCCCAATTTATTTCTCCACTTCGCATTTGAATTCCTTAAACTTTTCAAAGGCTTTAGACTTATACCTCAAAAGATAGATATAACCATACCTAGAATAATTGTCAGTAAAGATTATGAAGTAGAGATAGTTCCTATGAGCACTAATACTTAGTGGCCTACAAACATCCATATGGATCAAATCCAACAAATCTTTTACTCGATCCACTTCTCCAACAAATGGTGATTTTCTCATCTTTCCCTTGAGATATGATTCACATATTGGCTTTCGTTGCTCATTCTGAAGATTGAGCAATTGGGCTAACTTGTGGATTATCTTCTCAAATATGTGACTTAATCTAACGTGCCATAAGACTTTAGAACTATGATTATCTAATTTTCTTTTATTTTGTTGATTGTGGAGAAAGGAGTTATGGGGAATAATAGTATATAAACCATTCATCAATATGTCAAAGTAAATCAAAATTAAATCTTTAGAAATAGAACAACTTCTATGTTTTATTAAAAAAGTAAAACCTTAATTCATTCAAAACTAGAATGGAGATAATGTTCTTGACTATCTCTGGAACATAAAGATATTTATTTAAAAGTAAAACTACTCTATTTCTTAAAGCTAAGTTAATAGTTCGTATGGTAAATGCAGCAACCTTTGCTCCATTCCCCAACCGCAAGACCATCTCTCCTCTACATAGCTTTCTACTTCTTACCATCACCTCCATATCATTGCAAAGATTAGACCCACAGTCGGTATCCAATACCCAAGAAGTATCGTTAGTTGATAAGTTAACTTCAACAAAATAAATAACTAAACTCTTCAAGCTCGCAAGGTTGCTGCAGTAATGATATTTGTCATCAGCTTTTTTGGTACCCTTCAAGACCCTATCAGTTACCTTCATCTTATTGGCCTTTGAGGAACCCTTTCATTTTCCCTTCTTCTTCTTAGGCTTTGCAGCCTTCAAGTTGGAAGAGGATCCAATAAGCATGATCGGCTTGTCATTTTTCATAGTGGACTCAGTCGTCTTCAATATGTTAACTAGCTTTGTAAGGATAGTTTCCATCTTATACATGTTGAAGTTGACAACAATGGTGTCAAAAGATAGAGGTAGAGACTACAAGATAAGATCCATATAGAGTTCGTATCTATAACGACTCCAAGGACTCAAGCCTTTCTATCAGACCTATCATCTTCAATCCATGGTCATGGACTGAAGAGCCCTCCATTATACGGCTCCTAAAAGATCTTTTACAATTTGCTATCTCATTTTCCTAGTGTGTTTATCATACAACTCTTGCAATGAACATAGATATCATGTGCATGCACGTCATTTGAATTGATGTCATCATATAGCATTGCACCTGCAGATTATTATCTACTTATTCTGATATTATACAAGCTCCTTCTTTGTCCCATCTACCAGCAGACCTGCCCAAGAAGAAGTATCGAGGATGCAGGATCTCTTCTCAAATTGTAAAATAGTCTTGAGTTTCTTAGGCAATCAACAAATTTAGGTCTAATTAATTTATTAGTCCAGAATTGATGTAAGTAGATTTTTGGCCATTTTTATAGACAATCTACAAAAGTCAAAACGAGGTAGAAAATGAACATTCTTTCAAAACATATTTATTTATAACAAGGTTTTTGGTTACAAATGTCTATCACTATTTTATTCAAATTCCACCACCCCTAATGGCAATTCAGGAAATCATATTTCCTAGTGGACTTGAAGCACAATCAATATGTCATATGCCCTAATTATATGAGCCCATAAAATATATTGGTAGGTGGTTAACTTTTAATGATTGTATCTTCGTACAACCCTCAAGATATTTTATTCACTTCTTCCCTTACTACCCCAATTTTATGAGTCCATATGGTACTAAATGCCAAACAAAACTTATCAAACTTCTATGTAGACAGAGCATCAAAATGTTCCACGATTCATGACCAATGTAGAGACAACTCCATCTCATAGGTATCACCATACTTAGTAGAGATCACAACTTTCCATCACAAAATCATTACACGACTCATGATCAATGACTGAGTAAGGTAGCATTATCATGTCATTTACTTTTGATGGTAGCCATGGATTATTGGGGCCAATCCAACTTTATCTATATTTGCTTGAAATCAGAATTATAAAGATTCATTTACTTGATTTTTAATTCAAGTGGAGTTATTATTTTTAACCAAGACCGCATCAATTTTATCTTAGTTTATTTAACGTATTTGTATTCAATAGATAACAAGCATATGATTGAAAGTATTATATATACCCTACACATACATCTAATACATACATAACTAGATGATCATGGGCTAATCTGATGAGATCCATTTGAACCAAAAATGGACCTTGGTCAATATAAAGGTGATAAAATGGAACAAAAACTATATCTATTACATGAATATATTCTATATATTCATGAGCCTTCTCTTGATTCTCCGTCTTAATCTTTCTTCTTGTCCACCAAAAAAAAAACTTCATCCTATACTACTTTCATTTCAAAAAATGTAAAATATTTAAAACCCAAAAATATACAAATTCAATCATGTTGGTCAAATTGCTCTATTTATTAAAGCATGTAAATTTAACATCATTTTAAAATTATAATTTCAAGACTTGAGATAAAATCTCTATTTTTCATGAAAAACCCATTTTTCAAAAATTTAAAATTAAAAAATTAATTAAACTTTAAAAAATTAATTTTGGTAAATTGATATGATGTGGGTGTCCAACAGCCCCTTATGCAACAGCGTGCTACTCACTAGTACGCACATGGCCAACGTGCATAGTTGCCCCTACACGTAACTATTACATTCTGGGCAGCCACTACACCACCCTTCGTTCCCAAACTAGTATACTGCCAGCGACCAGTAGCCTATATGTGCGCTCAGCCAACAGTGCTTCCTACCTTTGGCCCAACATCGGCTGTTGTGAAATAATGATGTTGTTGTGTCGTTTGAATCATATTTAAAATTTAACAGTTAAATTCAATTAGCAAAATAATTAAATCAAAATCAAAAATATAATCCACAAACCAAATTTAACAATTAAATTCAGCAGGCATAAATCGAATCCCAAATAAAATTATGTAAATCGTGGATTTGATACCACTGTTTGGTTCATTTAACCATAGGATATGCACAGTGGAAAAATAAAAAATTTAATCAATTCATGTTATAATAATTATAACACCACCCTGGGTTCGATGTGATTTTATCGATTTTGCAATCCAATTGGTTTTATTCATAAAATAAAAGAGATCGATATATATCTTTCAACGCACTTCAGTTGATGTAGGGTCTGAAGCAATCAATTGCTAGCCCCTTTCTGAATTTCGATTTAAAGGGATCCAAGTATCTCCCCTCTAAAATGGCCCACACTTTGAGCAGGAACACAAGATCAGAATTCTGCTAGAAATTTTTTATTCTATTACTAACCTAGGTTTTCGAATGTATATGGTGAATGCTAATTCTTAATATTAACTTGTGGTATAAAAATTAAATACTTTTGATAAAAAAAATGGAATTCTTTTTGTGTTAGAGAAAAAAAATGGAGAAGAGAAAAATATTTTCTCTCTCTTGGAGTGATGGCCGAAAATTTTGAAGAGAGAATAATCTCTCTCAAATTTTTTGCCTTCTTGTATTTATACTAGGGGCCGAAAATTCCAAGAATTACACTCTTAGTATTTTTGGTCTCTTGTTTTATTGGTTGTAGTATTTTTGGTTAATCATAAGATCGCTCAAAAATCTCCAACTTTATCTCTTCTTATCTTCTCAAGATATGAAGAGATAATTATTATCAATTTCAATTAGATAATTCTAAGAACCTTCCATCTTAGATCTCCATCTTTATTCCAACAACTCTTGTGGGCCTCTACTAATGGGCCTCTATGAATTGGACTTGGACTCTTAACTATATCCCTAATTATTTCAATTAATTGATTAAGCCTAAATTCAACTAACAAATCCCATCTAACCTACCTAATCAAATTAGGTCCAATTAAACAATCTAATTATTTAATTGAGTAAATTAGTTTAATAATTAAATTAATTTATCATCTACATAATTAATTGATCCAATCAAACAATTGTTCCACTCCAATTGAGCTTCCTAAATTTAATAACATTAGCAAAATTCACGCTGAGATAACAAAAGCCTCTGTTGCACAAGAGGCGACTGCTAATCTTACAAAGTAAATAAGATGTGATGAGTGGGTTTTATGCCTATAAATTAGATATCATTTGATTAACATTTTATTAGTTTCGAAGTTTTTATTACTTGAAAGTGTGTTTTTATTTTTATTTTACATAAAAATAGCTTGGTAAAAGATTAGGAGTTCGAAAAAGCTTGGTGGCGCTAGCTATTAAAAAAAAGGATTTTAATGCTTAGGCACTCTAAAATGCCACTTAGGCGCTGGGACGCAGAAAAAGTTTCCTAATCTGATTCATCCTATTCATTGAGAACCATATTTTGAGAGAGAAAAAAGCCAAAAGACTTGAGGGATCAAGAATTACACAAGTAGAACAAAGAGAAATAAGATTTGGAGAAGAAGATTCATCAACCCAGATACGGATCTTAGCACTTTGTCACGATTTCTCTATTTTTCTTCTACTTTTTTGTTCATCATGTGTCTGTAAATTCTATTAGAATGTTTTTCAATTTTAGCATAAACTATTTTTCTTATCTAGGGTTATTTTATTTTCTAGTCATTGGTCACTATTTAGATTATTTGTGAATTATAATGATCCAAGGGTTGATTTATGTGTCTAGTTCAATATGTTGAATATCATAAATTATATGTAAGATAGGAATATACTTGCATAATTTATGTAGTTACAACATGAGATCCACAAAGTTTAATAAATTATTAATTGTTGTAATTCACATAATGGGTTAGTAGTTGATAAATTTTTTGTTAGATTTTGAGAGAGGCTAGTGGATAAGTAAAGGATTCTCGATTATCAATTAGGAGAAAAAATTTAGATTGATATGATATGATATTCAATTCTGATTAATTACGATAAAATCATAAGCCCTGAGTTTTCAGTTCATTGATTTAATCCTTACTTGCTTTTGAGTTTGCTTAGTTCTAGTTAAGTTTTAGATTAGTGATCAACACTTTATTTTCGGCATTCAAATAAATCCAGGGTTAACACAATTTTGGTACTTAGTAATAATCAATCCTCATGAGAATGATATTCTGCTCATCATTTTATTACTTGTTAATTATAATAGATACTTGCTTTCGTTAAATCCGTAACAAGTTTTTGCATCGTTGTCAAAGAAAGAAGCACTATGGCAAATGCAAAGAGAAAAAGTAGAGAATCACAGGGCATATGTGATTACACGGTACCTATTGTTACTGAAACACTCTAGAGAATAAGCCATCTAAACACATAACTTCGACATAAAGCCAGTTATTATTCAAACGGTTCAATCTTATTAGTTATGTGGGTTGGCCAATGAAGATCTCAATGCTCATATAGCTAGCTTTCTCGAGATTTATGGTACCTTCAAATATAACGGCATTACTAATGATGCCATAAGATTGAGATTGTTTTCGTTTTCACTTTGGGACAAGATCAAAATTCGGTTGAATTCTCTACTTACCTATATAATCACTAATTAGGCATAATTAACTCAAAGATTTAGAGCTAAGTTTTTCCCACCCTTTAAGACAGTGAAGATGATGAATGATATCACTATCTTTGCTTAGTATGATTTGCAATCTTTGTATGAGGGTTGAGAAAGGTATAAGGATTTATGGAGGAGGAGCCCACATCAGGTCTGCTGGATTGATTGCAAGTGCAGACATTCTATAATAGGTTGAGTGGCTCAATCTAAACTTTAGTAAATACAGCAGCCGGTGGTGCGCTTATGGGTAAGATACATAAAGAGGCGTACGACTTACTTGAGACCATGGTTGCAAATGCTTATCAATGGCCTTTAGAGATAATCATACCAAAGAAGGTATTTGGTGTACATGAAGTAGATGCCCTTACTGCACTCACTGCTCAAGTTGGCACATTATCTCAACAGTTCAGTTCTTTCATTGCTAATTTTCTTTCTACACCAGTTGAGATATGCAATTTTTGTAATAGTCCTCACTCTAACACTAATGTCAGGGTTGGGAACCTATTTGCACCATCTCAACTAGAACAAGCACACTTTGTTGGGAATGCTAACAGACAAAACGACCCATACTACAACACTTATAATCTAAGATGGTGAAACCATCCAAACTTCTCTTGTATGAATAGGTAAAATGCAGTGATGCCACCACCATTTGATTTTCAACCTCAACCTCCAATTTAGCCTCAACAACTACCCAAAGTTTCACTTGAAGATGCTCTTTCCCATTTAACAGTTAATTTGACTCAATTCATGGCAAGAACATAGACTTCATTGCAAAACCAAGTTGTTTCTATCATGAATTTGAAGGTTCAAGTAGGTTAAATAGTGAATATGCTTAATGCAAGACCAAAAGGTTCCTTGAAAGCAATATAGAAAGCAATCCAAATTAGAAAAATGTGAAGGCTATCATACTTCGAAGTGGTAAAGAATTTCCAAAGCTAAAAAAGAAAAGTTAATGATTCAAAGAGGTCAACAAAGGAGGTTTTACCTAAGGTGCCTAATGGAAATCAAAGCAATGAGGCTGAAAAGCCAAAATCAAAGTTCTTTGAAGACAATCCTCCACTATAAGTTCCGCCAATCACATTCCCTCAATGGTTCCTACTATAACTTTAAAGTTGCAAATCTAAGTGCAGGTTATATCAAGTAATAAATTTCTCGAGAGTATGAAAAATTATCTCTTAACATCAATGCTTGTTTATGGGATCAAGTATTTAAGCACACCTTTGTCTATAACAAATCAAGGTTTCACGTTAGTAATCGGTATAATAGAATTGTATAGTAAGCTAAATGAACCTGATTATTTGTTATGTCATTGGTGATACAAAAATTAAAAATCATCACTTGACAATAAGGGTTTTAACGTTAACACTTATTTATCGGATTAAGTATTTATTCACACCTTTGTGTACAACAAATCAAGGTTTCACATTAGCAGTCGATGTAGTAGAACCGTATAAAAAGCTAAATGAACTCAAATATTTATTGTGCCATTGGCGATACATAAATCAAGAATCACCACTAAACAAGAAAGGTTTTAACGCCAATACTTATTTATGGAATTAAGTATTTATGCACACCTTTATCTACAATGAATCAAGATTTCATATTAGCAGTTGGTATAGCAAAATCGTACAATAAACTAAATGAACCCAAATATTTGTTGTGCCATTGGTGATAAATAAATCAAGAATCACCACAAAATAATGAGGGTTTCAATCAAAAATTAAAACAATAATACAACACACCTGAATATTATGCACATTTATAACCATTCCTCTTTCTCCATCAAAAGGTTTACCCTTTCTCCTCAACTCAATAAAATTTAAAAAGACGTAATGAAAGTAGAAAAGATAAAAAAATAGAATAGAAACTAGAGAATACATTTCTATTACTACTTGAAAACTTGTATTAATACTAAAAAACTTAACCTAAAAAAAGACGAAAATAAAACTTTCTTTCCCCCTCTAAGGGCTATTGTGTGTCCTCAATGATATCCAAAATACCCTATTTATAGTAGAAAAGTGCCTAAATTGGCATCTCCAAATTCACTCCAAATGCACTTTAAAATTACTTCAAATATGCTCTAAATTCATATGTCCTATGTTTGTCACATATTTTTCTCCATGAAATCAATTAATTTAGGAAAAGGATCAATATTCAAGCTGTACATTTATCTATTAGTTTTATTTTTCAGTTTGAATCACCTAATTTCAATCACTAAGGAGAACGTTATACTTAATATAAAGAGATGTGTCAGCATAGATAGATCTCTTCTAATACACACATTTAGATGAATTTTCAGCTTTAATCAAGGTTAAATTGGAAATAAGATTCAGGTCCATAGGGCTTTTGTACATAAAGTTATGCCCAAAATATAAAAGCTATACAAGTTTGGAAACATATTTATTTTGAATTTAGTGCAAGCCCAATAATCACTTGCAAAGTTTACGTGATTTCTTACATATATTTTGATTTACACATGATAGGCTTAGGCAAAAATTGCCCTTTTCTTCTAATTTTGTTACTTTTTTTATCCAATGAAATATTATCTCTCAACTACTTATAAAACGTATTGTCTTCTTGGTTTTATTTTGACTCTTTTTGATCTGTTTTTTTTATCATTGATTCTCTAATACAAAATATTAATAAAACTATAATATGAACAAGAATAAAACAAGAAAAGTATAAAGGATTTGATATAAAAATATGTCAAAATATGCACTTATCAAATTCCCACACACTTAACACTTGCTCGTCCTCGAGCAAGTTTAAAACAAACCTAAACTAATCCACTTTTGTAGAAAATCACAATTGCATTTACCATATGCAAACAAGCTTTAAACCCCTAGTGACCCATTATTCTCACGAAATAACAAAGTAATATAAAAATGAAATCAAATAAGGGTTCAATCTAACCCTTAGTCATTCGACAGTGATGAAACCATGTGGCTTCAAACAAGTGAAATCCCATAGAATCTCACAAAAACCATCACCTAATTTCTAATGAAAGAGTTAAATATCATAAGATCTTCTTTTGGTCCAAATCTCCACTACACTAAAGGCACCACGCAAAATCAAATGGTCTTCAACAAAGATTGAAATGGGACCAAAGGATAATGATGTGGCTAAGAAATAAAAGGATAGGATGCAACAAAGGTTCTAAAAACTTTATTAGATTAGAGACATAGAGTTTATCAATGAAGAATTCTCACACTCCACGAATTTCAACACTAGGGCCTATTGTTATTGAATTTGACCCCTCTTCATTATTCTTATTGATTTTGCAATATCCCATTTTTAGTTGTAACTCATAATATTTTTAACACTTTGCAATTTTTTTTTCTTTTTTTTAGAAGAGAAACCCCGCCACACTTATCTTCTAACCCAACCTAAATTTCATTTGTAAGCTCGTCTTATCAATAGAATGTCCCTTTAAGCTCCAAATTATTTTTAGAACAAGGGTAGGATAATAGTGTGTTTAGGCTAGGTAAGAAGATATCGTTACCACAGAAAAAGACTTATTTATTAAAGATTCAAAGTGGCTCACTATAGGGAATGTTCTCTTAGAACATCACATGGGGAACAAGTTGATTTGGCCATGGTGCTAGAAAGCTTAATGCCTTAATCATTTTTCAAGTGATGCTTAATCAATTGTTCACCTTGATAGACCAAAATAAAAGTTCTAACACTCAACCCCTATATGTCGAAAATCTAAGTGATGATTAAAGCGAAGGCATAAGAACTACCTATTTTATCATACTTGTCTCCATGTCGAATAAGATAACTACTTGTGCAAAAAGAGTTGAGTATAATTATCACAAAAATATATTAATCAAAGAACAACATCAAAGTCCAAAACAAAACTGATCATTAATCAAACCATATTATTCGTTCTTAATTTTAATCAATGAAGTTGGAAGAACATCTATGACTCAAAAAAAATTAACAATTGACAAGCTTTTGTTAAAAACTTCACAAACTTGCCATGTTATACAAAAAAATAAAAATAGGGGTACGTCTCAAGAGTGTTAAAGTTACCATTTACTATGTCACCCTTTTTTCATTGATTCAACAAACCTAAAAGAAAACACACTTGAATTTTAAAAAAAACTAGAAAAACTCATGTTGAACACACAAGACATGATATCAACTATCCCCTCCCCCAACCTAATTGAGACATTGTCCCAATGTCGAAACTAGATAGGAAAACAGAGTTTAGAAGACATTACCTAAAATGTGACTTATTGAAAAATAAAGTTGAAACAACACAATATATACATTATTAGTTGAAATCATTAAGGATAAATTTCATAGGCTGAAAGTCAAATTCATTTTGTGTTTTCAACCATTATTCCTGAACCATGTATGCATCAAACATTAAATCATTTGGCAAATAATGATAATCATATTAAAATATGAACAACATTATAGGATTCTTGTTATACGGCAAATGAAAGTTTCAACTTGCCTCAAGTTCGCTTTGTGCTAAGTGAAAAAGTCAGTCTGTTTGAAAGATAGGATGTGGTAAAGGCCTAACATAATCAAATCATGTATATTTCAATATCCTTTTAATAAATCACATAATCTATTCTAATTAAAATCATATACACTTTTCAATCCTTTGTAAATAATTCTATATCAATTACATGACCTCAAAAATAATGCATACTTCATATTTTACTACTAATTCAAGGCATTAAACATTAGAGCAAAAAGACTTAGAGAAACCATGGGAAAACAAAGACAAAGCTTTAAGATTTAAGATTAGGATTTCTTCCTTCAAGATTTCAAAGTTTTTCTTTTCTTTTTCTTTTTACTTATCCTTTGTCATGAATTCAAGTTTATCTATAGATTTGTTATACATGATTATAGGCTAAGTTCTCTATTATGAGGTTTTAATTTATCCTAAATAGGAAGATTTAAATTTATCTTTCACTTTATTTTTTCTAGTTGTGTTTTTTTTTTTTCTACATGGGTTTTAATGCTTCCAATTATTTAGCTACTAATTAGATGAATTGTTAACCATATTGATCACTCCCTATGAACTTGAGATTGCCTCCCCCATACACTAAACGAATTTTTCTTTCTGCTAACATTCTACTAAAGTTATTGGCTGCCCCTATAAACTTACTATTTTTTTTTCTTAAATTGGTTCTACAAAAGACACAAATATAGTTAAACTTGCGAGTGGAAGAGACTTTCATTTTTTTCTTTTTTTTTTTTTAAGTGAGTTGTGCAAAACTAGAGTAAGTATAATGCTATTATTGAGGTGCCAACAGGGAATGCATTTATTGCACATTTTTTTCTTTTGTTAGAAAAGTTGAAAATAAAGACACAGTTTAAAAAATTAACTACATACATGTGAAAGAATTTGTAGTTGTGATTATAGCTCACCTCTTCCTTTAGTTTTACATCAAGTAATGGCTTAAACGCCCTCTATGGGTTGAGGATATGCTTCCCATCCAATTTTCTTATAAGCTGGCAAATAGCATTCTTTAATATCAGATTCTCAAGAGTATAACACTCATTTTCATCACGGAAGTCATTCTATAAATCACGAATTGCACATTATACTAATCCATATTAATGCACCTCATTAGTCAATATAATATCATTTAAAGACTCCTTACTCAGTCCAGCAATAATGAATTAAATTTTATCTTCTTGATTTTTAGAAACCTTTCCTAAGGAACGACACTTTATTTTGCAAGTCCATCAAGCACATTTATGACAAGCTTGTATTTTTTTTGCCTTTCATTTTTTTGAGTATGTATTTTTACCAAAACCATGCATGTATCCAGTAAGCAAATTTGAAAACTTATATGAAAACTCACCTGTTACTCTTATCTTTGCTTCAATTATCCATCATATGTCCTATGAGATTCCCTTATACATTAGCATCCTTAATCTTTCAATCATAGTTTTATAAATTTTTAAAATTATATTTTTAGGGAGAAAAGAAAATTATTTCTTGAGAGTCAAAAGAATATCATCCATTTTGAAAAGAACAAGAAAAGAGAATGAGAAAAGGAGAGAAACTTTGTAGAGAGATTTTAGTTATTTAAGAAACTAATAAGTTTGATTTCAATAGCCATGGAGTACTGTTATCCTATTAGAGTAATGCCTGATGAGCTAATTAGCGGTGAGCTTTTATAGTCTTATAAAAACAATCTTATTCATAATGTTTAAATAAGTAAAAGGTATTTCTTTATCTTTAATTATTTTTATCAATTAGATAATCTCCCTAGATCATTTTTAGTTATGGGGCATGGTCACACATATGATATGATCATGAAATGTACCTCTATGGTTTTGATCTTAAATATGTTCCGCTTCGGGGGTTTATTGAGATGGGGCATCGATAAGCCCGATAAACTCAGACACACGATACATACTCGAAAGAAGAATGTCTCATTCTATAGACATTGGCGTAGGGACGTAAGTGCATGTGTGTGGGTGCTTGTTAGGGACCGAGTACACTGAATAGCCTATTGGGAAATTCTCAATTGAAAAACATTATTTGTCGAATGAGAATTTCTTAGTTAATATAGTGCATTAATTAGTACTTTGATGTATTTCTTAATTGCATGACAATCATAAGGAGCTTACGTTTGGTGTATGATCTTTATGTATGGAGGTCAATGAGTAACTAATAAAAGATCTATCACCTATCTGGTAGAATAGGAGAATCTCCTATGTTTTCTTAGTTCTTGATCCCGAAGACCTTGGCCATGGCAGGATAAAAACTAGACGTAGGGTTTTCTAGTGATTCATCAAATGATCAATATGACTTGAAATGGAATCAAAGTTATTAAGTCAAAATAGGGTTTCGACTAATAATTCATGGCCTAGACTTAATCAGAAGATTAGTTAATGGAGGGATCGTATTTTCATGGTACTAATAATAAAAAAAAGGTTCACTTGCTATTCACTTAAGACTAGGCAGTCGAGATACATTGCTAAGTGTTTCCCTTGATTTGTGAGGTTTTTGGAATTAAGGGGTTAATTCCAAGTGGATGTAATTAATTTGATTAATTAATCAGAACATTAAATTTATTCATAAGTTGTAAAGGTTGCAAGCCCACTACTAGTTTAGTTGTGAACCTAGTGGGTCATACACAAATCGAGATGATCCACTTCTATATCTATTTTTGTAATCCAAAGTGTTGGATTAAGTTGATTAATGGAGATTACTCAACTTGAGTTAGAATTAATTTAAACCGTTAAATTAATTAATTCAAATAAATAATATGATTATTTATTTAAAACTAATTGATGTTGCCAAAATTAGTCCTAGTGAATTGGGTCTATATGTTTTAGGTCAAAATGAGTTATTCATGGATGAGTTAAGCTCAGATAAAATATAATGAACTTAAATATGAATATAAGTTATTTTAGAGTTATAACTAGCAGAACCCTATTGATATACAACTCTAGGAAAAATAATCTTTTAGAATATTTGATACTCTAATCTAATAAGGAAAAAGAGGTTTATCATACAAGGTAATTACCTTCTGTCTTTATATAAATATATCTTTCCCTTCATCGAGTGGAGAGATGTATGATTTACATCTTATTTATATCTTCATTACATAACGTATTATTGGATTAATTTTGATATTAATTGATGAGTGATTTTGATATTGATTGATCTTGATATTGATGATTATTACCTATACACTCGATTTCTTACTTAAGCGTCGAAGGGGTTACGTTGGGGAAACCCAGTATCCTTCTTAACTTGCAATATAAATCATTCGAAAAAGGTAAATTTATTTGATGTCAATTTTTAGCCGCATCACTAATAATGATTAGGGGATCTTGAGAGTGAATTAATTAATTGGTGGGGATCAATTATATTAGTTTGACCTAAAATTAATTTAAGGAGTTAAATTAATTTAACTAATTAAAATAATAAAATTATTTTAATTGAACCTAATATGATTAGGTGGTCTATGATGGAACCAACTAATTAATTAATTAGATTAATTAATTAATTATATTAGACTTTTTAATTGATTGGTGGAGATTAATTAATTAAACTTTAATAAATTAATTAGAGTTCAAGCCCATGGGGTTAGAGGCACATTATGATTTTTTAATTATTAGAATTAAAGAGTCCTAATAAAGATGAAAAGAATTTATCTTGAAGTGAAAGAAATAAGAGATAAAGAAGAAGAAGATTTTCTAATTGGATTAGGGGACTAATTAGGGTAAGAATTGGAGACCTAATGAGATTAGGTCAAGACTACATTCTGTATATAAATACACCATGTAGGGACAAAAAATCTACAAGCAAGAGAGCTGGAATTTTCGGCCTCCTCTCCTCTTCTCCTTCTCATGTTTTTTTTTTCTGTGTTCTATTTTCTTACTTAAAAAAAAATCACTACATCAAAAGTTTCTATCTTTTTTTAATTAAAATATTAATTCTTCCATAACTTGTTGATTCAAGAATTATTCACTCATAAATAGATTAAGAAATAAGAAGTTCAAATTCACTAACAAGGATTTGAAACTTGTGGATCTGTTCGAAAGTGTGAATACTGTTAGAGGGACTACACTTGGAGTCTTTGGTGAACGTTTTGAGAGGCCATCGATATTGTTCGAGAGGAGCTTGAGGAATCTGAATTCTTTTTTACCCTTCATCAACCAGATTACTTGAAAGGTATAATTGCAAAACTTTAGTTGTTTAATTTTATTAAACGAGCAATCAGAAACTCAAATCAAAAATCCCATCAAATCCGATATATGCATATTTACATATGATGTATGATTTTATTTCAATTGTTGAAAAATTTTAAATTTCCATTGTGCTTGCAATCTCATGATTACGCGAATACAACAGTGATATTAGAGCCTAGGTTTATGCGTTATTATTTGTTTTGCGATGTTCTATATATAAATTGTTCATATGATGAAAAATATGTTTAATTGCATTTTAATTTGGGAATTATAATTTTGGAATTTTCTACATGATTTTAAAGTGTTAAATTTCATGTCACAAAAATAAAACAAATAAAAAAAATCTGGGTTGGACGCGTCGTGGCGTCGTGGCTCCTAAAGTGCAATTTTGCTGGGCAACAAATGATCTGCTACCTGTTTTCGTGTCATATACAGAAATTTGATTTTTTAATTTTAAAAATTAAATATTAATTTTAAAATTCTAAAATTGTTTTTATGAAAAAATATGAATTAATTCTCAAACTTTTACATGCTTTGAATTTTTATCATGTGATGATTAAATTAAGCATGAATAGTATGAATGATCATGGAGCCTAGACCGTTTATTTTCTATGTATGGTTTTATGTTTTGGATTTTTGAATAAAATGAGGCCTATGAGTCTCGTCTTTTCTCTATTTTTGACTTTGAATGTAAATTTTATCTCCCTTTAATGTTGATAAGTGCATATTTTGACATATTTTTATATCAAATCATTTATACTTTTCTTGCTTTATTCTTGTTAATATTCTTGTTTTATTAATGTTTTGTGTTAGGGAATAAATGGAAGCATGTTTTTAGACTTGTGCAGTTTTTGTAATTTGAGCATAACTTCATGATCAAAAGCTCTATGGACCTGAAGCTTGTTTCATTTGAAAGCCAAGAGATAGAGGTACAACTTTTATGTTGGAAGCTCAGCCCAATTCAGTCTTGATGATAGCAGAAAATTCATCCAAGTAATTACACAAAATGGATCACCAAAATTCAGATCAGAGTTCAGCCCAGTATTGACTTATTTTACCAATTCGGTTATATATCTTGAGCCCAAATTTATTTTGGTCTGAAATTCGGATATGTTATACCCAAGAGGTAAATAAACAAGTTTGCTGAAGACAAGATGGTGTGAAAATGTGTTGAAATGGTAAAACCATAGGCTGCAAGTTGCTGCTGATGTTACAGGGCGGCTCTTGGACATGACTCGGTAATTTGACCATATCTCCTTCATCCGATCGCCAAATTTGACAAAAGATATATGAAAATATATCAGCGTTGAAAGATCTACAATTTTTATTCTTTACGTATCTACAAACTCTGGCTGTATCTGACCGAAAAATGTAATTCAATTCAGTGGTTGAGAAATTTGTGTAACAACTTACCAACTCTTGGCAACTAGCATACCACTTGATTAACTCCTCCATTATTTGTTTGGCCTCTAGCTTACTCCAAGTACTATAAATAGGCCATGCATTCAGCTTGTAAGAGGAGGGGGGTAGAGGGTTTCTTTAGGCTAAGTTATCTAGTTTGTATATTTTCTAGTATTATAAGTTTTCTAGTAGTAATAGAAATGCATTCTCTAGTTTCTCTTATATTTTTAGTCTTTGTTACTTTTATTATGTCTTTCTAAATTTTATTTTGCTGAGAAAAAAAGGTGAATCTCTTGATGGAGGAAGATAAATGGTTATAAGGGTAGAAATTGTTTAAGTATGTTGTATTATTATTATTATTTTTGATCTAAACCCTACTTATTTTTGTGGTGATTCTTGATTTATGTATCTCCAATGGCACAACAAATACTTGGGTTCATTTAGCTTATTGTACGGTTTTACCCCACCGACTGCTAATGTGAAACCTTGATTTGTTGTTGACGAAAGAGTATATAAATGCTTGATCCCATAAATAAGTGTTGGCGTTAAGAGATAATTTGCAATAGTAAGACAATATCATGATTACCTTATTGCATGAGTTACTTGATAATATCTTCCCATTGGAACCTTCATTATGTATGGATTCCAATTGTGGCAATTAATAGAGGTAAAAAGAATAAATAACCATTTATCTATCCAAAACTCAAGAGTGGATCCCTAATTCTCAGTACTTTTATTACTTCGGTTTTTTCTTTAGCTACATCATACATTAATTGTTCATATATTTTTGATTCACATAAACTCCATCTTTTTATAAATATAAACTTGAATTCTTCAAACAACTTCCCTGTGGATCGACCTCGGATTCACGAGAAATTTATTACTTACTACAACCTGCACTTGGGTTTGCAACCTTAAAGTTGTAGCAAGTTTTTGGCGCCGTTGCCGGGGAAGGCAAGGTAAGTATTCAGGTTTGTTAATATTTTTCCTTTGTAAATATAGTTTGTTTATTTTCTTTATGGATATATGGTTATATGGTATCGTAGTCATAATTCTCGACGTTTAGTAAGAAATAATTCCGAAACTTTGTTTGGAAATTTGTTTGAATCATCTCCACACACTTCCACCATGGCTGAAAATGAAAGTGTCCAGGATGAAAATGAGAATCAACAGGTCCGTACCATGCGTTATTACTTGCAACCTCCTCGAAATTCTTCTCCTTCTTGTTTCATTTTTCCTCTAAATGCAAATAATTTTCGATTCAAGTCAGGTATGATCCCTTTACTGCCTAATTTCCATGGTTTAGACTCTGAAAGTCCTTACTTGCATTTAAAAGAATTTGATGAAGTATGTGCCACTTTTGATGATCAAACTTGCACAAATGAGATTGTTAAGCTCAAATTATTTCCTTTCTCTTTAAAAGATAAAGCAAAAAATTGGCTTAATTCTTTAAAACCTAGGTCAATTGGTACTTGGCAAGAAATGCAAGCTGAATTCTTGAAAAAATTCTTTCCAACTCATAAAACTAATGCTTTGAAAAGACAAATTCAAAATTTTTCTCAAAATTCGAATGAAGTTTTCTTTCAATGTTGGGAAAGATTTAAAGATTTGTTGAATTCATGCCCACATCATGGTTTTGAAAAATGGCGCTTAATTAGTTTCTTTTATGAAGGTTTAACTCCTGAAACAAAACAATTTGTTGAAACAATGTGTAATGGTGAGTTTCTTGATAAGGAACCTGATGAAGCCCTAGAATACCTAGATCATTTGGCAGAAAACTCTCAATCATGGCATAGTGTTAATTCTTCCGAAGGTTCTATTAGATCTAATCTTGCTAATAGTAATAAAGGAAAATATTACCTTAGTCAAGAAGATGATCTAAATGCTAGACTTGCTAGTTTAACAAGAAAAGTTGAAGCCATGGAACTTAAGAAAGTAAAGGAAATCAAATCTGTGCAAGAGGAAGAAGTTTGTAGCAATTGTGAACTTTTGGGGCACTCCACCAATGAATGTCCAAATATTCCAGTACAAGCAAATTTTATGAACACATTCAAAAAGCCTTTCCATTCTCCATATTCTGAAACTTACAATCCACAATGGAGAAATCATCCCAATTTTAGTTGGCGAGATGATAACCGTGCCCAACCACCGCATTCACAAAAACCACAAAACTTTCATTCTTATCCACCTCCACATACAAAATCCATTGAGGAGACTTTGCAAGCATTTATGCATGAACAAACAAACATCAATAATCAGACTTCACAAGCTATCAATGAGATCAGAAGCACACTTTCAACACTGACAACTTCTTTGCGTACTCATGAAAAAGGTAAATTTCCTGCTCAACCTCAACCTAATCCTTCTACTCAGTGTCATGTTTCTTCTTCAGGTGAAAATGCAGTCAAGGAAGCTAATTCAGTTACAACTCTTCGGAATGAAAAAGTTGTTGACAAGACTATTCATCCAAGGAAAAAGTTTCTAATCCACCTCCAGAAATGAAAAATGGAAATAGTCTTGACGATAAAGGTAAGTTTGAAGAAGGTAAGCGTGAAAATGAAGAAAAAGAAAAATATTACCTCCAGCACCCTTTCCTCAAAGATTGCAAGTAACTCAGAAATTGAACTCAAATGCTGAAATTTTTTAAATTTTTAAACAAGTCAAGATTAATATTCCATTATTGGATGCAATCAAGCAAGTTCCACCTTATGCCAAATTTTTGAAAGATTTGTGTACAATCAAAAGAAAACATCATGTACAAAAGAAGGCATTTTTAACTGAAAGTGTTAGTTCAATCATTCAACAATTCACTCCACCCAAGTACAAAGATCCTGGTTGTCCAACCATTTCATGTATCATAGGAAACACTAGAATAGAGCGTGCTTTGCTTGATCTTGGTGCAAGTGTAAATCTTCTACCTTTCTCAGTTTATGAACAGTTAGGTTTGGGAGAACTTAAAACAACTTCTGTTGTACTCCAATTAGCTGACCGTTCGATTAAAGTTCCAAAGGGAATAGTAGAAGATGTGTTGGTACAAATTGATAAGTTTTACTTTCCAGTTGATTTCATTGTTTTGGACACAGAGCCTGTTGCACAAACACATACACAAATTCCTATCATTTTGGGTCGTCCTTTTCTTGCAACTTCAAATGCTTTGATCAATTGTAGAAATGGTATTTTGAAGTTATCATTTGGAAATATGACTTTGGAACTAAATGTGTTTAATGTTTGTATGCAACCTGCAGAAGATGTCGAAGTACATGAAGTGGATTCAATTGAAGAACTTGTTCATGAATACTTTACTACTACTAACTCTTCAGATTCTTTGGAGACTTGTTTTGAAAGTGAAAGTATTTATAAAAAGGAACACACTAATACTATCTCTGAATTTTTGCAAGTACAAGAAAAATATTTTTGGAAGCCAAGGTTCGAAGAACTTTCATCATCAACAGTAAAATCTATTCCATCAAGTATTAAAACTCCCGTGGTTGAATTGAAACCTTTGCCAATTAATTTGAAATACTCTTTCTTGGGTGAGAATGAAACTTTTCCAGTAATAATTTCTTCCAAACTCGATGCATATCAAGAAGGTAAGTTGATCGAAACTCTGAAAATGTATAAGAATGCTTTAGGATGGACCATTGCTGATATTAAAGGTATTAATCCTTTCATTTGCACACATAACATCTATCTAGAGGAAAATGCTAAACCATCTAGAGAAATGCAACGAAGGCTAAATCCTAATATGAAAGAAGTAGTAAGAAATGAAGTCATTAAACTCTTAGATAATAGAATCATTTATTCTATTTCTGATAGCAAATGGGTAAGTCCGACTCAAGTTGTACCTAAGAAATCTGGAGTTACTGTAGTCAAGAATGAGAATGATGAATTAATTCCAACTAGGACTGTTACTGGTTGGCGAATGTGCATTGACTATAGAAAACTCAACTCAGTCACTAGAAAAGATCATTTTCCATTACCTTTCATGGATCAAATTTTAGAAAGAGTTGCAGGACACGAATTTTATTGCTTTTTAGATGGATATTCTGGATATAACCAAATTGCAATTGCACTTGAAGATCAAGAGAAAACAACTTTTACATGTCCTTTTGGTACTTTTGCATATCGAAAGATGCCTTTTGGATTATGTAATGCACCAGCTACATTCCAACGATGCATGCTTAGTATTTTTAGTGACATGGTTGAATATTTTCTTGAAGTCTTCATGGATGATTTTTCTGTTTTTGGTAATTCATTTGATGATTGCTTATCTAATTTAGAAAAGGTTTTGATCAGGTGTGAAGAAAAGAATCTTGTGCTCAATTGGGAGAAATGTCACTTTATGGTAACAACTGGTATTGTTCTTGGACACATTATATCATCATAAGGTATTAAGGTTGATAAATCTAAAATTGAGTTAATTGCCAATTTGCCAACACCAAAGACTGTGAAGGAGATTAGATCATTTTTAGGACATGCTGGTTTTTATAGAAGATTTATCAAAGATTTTAGTATAATATCTAAACCTTTGTGTAATCTTCTAACAAAAGACACTATTTTTGAATGGACTGAAAACTGTGAAAATGCTTTTGTTAAGCTTAAAAGCATGCTTACGTCTGCTCCAATCATGCAGCCTCCAGATTGGACTTTACCTTTTGAAATAATGTGTGATGCTAGTGATTATGCTGTTGGAGCTGTCTTGGGACAAAAAAAAGATAAAAAACCATATGTTATTTACTATGCAAGTAAAACTTTAAATGGTGCTCAATTGAATTATACAACAACTGAAAAAGAATTACTTGCTGTAGTTTTTGCATTGGATAAATTTCGATCTTATCTTGTTGGCTCACCAATTGTTGTTTTCAGTGATCATGCAGCTTTGAAATATCTTTTGTCAAAAAAAGATGCTAAACCAAGACTGATTAGGTGGATTCTCTTACTCCAGGAATTTAATGTTACTATTCGAGATAAAAAGGGAGTAGAGAATGTAGTGGCTGATCATTTGTCGAGACTTGTTTGTGATGACTCATTTCAAACCACACCTATTAATGATACTTTCCCTGATGAACAATTATTTAACGTTTCTATTTTACCTTGGTTTGCTGACATTGTTAATTTTCTTGTAACAGGAAAGATGCCATCACATTGGAACTCTCAAGATAAAAAGAAGTTTTTGACTGAGGTTAAAAAATTTTTTTGGGATGATCCATACCTATTCAAATATTGTCCGGATCAAATCTTTCGAAGATGTGTGCCTGACAATGAGATAGGTAATATTGTCAAATTTTGTCATTCAGAAGCATGTGGTGGTCATTTTTCTGTAAAGAAAACTACTGCAAAAATCTTGCAATGTGGATTTTATTGGCCAACTCTTTTCAAAGATACTTACACTTTCTGCAAAAGTTGTGAAAATTGTCAAAAGTTAGGGTCCCTTTCAAAGAGAAATATGATGCCCCTACACCCTATCCTAGTGATTGAAATCTTTGACTGTTGGGGTATTGATTTTATGGGGCCATTTCCATTATCATTTGGTTTTCTTTACATATTGGTTGCCATAGATTATGTTTCAAAATGGATCGAGGCAATTCCTTGTCGAAACAATGATCACAAAATAGTGATAAAATTTTTGAAAGAAAATATTTTAAGTCGATTTGGAATTCCTAAATCTATTATCAGTGATGGGGGAAAACATTTTTGTAACAAAGTTTTCGGAATTTTAATGAAGAAATATGGAATCATACATAAAGTTGCAACCCTTATCATCCTCAGACAAATGGACAAGTTGAACTTGCAAATAGGGAGATAAAACAAATTTTGGAGAAAACAGTTAACCCAAACCGTAAAGATTGGTCTCTTAGACTTACCGATACACTTTGGGCATATAGAACTGCTTTCAAAACATCATTAGGCATGTCTCCTTATAGGATAGTTTATGGAAAACCTTGTCATTTACCTGTTGAACTTGAACATAAAGCTTATTGGGCAATCAAAATGTTTAACTTCAACCTTGATGAAGCTTCAAAATTGCGCAAATTGCAAATCAATGAACTTGAAGAACTGAGAAATGATGCATATGAGAATTCTAAAATTTATAAAGCAAGAATCAAAGATTTTCATGATAATAAAATTTCAAGAAAAATATTTGAGGTTGGTCAAAAGGTTTTGCTTTATAATTCTCGATTGCATTTGTTTCCTGAAAAATTGAGATCAAGGTGGAGTGGTCCTTTTGTTGTAAAAAAAGTATATCCTTATGGGGCGATTGACATTGAAAATCCTAGAAATGGTAACATATTCAAAGTAAATGGACAAAGAGTTAAACCATTTCTAGAAAATCAATTTTCACAAGAGGAAATTTTTTTTCTTTCTAACCCTTGTTATGATTAGTGTTGTATATATTTTTTTTATCTGACATTATTTTTTTTCTTCTCTTCTTCTTCTTTTATTTTTTTTATTTTTTCTTTTCCCGGTTAAATGGCGGATAACGGTACTCCGTGGCTATAAAAGTCGGACTTGTCAGTTTCCCAAACAACTGAAATCTTTGTACAAATTTTCTTTGTTTTTCTCATTCTCTTTTCTTGTTATTTTCAAAATGGGTGACATATTTCTAACTCTCAAGAAGCGATTTCCTTTTCTTCCTAAAAATGCAATTTTGAAAATTTATAAAATCAGGATTGAAAGATTGAGGATGCTTATGCACAAGGGCATTCCGGAGGACATACGATGGTTAATTGAAGCAAAGGTAAGGGCAGGTGAGTTTTCACATGAGTTTCCAGATTTGCTTACTAGATACATGTCTGGTTTTGGTAAAAGCACATATTCAAAAAAACGAAGGGCGAAAAAAATGAAAGTTTGTCATATTTGTGCTAGATGGACTTGCAACACAAAGTGTCGTTCTTTAGGAATGGTCTCTAAAAATCGAGAAGATAAACTTAAATTCATTATGGATGGACTGAGTAAGGAGTCTTTAGATCACATTATATTGACTCTTGAGACGCATTCATGTGGATTGGTACAACGTGCAATTCTTGATTTATGGGATCGTTTTCGAAATGAATATGAGCTTTATAGTCTTGGGAATCTGACATTAAAAGACCCTGTTTGCCAGTTTATAAGAAAACTGGATGGGAAGCATATCCTCGACCCATAGAGGGCGTTTAAGCCGTTACTGGACGTAAAACCAGAGGAAGATGTGAGCCACAATCACAACTACATGTACATACACGTGGTAGTAGGTAATTTTTAAATTTCGTATGTGTCCTTATTTTCAACCTTTTTGACAAAAGAAAAAGACATGCAATAAATGTATTCCCTGTTCACACCTCAATAAATATCACCGTACTCACTCTATTTTTGCACAACTTATTTTCAAAAAAAAAAAAAAAATGGAAGTTTCTTCAACTCGCAAATTTAATTCCATTTGTGTTTTTTGTGGATCCAATCTAGGAAAAAATGGTGAGTTTATAGGGGCAGCCAATAATCTTGGTAGAACTTTAGCAGAAAGAAATATTCATTTAGTGTATGGGGGAGGCAGTTTGGGGTTAATGGGGAGTGTTGCCATTTCTGCTTATGTAGGAGGTGTCAAAGTTTTGGGAGTTATCCCAAAATGTTTAACAGTACAGAATATCACAGGTATGACCATTGGAGATGAGCTGAAAGTGTCACACATTCAGGACAGAATGCCTAATATGGTAAACAATGCGGATGCATTCATCATTCTACCTGGCGGTTTTGGTACACTGGAAGAATTATTCCAAATTGTCTCTTGGGCACAACTCAACATTCACCAAAAACCTATAGGTATTCTTAATGTTAATGGTTTTTATGATGGTTTGCTATCTTTTGTAGATCATGCTGCGAAAAAAGGGTTTATTTCAACTTCTGCGAGAAGAATCATCATTTCTGCTCCAACACCTGACCAGCTGATTGATCAACTTCTAGCATATGTGCCAAAACCTGATCCAGTCTTGGCCAATGTGGATTGGTCCAATAGGAACAATGGTCGAAAACGCAAATTGAATTTGACTCTCAGTCTGTGATACTTATTGTTAATGATTTTATCTAATAGTATGTGTGTTTTTTTTGTTGTTTCAGCTTTATTAGCCGCATTTCAGGTGATATCTTTCAAACTTTACTTTCCTATCTATTTTTGACATTGGGGACAATGTCTCGATTAGGTTGGGGGGAGGGATAATTGATATCATGACTTATATATTCAATGTGTGTTTTTTTTTTAGTATTTTAAAAAAAATAAAAAATAAAAAAATAAAAAATAAAAATAAATATAAATCAAGCGTATTTTTTTTGCTGGGTCCGTTGAAAGCATGAAAAAAAAAGGTGGTTGAGTAAAGGGTAATTGTAACGCTCTTGAGACGCATCCCTAATTTTTGCATAATATGGCAGGTTTGTAAAGTTTTTAACAAATGTTTGTGAATTACCAATATTTTTTTTTTTTGAGTCGTATAGGTTCTTCCAACTTCAATGATTAAAATTAAGCATGAATAATATGGCTTAATTGATGATGGGTGTTGTTTTGGACTTTGATGTTGTTATTTGGTTAATATATTTTTGCGATAATTATACTCAAATTTTATTTTGCACAAATAGTTATGTTATTTAGTGTGAAGACAATCATGTCAAAATATATAGTTCTTATGCCCTTACTCTAATCATCACTTGAATCTTTAACATGTAGGGGTTAAGTATTAGAACTTTTACTTTTGGTCTGTCGAGGCGAACGACTGATAGTGCACCACTAGAAAAATGATTAAGGCATTAGGCTTTCTAGCACCATTGCCAAATCAGCTTGTTCCTATATGATATTTAAAGAAAACATCCCCCTAGTAAACCACTTTGAGCCTTACAATAAATAAATATATTTTTTTAACCATATCTTTTTACCTAGCCTAAATACACTATTATCCAACCCTTATTCTAAAAATGATTGGAGTTAAGAGACATTCAATTGAAAGCTTGGACTTATTTTGACATATTTTTATATCAAATCCTTTATACTTTTCTTGCTTTATTCTTGTTAATATTCTTGTTTTATTAATGTTTTGTGTTAGGGAATAAATGGAAGCATGTTTTCAGACTTGTGCAGTTTTTGTAATTTGAGCATAACTTCATGATCAAAAGCTCTATGGACCTGAAGCTTGTTTCATTTGAAAGCCAAGAGATAGAGGTACAACTTTTATGTTGGAAGCTCAGCCCAATTCAGTCTTGATGATAGCAGAAAATTCATCCAAGTAATTACACAAAATGGATCACCAAAATTCAGATCAGAGTTCAGCCCAGTATTGACTTATTTTACCAATTCGGTTATATATCTTGAGCCCAAATTTATTTTGGTCTGAAATTCGGATATGTTATACCCAAGAGGTAAATAAACAAGTTTGCTGAAGACAAGATGGTGTGAAAATGTGTTGAAATGGTAAAACCATAGGCTGCAAGTTGCTGCTGATGTTACAGGGCGGCTCTTGGACATGACTCGGTAATTTGACCATATCTCCTTCATCCGATGCCAAATTTGACAAAAGATATATGAAAATATATCAGCGTTGAAAGATCTACAATTTTTATTCTTTACGTATCTTCAAACTCTGGCTGTATCTAACCGAAAAATGTAATTCAATTCAGTGGTTGAGAAATTTGTGTAACAACTTACCAACTCTTGGCAACTAGCATACCACTTGATTAACCCCTCCATTATTTGTTTGGCCTCTAGCTTACTCCAAGTACTATAAATAGGTCATGCATTCAGCTTGTAAGAGGATGGGGGTAGAGGGTTTCTTTAGGCTAAGTTATCTAGTTTGTATATTTTCTAGTATTATAAGTTTTCTAGTAGTAATAGAAATGCATTCTCTAGTTTCTCTTATATTTTTAGTCTTTGTTACTTTTATTATGTCTTTCTAAATTTTATTTTGCTGAGGAAAAAGGGTGAATCTCTTGATGGAGGAAGATAAATGGTTATAAGGGTAGAAATTGTTTAAGTATGTTGTATTATTATTATTATTTTTGATCTAAACCCTACTTATTTTTGTGGTGATTCTTGATTTATGTATCTCCAATGGCACAACAAATACTTGGGTTCATTTAGCTTATTGTACGGTTTTACCCCACCGACTGCTAATGTGAAACCTTGATTTGTTGTTGACGAAAGAGTATATAAATGCTTGATCCCATAAATAAGTGTTGGCGTTAAGAGATAATTTGCAATAGTAAGACAATATCATGATTACCTTATTGCATGAGTTACTTGATAATATCTTCCCATTGGAACCTTCATTATGTATGGATTCCAATTGTGGCAATTAATAGAGGTAAAAAGAATAAATAACCATTTATCTATCCAAAACTCAAGAGTGGATCCCTAATCCTCAGTACTTTTATTACTTCGGTTTTTTCTTTAGCTACATCATACATTAATTGTTCATATATTTTTTATTCACATAAACTCCATCTTTTTATAAATATAAACTTGAATTCTTCAAACAACTTCCCTGTGGATCGACCTCGGACTCACGAGAAATTTATTACTTACTACAACCTGCACTTGGGTTTGCAACCTTAAAGTTGTAGCAAATGTACCTCTCTTTGGAAGAAATTCCAAGGTTTCTTGTTAGTTTAAACAATTGTAATGAGAGTAGAATTAGGATGGTGAGGTCTTCTTTTGGCTTTGGTGGACAAGAAGAATGAGCACGGTGGAAAAAAGTAAGGATTGAAGGCCTATGAATGTATGGGTAATACATTCATATAATAGATAGGATTTATTATTGTTTTGATTAATTATCCTTAGATTGACCTTAAGACCCATGTTGGCTCGAGTGGATGCATAGGAAAAGGCTCATGATCATCCCTATGTATATATTATAGATGGATGCATAGGTTTATTTAATGTTTTTCTTTGATTATGTTTGCAATCTTAGGATAGTGTAACATTAAATAAACAACACGAAATAAAATGATAAGGTCTTGGTAAAATTGAAACCCTCACTTAGAAATGTTCTAAGTTTAAGAATTTATTAATTCTATATCAAGTATTAATGGGCAATAGTGGGTAGGGCCCAATCATCCAAACCTTCTATCAAAAGTAGTTGGCATGTGAAATGTTGCCACAAGTCATGGGATGTGCTAAGTAGAGGTAATAGTTGTGATCACTACTTATAGAAAGATGTTTGTGAGGTAGAAGGGCTAAAAATGTTGGCCAAGAGTCATGGGACATACTTTAGTTATCCTATTCACATGGATGTTTGATGGGACACGCTTGACACTTAGTACCATATGAGCTCATAAAATTATGGTGTATGGAAAGTAGTGAGACAAAATAACTTGAAGGTTACATGGGATGCAATTACTAATGTGTTGGCTACCTTTTCATTTTATCCTATGAGCTCATAAAATTGGGGTGTATGATAATACTAATTAGAGTTCAAGCCCACTAGGAAATATGATTTTTCGAATATTCATCATGAGGGTGATGGAATTCGAAGAAAATAGTGGGAGACATTTATAATTAAAGATATTATTATAAATGATTAAACTGTTGAATGTATACTTATTTTTTGCCTTGTGTTTTGTTGATATCGAATTTACATTATGGCTAAAAATCAACTTGCATCAATTCTTGACACCAACAAACTCATTGGTCCCAACTATATTGATAGGTTAAGGAACCTTCAGATAGTTCTCCAATCCGAAAAGAGGGTTTATGTCCTTGATATGGCATTACTGTCTCTTCCAGAAAGGGCCACAGAGGAAGAACAAGCAGAATATCATCAACATGTTGAGGATGATTTGTAGGCTCAGTGCTATATGATAGCATCTATGTCAAATAAGTTGTAAAGATAACATAAGGGTATGGCAATGTTGCCGATATCCACATTCATCTAAAGGAATTGTAAGATGAACATACAAGGCAAGGTAGATACCAAGTATTTAGGGAGCTCTTTTAATGTCATATGACGAAAAGCTCTTTAATTCATAATCTAGACTGAAGATGATAGCCTTGATCGAGAGACTCGAGTCCTATGAGTCATTACGGACAACAAACTCTATGTGGATCTTGTGATGCAATGTTTGCCACCCTCATTTGACTCTTTTGTGGTCAACTTCAACATGCACAAAATGGAGATTAGCCTTGCTAAGCTGGTCAACATGTTGAAGACTGGCGAGTCCACGATGAAGAAAGAGAAGCTTGTCCTACTCGTTGGCTCTTCATCCCAATCTAAGACTAAAAGGTCAAATAAATGGAAGAAAAAATATTCTTCTAAGAAAGCCAAAGGTATGAAGGCCTCAGGTGGAGTGAAAAAAAATTCCAAACCAGACGACAAGTATCACTACTGTGGCAAGCCGAGGCAATGGAAGAGGAACTGTAATGAGTATCTTGCAAATTGTTAGAAGAGTTCTAGTATGTTCTTTGTTGAAGTTAACATTTTAGTTAATGATACTTCTTAGGTATTAGATATCGGTTATGGTACTCATCTATGCAACGATTTGCAGGTGATAACAAGAAGTAGGGAGTTGAGTAGAGGAGAGCGGATCCTAAGGCTTGGAAATGGAGTAAAAGTTGTTGCATTAATCATACGAACTGTCTACTTAGCATTAGGAGATGAAAAAATGATAGTTTAAAATTCTTGTCTTTATGTTCTTGAATTAATAAAGAACATTATCTCTATTCTAATTTTGGATGGAGATGGTTATTATTTTTCATTAAAAGATGGAAACTGTTCTATTTACTTTAGTTATTCTTTAATTTATGTTGGGACTTTGACAACTGTCCAACCTAATAAATCTATCTTGCATATTCAACAAAGTAACAAATGGGAAATAGATGATCTTAGTTCTATATACTTGCTAGACTAGGTCATATCTCTAAGAAAAGAAACGACAAGTTAGCTAACTTGCTTGACCTTACAGAATTGCAAGAAATGCCAACTTGTGAATCTTGTCTTAAGGGAAAGATGACTAAGTCACCATTTGTTCAATTGGAGTGGGCTATAAACCCTTTGGATTTGATCCATACGGATGTGTGTATGTCACTAAGTTTTAATGCTCGAGGAAACTACCACTATTTCATTATCTTTACCAACGATTATTCTAGGTATGGGTATGTGTATCTTTTAAGATACAAGTCTTAAGCCTTTAAAAGGTTTTCAAAGATTTTAGGTATGAAGTGGAGAAATAAACTAGGCGAAGTATTGATACTCTTCAATCTGATCGAGGAGGTGAATACTTAAGCTCAAAGTTTCTTGATTATCTAAAAGAAAATGGGATTCTCTTGCAGTGGACTCTGTTAACAGCTCTACAACTAAATGGGGTAACAGAATGTAGGAATCGAACCCTGTTGGATATGGTTTGGTCCATGTTGAGCTTCACTGGGATTTTTCTTTCATTCTAGGGTTATGCTCTAGAAACGATAGCATTTCTATTAAACATAGAATCAAGTAAGTCGATGCCCAAAATACCATATGAAATGTGGTGTGGCAAAACCACTTCATACAAATACCTTGGGGTATGGGGGTGCTCTATTTATGTGAAGCAGCTAGTAGGAGATTAGTTGGGTGTTAGATCCACACTATGTAAGTTTGTGATACTATTTCTATGACCTTTCAAAACAAAAAGTGTTTGTTTCGAGGAATGCCACCTTCTTAGAGAAGGAGTTTCTATTTGATAGAAAATGCAAGGTTGTAGAGCTTAAAGAAATTCAAGAACCACAAAGTATCCCACAAAAGACAGTAGCGATAGAACCACCACAGGTATAGTACCCATCGACTACAAATGGGTCTACAAGTGAAGCTTAGTGTAGATGGAGAGATAGTGACCTATAAGGTATGACTGGTTGCAAAAAGCTATACTCAAAGGAAAGGCGTTGACTTTGAGAAAACCTTTTCACTTGTGGTGATGCTAAAATCCATTTGGATATTGCTTGCCATATCAGCATATTATGACTACGAGATATTGAAAATAGATGTGAAGATTGCCTTTCTCAATGGGAATATTAAGGAAAAGATCTATATGAGGTAGTCAGAGGGTTTTATATCCATTAAGAGTGAGCAAAAGATTTGCAAACTCTAGAGATCTATTTACTGCTTAAACAAACTTCCCGAAGCTGGAATCTTCAATTCGATGAGGCAATCAAATTATTTGGTTTCTTCAAGAATCTATATGAACCCTGTGTGTATAAGAAAATTAGTGGGCATGTGGTGATCCTTGTTGTCCTTTATATTGATAACACACTACTCATTGGGAATAATATAGGGATGTTGCAATCAACAAAGGCTTGGTTGTCTACTCAGTTCTCCATGAAAGATTTGGGATAAACATCTTATATTTTGAGGATTAGGATCAATAGAGATAGATCCAAAAGGTCGGACTATCCAAATTTACGTATATAGATAAAATGCTAAAAAGGTTTAGTATGGAAGAATTCAAAAGAGGAATCTTACCCATGAGTCACGGGGTTTCTCTTTTGAAGTTAATATCCCCAAAGGCTCTGGAGGAAAGAGAAAGAATAACTCGTATATTATATGCATCCACATTTAAAAATATTTTGTATGCAATGTTATATACAAGGCCTGATGTCTCATATGCTCTGATTGTCATGAGCAGATATCAGTCTAATTTGAGCGAAGAGCACTGCAAAGCTGTAAAGACGATCCTTAAGTACTTGCGAAGGACTAAGGATGTCTTCTTAGTTTATGATAATGGAGAACTAAAGCTAGAAGGCTTTACTGATTCTAACTTTCAGTCTAATGTGGACGATTTGAAATCAATATCAGGATTCGTATTCATGCTAAATGGTGGAGTGATCGGTTGGAAGAGTTCCAAGCAAGAGACGACTGTGGATTCCACCACCGAAGCTGAATATATCACATCATGTGATATAGCGAAAGAAGTGTTTGGATGAGAAACTTCATCCAAGAGTTAGGTGTAGTCCTTTCCACTATTGATCTAGTTTTGGTCTACTGTGATAACAATAGGGTTGTTGCACAAGCAAAGGAATCGAGATCTCATTAAAGATCTAAGCACATTATGAGGCGATATCATCTAATCCTCAAGATCATTGGTAGAGGAGACATTCGAGTGGAGCGAGTGTCCTTGGCAGAAAATATAGTAGATCCACTAACAAAGCCCTTAGTTCAAAAAGTATTTGAAGAATATCTTGAGAAGATGGGTCTTAGATACATAAGCAATTGGCTCTAGGGCAAATGGGAGATTATTAGAGTAGTGCTCGATGAGCCAATTAGTGGTGAGTTTTTATGGTCTTATAAAAACACTCTTATTCATAATGTTTAAATAAATAAAAGATATTTCTTTATTTTTAAATATTATATCAATTAGATAAAGTTCTTAAATTATTTTTAGCTACGAGGCATGGTCACGCATATGATGGTGATCATGGAATATGTTTTTATGACTTTGATCTTAAACATATTCCAAGTCGGGGGTTCATTGAGATGGGACATCAATAAGTTCGATAGACTTGAACACACAATGCATACTCAAAAGGAGAATATCTCATTCCATAGGCATTGGCGTAGAGACACTAGTGCATGTGTGTGGGTGTTTGTTAGGGAACGAATATATTGAATGACTTACTAGAAAATTCTTAATTGGAAAGCATTTTTTGTCGAATGTGAATTTCCTAATTACGATAATACATTAATTAGTCATTTGACTTGAGGCATTATGATGGCCTTGTGCACGACATCATACACTTTGATGTATTTTTTGACTATATGACAATCATAAGGGGCTTACGTTGGGTGTATGATCTTCATATATGGAGATCGATGAGTATCTAATAAAAGATCCATTACCTATCTAACAGAATAAGAGAATCTCCTATATTTTTATAGTTCTTGATCCTAAAGGTTTTGGCCAAGGTAGGATAAATACTAGACGTAAGGATTTATAATGATTCATGAAATGATCAATGTGACTTGAAATAGAATCATAGTTATTAAGCCAAAATATAATTTCGACTAATAATTCATACCCTACACTTAATCGGGAGATTAGATGATGTAAAGACCGTATTTGTATGGTACTCGTAACGGAAAAGGTTCACTTGCTATTCACCTAAAACTAGGTAGTCGAGATGCACTGCTAGGTGTTTCCCTTGATTTGTGAGGTTTTTAAAATTAAGAGGTTAATTTTAAGTGGATTTAATTAATTGGATTAATTAATCATAACATTAAATTTATTCATAAGTTACAAAAATTGCAAATTCACTACTAATTTAATTGTGAACCTAGTAGGTCACACACAAATTGAAATAATTATATCTATTTTTATAATTTAAATCAATTCTCATAAAAATAATATTTTATTAATTATTTTATTATTTATTAATAATAATATACACTTGCACACGTAAAATC
The DNA here is from genome assembly GCA_019321725.1 of Paulownia fortunei. Classification (NCBI taxonomy): domain Eukaryota; kingdom Viridiplantae; phylum Streptophyta; class Magnoliopsida; order Lamiales; family Paulowniaceae; genus Paulownia; species Paulownia fortunei. The sequence continues at coordinate 11,654,652 of CM033115.1, read as the reverse complement.
CACAATATGATGGCAGGGGATCATCCTTGAAGTTGATAGTGCCATTGTCCTGAGGATATCCAATCAAACGAAGATTATCTCTTCAACAATAGTTCGATCATTTTACAGATTGAAACTTTATTAGGCAAAAATCGCATTTTTGCTCCCATATGTTTGGCCTAGGATTTTTGTTCTTTATTTTGGAGGAGGGCCAATTTTAGGACACTATTTTTAAAAAATTAATAATTTTAGAATAAATTTCACTGAACATTGATAATTTGATAGAAAATTATTGTGTTGCACAAAAATTGGAGGAAAAATTGCCCACGTGAAATCCTATATGAAAAAATAGAAAGGAAACTAGTGTCACGTGGATTCTGCATAGCTAATTTTTTAAAAATGTAAAATTAATCAAATAAATAACTTTAAAAATATAAAATTTATTTCTTAAAATTTTCAAACAATTTATCTTGTTTTTTTACATTAAAATTTAAAAGAAAAAAAAAAGAAAATGAATAAATAAAACCTTCTTCATCTTCTCCACTCAACCAACCGCCGCCATCCTACCTCGCACCCCACAACCCCCCTCCCCCCAACACCACCCACCCAGATCGGCCCACCCGCTGCCCCATATTCGCCTTCAATGGCGAAAGGGTATTTTTTTTCTTCATCCAATTTTTCTTCTTCATGAATATCATTTACTTTATCAGGAACTTGATTGTCATTTTTCTGCAGATCTTGTTTTTGGCAATTGCTTCATACCCAAAGGTTCAACACGATCAAGTTCTTGGTCGTGTTTGGGCTCAGTTCTTTCTAGGATAGTGGATTTTCTGATTTTTCACTTCTTCCTTGGGAATTTTCATTCTTTGTTATTAGCCCTTAGTTACTCATAATCATTCATCATCCAACAATCTGAGAGAGGAAGATAATGAAAAGTATAGAAAAGAAAAAACAAAGGAAAAATAAAAGTCCCAACAGAAAGCTAAGAAATAATATAGTAGAATAAAAAAAATTGGCTTATAAAACGCCATCTCTTGACTCTCATAACCAAGATCATCACTTCTCTGCAGTCAAGATGACCGGAGTCGCACCTCTGCCGCCTTCTCGCCGCTCTATTTTCCTCGGCATCGATGTTGGCACTGGAAGCGCTCGTGCAGGTCATTTTTCTCCCCTTCTATTGACTTATACATATCGCACTCATAAAAAGCAGTAGTTTTCTTTCTTTTTAAGAGTATCTGTTAATTATGTTTTGTTTTTTTATTAGGTATCAGATAACAAATTATGGGCTTTTCTGCCCAGGAGTTGTTCAAGGTGGCATGGGGTTCCAGGGTGGTGGCGATTGGGATGGGATTTGGAGGTGGTGGTTGCAACGGCGGTGGCATTGGCATGGGCAAGGGGTAGGGGTGGTTGGGGCGTAAGGAAGTAGAAAGAAGAAAAAAAAGAGAAAAAAAAAAAAGAAAAGAAGAGGAAGAAGAAGATGGGAAATAGTTAGATTTGTTTATTAATTTTATTTTTTATTTTATGTTTTTTTGAAAATTGCCGACCTTTCCTCTCATTTTATATATATAGGATTCCACATAGATAATTTTTCATAAAAATCCCTAATGTTTTGTCAAATTCAGTAATTTTCTGTCAAATTATTAATTTCCTACAAAATTTAACTCTAAAATGACCAATTTTTCAAAGATAGTGTTCTAAAATTAACTCACCACCAAATAAAATACAAAATCCTAATTAGACCAACACAGACCAAAATTATAATTTTGTGATATGATGTGATTGTGGAGGGTACAGATCACCCAAATTAGAATAAAAGAGAACAAAGTCAATCATATTTTAGCAAAGAATGCGGGCTAGGAAAGGAGGAACAACATACAAGATTTTAGGTACTGATTAGCATATAGGAATTGAATTAGACTCGAATGATAATAAAAAATAAATTACATGAGTATATTATTTTTCATATTAAGTATGTAAAACGATTGAAGAATGAATGAAATTGTTATTTCTTTTTAGATTTTAATTTTATAATTGGTAATTAGAAATATATAATATGAATAGAATAAAATTATTTTTAATAATTAAATTACTCTTATTAGAAAATTTTTAAAATAAAATTATTATTTGATATATTGTCCATAATGAGTTTATTATAATATTAGTCGGCATTAATATCTATATATACATATATATAATCTCACGCTAATATAAATATTTTTTATTAAAAAATAAACACATAAAAATTACTCTATATTTTATTTTATTTTTTATGTGATTGTGGAGGGTACATATCCCTTAAAATATTGCATATATTTTTTTATTTATTATGTATGTATATACGTGATGTATATTTATATATATAGAGAGAAAAAATATGTGTATCTTACATATACTCATAAAAAATATAAATATAATACTCTTATAAATTAAAATAGTAATATAAAATTAATAGATAGTTAAATATATAAAAGTAACAAGTATATTTAAAAAATTTAATTTTTTAAAAATTAAAACATGTATGTATAAGTTAAATAATTAGTTATTTATTGATAATATTATATTCTCATAATTAGAAAATTGTGGTTATATTATTTTAAAAAAATAATTTTAATATTTTTAAATTATAAATTAGATCTAATGGATCCAATCACTAACTCTCGGATTTGGATCCATAAAAATCTTGAGGGGTTGGGTCAAACCAAACCTAACCTATTGTCCTTCTTAAATTTTATCAAATATTTTTGTTTAGTTTATAAGGATAATTTTATCAAACGTAAATATAAATTATTTCCTCACTGATTACGAATAAATAAACTTCATGAGGAAGGGAGAAAATGACTAAACTTATATTTTTAGAAATGAGTATTTCTAATACTAAATTATATCAAATATGTATTTAATAATGAATTGAAAAATACTTATTTCATTCTCACTCCATTCCTAAGTACCAATCATTCTTAAGCTGTGTTATCTCTTGTTTACCGTGATCAATTTTGATGCTTTGGACCTTAATTCTTAGCTAATGGGCCGAGCCCAAAAGACATGTTGCAATTCTAAACTCGTGGGCCGAGCTGGCATCCTTGGCCCAATTTGGCTATTATTGGACAAACAACTTGGTGGGCTGAGCTCTAGCAAAAGAGAATGAGCCTATGGGCTAGAACAGGTGAATTCGAGCCCCAGCAAGGCCTATAGAAGTTGCGGAAACCTTTTAAGGATGAGGAGAAGATGTAGGCTATGTTTGAATGCACTTTCTCAAAATTAAATATATATTATATTTTTTAATATATTTTTCTCTTAATATATATATTTTTTAATACATTTATTCTGCATATACTTCTGCAAAATATACAAAACACTTTTCCAAAACATCCAAAACACTCCAAATACATCCAAACTAGCCCTAATTGAATAAGAAAGGAAATAGTTTAAACTCCAAATAGTAATTAAGTCCAAAAAGGTATAAAGGTTCCAAGGATAAGTTATGTTTCTCACTTTTGCTAAATATTTTACGTACTATTTCTTATTCTTCTTCTCTAAGACCAAATTTCTGACTTGAGGTATGCATCAAATGTAATAACTTGGGCTAAAACCCATCGCCCTAACCGTTTTTTGTGATGAAATTGTAAGGCTTGGAGAGAGATTTTCTTGGTGTGAACTTGAGTACACTTCGGATATAATATGTTATCTTGGATGTTTTCTAGTGAAATAAAATTTACAATTGTTTCATCAGAAAAAGAAAAAGGAAGAAAATATTTGAAAATTTTTCGGAACTTTTCGAATTTTCCTTTTTCTTTACCTATGATGATATACAAGTGGTTGTATTGTCTCCATGAATCTCCACTGAATGAAGGAGTTTTGATTATCAATTTCATTCCTAGTTTGATTCTTGGTGTACATTTGAAGATAAAGATGCTTATTCTGATACTTATGACTTGCCTTTCAATATTGGTGATGACAACTTACAAAATCACCTTTTTATTATTTTTCAAAGGAAAATTTTAATCCAATTGGAGACAGATGCTAGGGAATGAGAAAGAATTGGATAGTCCAAGATTTAATATATATTTATTTACTTTATTATGATATTTTTATAATGCGTTTCTCTTTCTAAGTGATTATTGAAATGTTCATTATTTTTGATTTAAAAAAATAAAAAAATATCACGCGAAATACACTGATTAGAACATCTTTGAATGAAATGAAATAGTTTTATTATGAATTCCCAAAAATAGAATTAAAATATTTAATAATTAAATTAAATTTAATGTAGGTGTTCTATCACATCGTGGTGTTTGTCTTTTAGGTAAAGCACATGGTGAATTAGTTAGTCCATTAAATAGCTATCAAAATTTATAAATACGAATAGAGCGGCGGGAGAAAAGGGCTAGAGAGGACTGCCTGCCTGCAAATCCCTTAAAAATTGGGTCAACCTGATTTTTTGTATATAATATAAGGATTATCAATAATTAATTAGAAGGACTGGGTGGTAGAGTTAATTTGATATACGCATTAAATTATGCCCACCCAGGCATTTTGGATAAAATACATTATATAGTTTAGGGATTAATAACTTATCAATTTAATATCAATCTATCAGGTGTTAAAGTAAAGTACATTATATAGTTAGCGACTTTGGCAATGAATGTTCCCAAAATAGATTGATGAATTCTAAACTTTCGAAGATAAATTATATTGTCATATATTGTAACAAACTATTCATTTTGCAATTTATAATCTCTTTTTATTAATTTGCATATTGTCTTGAAACTTGTAGCAAAATTAAGTCGAATTAGAGACAAGACATAGAAGTATTATAAATTATATTTTTTGACACATAAATCATAACTCAATAATTTGAGCTTAATTTTCACAAATTTCAATCATTCATGGTGACCTCTAACAAGAAAAAGATAATTCTAATAGGATTTTTTTTTACTTGAAAAAAGATATAAATCTCTAAGAATAATCTTTGTACCAGATAAGATACCTCTAATAAAAATTATATTACTAGAAGAAAATAAAAACTTTTAACACGAATCTTTTTAATCTGAATTTTAACCAAAATTTATTTAATAGAAAAAGATACGAACCTCTCATGAGAATCATTCTAGTAGGAAACGGTACAAATTTTTAACGAGAATCTTTTTACTAAGAAAAGAAAGAAAGAAATATTGGCTGAATGTTCAATTAGCCTTATACTACACGTGCATTGTAATGGAAGAACATTGAGGTCATTGTAAAATATATTTTTCCTCTCTACCCTTGTGTGGAACCTATAAGTTTGGTTTGGCCATTCTGGGGCTGAAATTCCCAACTTGCCCTTGGTTTGGGTGCAAATTTTTCAAAATACCCTTGAAGCTAATTTCTAATACACATCACAAGTGAACAAAAATAATTAGGGGTGTGTACGATTTGGTATATCGGCTAAATTGTATAGAAATCAAAATTTTGATACAAACCGAAACTGAATCAAATTTTTTGATTTGATATTCAATATACATTATTTTAAAATTTCAATATTTGATTTGGTATCGGTATTTAGGTTCGGTATACTGTACCAAATCGAATATCAAATTTATTTTTATTTTTATTTAATTTTTTTAAAAATCTTGTTGACTAATTTTGACTTTCAAGAATTTTTTAGTTTAATCTCATTGTGTTCAATTATTTAGTAATTAATAAATAATTATTTGGTTGGTGGTTATAGAGATGACTAAAATTTAATATGATAAAGATAATATTTTTTTTTAATTTTTAATAACTAAAAGAGTGAATTTCTCTTGTTTGATAAAATGACTCACCAAAATAGTGATTACTCACGTCATAGTTTGAATTAAATATAATTAGATTACTTAGTTATTTCTCACTAGTTACAAAAGGAACAAACATATAATCATATTTTTATTTTCAAGAATTCAATTCTTTGTCTTTGTCCAAACAATAATCATTTATGATTGAAAATAAACTCCAAAAAATTGTATAAATAATTGAATAATTTTTTCCATGGGTGACAACTTCTTAATTTAATAATTATTATGCATCAATTCTTAAAAAAGAATGAGCAATTTTTTTTCTTCATAAAATTCGATTTTAACGAAATCGTATTGAATTTACCAATTTTTTTCGATAATTATCGAATCGAACTAATTTATCTCGGTTCGATATTCAGTTTAATAAATTACCGTACTGAAATTTTAATAAGTACGATTCACTATGGTATTACCGAATGTACACCCTTAAAAATAACTCAAGAATTTAAAAATAACTTGAATAAAAATTAGTTAATAATAACTCCAACAAAGATGTATAGTGTTGATAAAGTGGATCCTCGTTTGCGTGGGCTTTTAAATTAGGCTTTTAAATTAGGCTTTTAAATTATAAATAGATTTAGAATAAGTTTAATTTTTTATTTTTAAATTTATTCTATTCGAACTCGTCTTATTTAACTTATTTATTTATTATTTATTATTTATTTTAATATTATATGTATATATATTATATTTTAATATATTTTATATTATTAAAAAAATTAGTGATATTATATTTAAAAAATAATTTTTTAATATTTTTAAAATTATAAAATAAATTTAACGAGTTTAATAGAAAGAATAAATCTAGGGTTAATCTTAGTTCGAATTTCTAAAAAATTTAATGGATGGGTCAAGTTTTGGCAAAATCCCTCAAGCCCGCCTGTTGCCAATTGAGTTGAGAACTTGGATTTAAAAAAATCCCCTAATTTTACATTATTAAAAATTTAAAAATTTCATTAAGAAAGGCAGCTCATCTCCCTGCCGGTGATGTAATAACCATTTCCGTTCACTAGGCACCAAACCAGCACCGAGTAGCACTTTCTCCATCGTGATACCCTGCTTCCATATAAAAATCCACCTCCCCCACGTCCAAATTACCCACCACTACACACACCTTTGAGTGAGTAGAATTGACTTTCAGTGTAAAGATGGCAAGCTCCATTTTGCTCTCCCACCCTCTTTCTTCACAACTTCATCTTCCCAAACCCAAATTCCTCCCTCCCAATCCCTCTAGATTTTCTTGTTTTTACATCAAAACCATTACCCAAAGTAAGCCCTTTAAAGGCCACTTGATAAATAGCCATCCAAAGTTCAAGAAATTCGTATTACCACGGGTGGCGAAAACCGAAGCCGAAGGAAATGAAGTTTCCCTGCTGGTGGGGGAAGATTCCGCCGAATTCGTCTTGTCCAAACAGAAGATTACTTCGTGGGTCTATTTCACTGGGATTTTGGGGGTCGTACTTTATATTCTCAACGTGGCCTGGATTGACAATTCCACTGGCTTTGGTAAAGTCTTCATCGATGCCGTTTCGAGCGTTTCCGACAGCCCTGAGGTTTGAATTTGAGCCAGTTCTTGTGTTGATTAATCTGATACCTTTTTCTGGATTTTACCGTATTGATATTTTTTCTGAAATCTTGATTTGGTTTGTGTACGATGTTTTGTTTCTTTCTTTCTTTTTTTTCTTCACTGAAGTTGTTCATAATTCTTTCTTCGGCAATGACATGTTTATAGTTCTTGAATTTTAGTATGAATATCAAATTGATATGACTGTTATAAGTTTTACACGTTTTTCGGCTAATGGTGTGCAGATTCAAACTCAGTTTCCAAAAAGGATGACTTCATTAATTTGGTTCTCTGTGCTCTTTGTATATGAGGCTTTTTTTATTTCAATTAAGATTTTTTTTTTAATTTTGATACTGGTTCTTGAATAGTAAACCATCTAATGCCGAAGAATTCAAAATGAGAATTTTAGGAAGTATAAAGGCCATTAGTGGAAGAGTTAAAGTCCATGATAAGATGTTGCCTACATTTTAAATTGTGTGCTTTACCTTAGTGGCTTAACTCTTTCTTGTATTGTAACAACCCAAACCTTGGATCTATAAGCTGGAGATATGAAAGTGTAGGGTAATCTGATAGTTGTTCTAATGTGCCAGTCCTGCTTTGGTTGAGCTTTTTGAACGTATCTCCTTGAGGTACTTTTTAATCATTCAGAAGTTTTTGTTTGGTTTTAATTGTGCAAAAAAATAGATAAATTTTTAGGAAGCTTCCCCGAGGGACAATAGAAAAGGAAGTTGCCTCTCGTAACAGAAACTATTAGCAGTATATGAGATTCTGGAGATGCGAGAAAATGAGAAGGGTTCTACTGAGAGTAAATGCCACCCAATTTTAGTGTGGGTTCTAATTGAGCAGCAGTTGACTTGTGCGTGAGAAATTTTTTAGAAAAAAGGCCAAGTGCTTTTAGTAAAATAAAATATATATATATATATATTTCAGAATTCTCCCAATCTATTATATTTAGCCAATGAATTGTTGCTACAGTTTATTTAACATATTTTCTTAACTTACTGTTGGTAGAGTTGTATCATGTTGTAAGTTTATCGAAAATTGCCTTTTCATACCATATCTTACTGTGTCCAAACCCCTGCAACATACATTAGCTATAATAGTTGAATTAATTCTGAGCCCACACCTCTGACTCTTGCTTTTGATTGCACAAATACTCAAAGGCTAAGATGGCGGCATGGAATTTGGCTTTGGAATTAAACCATATGGAAGACAGATTTAGTTTAAAACGTAATGTTTCTAAATACCAATACTAAAGCTCAATTGCTCGCTGTCAAACACAAAACAGATACTGCTATAGTTATAAGGAGGAAGTAGATAAATTCATGCTAAGTAGCTCTATATTTGAAAGTTTCTCCAAACTTCTTTCTGTTGCTTTCTCTTGCTTTCATGTACTTACCTGTTTGCCCCTCCTTTTCTCTCCAACCTATGGCTGCAGGATGCTGTTGTCCATTTCTCTTTCCTGTTTTCTGCATGTAATTGCTTACTGATTGTTGTCAGCACCGTTTATATGTGCAGGTTGTTATGTTACTCGTTACTCTCATTTTTGCAATGGTCCACAGTGGCTTAGCTAGCCTCAGGGACACAGGTGAGAAACTCATTGGAGAACGAGCATTCCGTGTATTATTTGCGGGGGTATCTCTTCCATTAGCTGTTAGTACTGTTGTGAGTTCCTGACCATGTGCTTCAGTTATATTTTCCGTTTTTCCTGTTTAATGTTTCTGGATTATAGTTTTGTGGCGTGTCATAGAAATTCTAGTGAGTGCTGATTGATTTGACAATCTTAATCACGTGATCATGTTCTGGCGGCAGGTTTATTTCATCAACCACAGATACGATGGTGTGCAGCTGTGGCAACTTCAGGGCGTTCCTGGACTACACGAACTTCTTTGGTTCTCTAACTTTATTTCCTTCCTTTTCCTTTATCCATCGACCTTCAATTTATTAGAGGTTGCAGCAGTTGACAAGCCCAAAATGCATCTCTGGGAAACTGGAATAATGAGAATTACCAGGCACCCACAGGTATGAAATCTATCACAATAGATGCTTTCATAATACCCTAAGAGCTAACTGTGTCCAGTAACGAATGAAATTCTTGTTAATTTACCCTCTCATTTGTCTCAAAATTACTTAATTCTAATGCTTATAGTACTTAATACCAATTTGATAAGCATCTTTCTGTAGGCTTATTTTTGGGAAAGAAAATTATGAAATGCTCACTGGTGTATTTGATGAATCTAATGCATATGTAGAAGGCAGTCCTAGTGCATGAGGCTCTTGCCAGTGCAGTCTCTAGTCAGAAGAAGTATATATCATTGCCTTGGAAAGCAAATTTGCTCTTTCCACAAATTGCGCCGATGGCCTTTTAATTACTATAGAGCAACCTTAATTGTTAGCCAAACTAGTTTTTAGTGGCAAAATTGATTGATAACTCTTGTTCTTCTTATTGCTCTTGATTTTCATTGTTTATCCATTAGTTTGCTTTGTGTGTTCAAGGATGAAGAGGATAACTGTTGATACCAGATACAAGGATGAAAATTATATCAACTTAAAGTTTCAACACCGTCAGTAAGAACTTGATAGTATCAGTGCATATTTCTGTTTCTCTGTGTAGGAATAGCCTTTAAAATTGATTATTTATTGGTTGGCCATGGTTATATCTCTACTGTCAAGCAAAAACAAGAAGTTTGACTTTATATAGTTCAAAAATGGATGAAAATTTTCTCAAGCAGCTTGAGCTTTTCTCTTTAAAAAGTCTACCTTGTTAGATTAAACAAGAACCTTTGTTTTAGAACCCATTACCATTCTGAGGATAAATGAATTTCCTTCTATCCCAATTTTATTGCTCCCATTTCCTTTTTTGAGATGTCTCAAAATAGGACTCCATTTCCTCAAATGATTTTTTTTATTTTTTATTGCAAACTATCCTCTCAACTAATGACACCATTAAATGTCAGCCACTAGTTTGAAGACAATAGTGTAAAAATACACAAAACTTACACTTTTCAACTCTTATCTAAAATTTTGTGCGGGGTCAAATTATCCCCATATTTTGGGATGGAGGGAGTATTATAAATTCTCCGAGTTGGGTTATGTTGAGTGCCTTTGGAACATTGATTCCAGCCGGTTTCTTGTTAAATAATGATCAAAATATTTACAGGATTTAATGCCAACTGTGGAAAAACTACATTCACACAAATTTTATGCAGCTGATATCAAACTAATAAAGGGATATGCTGTGAAAGGAGAGAATAGAGCTACAAATGCGTGAAGTTCAGAATTGGTCTAGCCAATGCCTAATGATAAAAAGCTGCAGGATAATCATTTGAGATTAATTTAGGCATCACTGGAGGCTTTTAATTGTGGGTTTAAATTTAGAAGTATCCCGAGAGTGTGTTTAAGAAGGATCTAAGTAGTGATACTATACTAGTAAGGGATAGAGCTTTGTTCTGTTGGGTATTTTGGCAACGCTACCATCAGCATTGTCATGAACATAATCATCAACACCATCATTACAATTGTATTAAATAGATGATATAATAGTATTCATTTTTTTATTTAATTTCTTAGGCATTATTTATCTTGGGAAGTATGTGGAAACTAAGTAATTTAGTAATGTAAACTTCGTAGTGATGTTTATGATAATGTTGGGTCATGCGTTCTGTGCTCCAAATAATGAATACCTGCTGCTGATGCATTTTTGTTTTTTCCAAATTTAAATGTCAACACATACACTTTTAATCTTGACAGCAAGTTTTAAATGACAAGTGTTTCCTAATTTTAAATTGTGAAGAAAATTTAATAGTCATTGAAGTCAAAATTTTCTCAACCATGATATTTGAATTAAAGTTTGATGCCCGAGTTGTTAGTGTGTGTCTCTTATGATTGTTATTTTTTCTTTTGTACGTATGGTCTTAATTTTTATGGGGTCTTGAAGATAACCCATGATCCTCATTGTCATGAAATCTGAAACACAATTTTAAGTTAAATACATGCATTTTGTTTGTCGTCTTATTTACTTTTGTAGACATTTAAAGATAACTCATTATCCTATGGCCATGGAATCTGAAACATCATGTTTGCAATCACTCTAATTGCTTTCTTTTTCCTCATTTTGCTGTACGTTTTTCAGATGGTTGGACAAGTATTATGGTGCCTTGCTCACACAGTTTGGATTGGGAATTCAGTTGCAGTAGCAGCTTCTGTGGGTTTGATTGCACACCATCTGTTTGGTGTTTGGAATGGAGACCGAAGGTTAGCCATACGATATGGTGAAGCTTTTGAAGTTGTAAAGAACAGAACTAGTGCAATTCCATTTGCTGCTATTCTTGATGGCCGCCAGAAGTTGCCCAAGGGTTACTACAAGGAATTTCTCCGGTTGCCATATCTATCAATAACGGCATTGACATTGGGGGCATACTTCGCTCATCCAATTATGCAGGCTGCCAGTTTTCGGCTTCATTGGTAGTTTAATGCTATATATTACCATTTGAGGAGTTTGTTTCAGATTGTATATGTCTCCATAACTAAGGATGAATGGTACTATTCACTTGAATGCTTGAAAGCAGACGATTCCAACTCCATCCCATGCCTTAATATCATAAATCAATCAATATGCTTTAGGTTATTGTATTCAAGGTGAGGCTGGTGGAGCAATTTATAAGCGCTTAGATGACTGCAACTAGAAGGCGAGTTAGCAGAAAGCTGTTGAACTTCTGCATTGATTAGGTGAGAAATATGGAAAATTATTACCTACCGAGTGTTTTCATACTAAATAGTTTCATACCAGTAGTGGATTTATCTTATGCTGATTTTGCATGATCCTCAAGGTTTGGAGGGTGGGATACTCAAGAGTGTAATCGGCGAGGGTGGGATACTCGGTTTAAGAAGTGGTTTTCATGAGAAATTTGACTATCTTTTCATGCAATTGTCTATTTTTTTGTTAATATATTTATATTTTTTAAAAAAAGCCAATTTAGGAACTAGAAGTGTGTGGGTCTGACGCGCAAATATAGCCACTCCCACATATAGATGCATGTTTAGTAGAGGTGTTCCAGAAAATTTGGTATTTTTTTCTTTTTGGCTCAGTATTTGATTTTTATTTTTAAAAAAAATGTATATTTGTTCAATTTTGATTTTTGATTTCGGTTTATCAAATCGTGATAAATACAAAATTATAATTTTTACATAGTTTTACATATTATTATTATATTTACTATATATTTTTTATTCTTTACTCATCAAAAATAAAAAATAAAAAATAAAAAAATTACAATTATGATTTTACTATTTAATTGTTAACATTTTATTATTTATTTAAAAAATACGGTTAATCAGATCATTTCTTATAAAAATGAAAAATCGGTTAATCGATTATCGAATTGAAAAATCGAAAAAGATTCAGTGATAATCGAACTTAACCGATTAATTTAGTTTAGTATTTATTATAGTGTTTTAGCATATCAAATTTTTGGTTTATTGAAATTTTCATTCGAAAAAATCGAATAAACACCCTTAAGCTTTAATTAAGTTTTATTACATAGTACACTAGCGCAGTTCATAATTTGGGTCAAATAAATACGGCAAAGTTTACATGCTTTATATATGTATATATAATGTATTTGCATCACTTATATGTACTCGCATCACTTTTTTAAAGTATTATATGATCGGAGAAGTTCATCATAGAAGTTGGCTCATCATAGAAGTTGATTATATGTTTTGCGTTGGTTATATATTTTGCAATGAGCTTTGTACAAATTAAAGAAAGGAAAAATTAATTTATGATCCAGTAAGTTGGTTTATTTAGGGTTTTAGTTCTTTATAGATGGGGTGTACCACTATATTTTAAAAATTGATAATTTTATGGCAAATTTCATTGGAGTGAACTAATTTGGCCGAAAATTACTTAGACTTAAAATTGGGGATGTTTTTAATTTGGAAGGGAAATTGGCTGACGGAACATCCTATGTGGACCAGACGGAACATTCTATGTGGACCAAACTTATTCCACGTATAAGAAATGGAGGAACCACATGTTGACAAAAAAACTAAAGAAAAAAGAAAAAATAATTTTTCTTCATCCCAACCCCCGCCCCCCGCACCAAAAAAAAAACCCCAACCACAAAAAGATAAAATTATTGGCAAAAATAAGATCTCACATTTAAAAAATAGAAAATATATTTAAATTTAATAAATGAATAAAACAAAAAAGTTTACATAATATATTTAAATAATTTCTTAATTTGCAAAAATATGAAATAATTTATGAAATTACAAAAAAAGAAAAAAAAAATCATCTTCTTCAATAAAAAGCATTTTCAAATCCATTTGATATATTTTGTATTATTATGTTTACTAAAATTACAATGTATAAAAATAGGAAAATTATTGCACTAGAAACACAAATTTACGATAATATAATAATTTTAAATTACTTATTATAAATTTAAATAAGTGTTTAGATGTTAACAAATCTTCACAATTGAAAACTAGAAAATACATCTAAATTCAACAAATAAACAAAATAGAAAATAGTTTACATAATATAAATATATAATTCTTAATATGCAAAAATGTAAAATAATTTATAGAAATAAAGAAAAAAACTATCTTCTTCTGTAAAGAATATTTTTAATCCTTTGATATATTTCTTAATATTTCTTTCTCAATAATATTAAAATGTGAATAAATAGGAAAGTTATTACAGTAAAAATACAAATTTACTATAAATGAATACAAATGTAAATAAATACAAATTTATCATCTGTACTTGCAGTCTTTCCTTCATGTAAATAAATACAAATTTAGCCTTCACATTCATGTACATGTCGTGATACATATGCGAAGCAAGCGCCTCATGAGGACCCTCTCATTCTCCTCATCCAAAGCACTTAAGCGGGCAAATAATATTTGCCTCCCCCCCCCAACACACGCACATGTAGAATGCCCAATCAGCCCATTTGGACTCAGAATTGAAAAAAATCCTTCGATCAACAATTTCCAGCCAAATTGGTCCAGTCCACCGAAATTTATCTTAAAATTGTCAACTTTTTAAAGATAGTATGTACATAAAAGGACCAAAGTCTCAAAGGTCAACTTACAAGATAAAAAATATTATTTTCCCATATATATTATGAGTATTACACTATAATGGCTCCAAAAAGAGGTTTGGTTGAATTTAAAATTTTTTTGGTGCTTATAATTGGACCTTAATTTTAAAAAATATTTTTAATTTATTTGAATAAAATAAAATTATAAAGCTTACAAGATATTAGTAATGATAATAAAATATATATGATCAAATTAAAAGAATCTGTTAAAATTTTAAAAATATGAATTTTCACACTAGTTATTAATAGCTTATAAACTTGTAACATAATATTAAAGTTTATAAGTTTCTCTATGAATTTTTTTTACCAAACACCCTCTACTAATTGACTAAAAGGAACGCATACCTAGCTTTAATTCTGGTAAGTTAGAAATTATTATTAATAAATAAAAACTGTATGTGATATTTTATTTCCTAACTAATATTAACTATGACCTTTTTTTCGGATAGTTAAATATTTATGCACTAATAAAATTGGGCATAAGCCCTAAACACAGTACATAATCTGGGCTATCTGGGCAAAACATGCTTACAGGAGTTTGGGAACTGTAACTATGATTTGATCCATCTTTCACACAATATACACCACCTTTCAGCATATAGGAGACTGTTAATGGAAATTAGTACTAGGGTGCTTGGGTCTCGGAATCGGACATTCGCGCAGAAAAAGGAAATGAAGAAAACTGTAAATTTTATTGGTGCAGAGGAGAACCAATCCAACTTCACCATGGGTTCCTAAGACAGACAAAATCTTCAGTGCCTCGTGGATCTTGTTGTACTAATTGAATATACACGTATTGAGTATATAAATCTTTTATCAAGTTTCTTTTTGCCAAAATAAAAATATTTTGGGGTAACAATAAAACAAGTTCAAATTGAAATGAATTTTTATTATTATAAATGGTTTAATAGTGAGTTTTGAATTTTAATTTTTAAATTTGTCCTGTTAATTTTTTTTATTTTTTAAATATATTATAGATATATTTATGTAATATTTTTTTAAAAATTTCCTTTTGGTATATTATTTTTTAAAAATATATTTTTTAATATTTTAAAAATAATAAAACAGGCCTAACTTGTTAGATTTAGGGTCTGAATTTGAATTTTAAATTTTTTTAATGGAATATGTTTTTCATTTGTTTAAATTCATCTCATTATCATTTGTAAAAACAATTAATATTGAATCCATATACCAGTTGCACACAGAAAAATAGATTCCATTGATTTAACCCTGCCTCATCCAACACAAGAAACAGTTCCATTGATTTTTTCACAGTATTGACAATGACTAAATCTGTTTAGGTTCTAACCATGAAATTCCAACTTTCTAATGTTTATTTTTGGAAAAATCTAAAGCCTAGAATAAATGACTAACAAATGAATGTTATTTCATTTGGCTGTTATTCCTGTTAATATCTTTGGCTTTTTTTTCCCCATCAATAACCTTTTTACTTCACAGCCTTTGTTTGGAACAAAAATAGGTTGAAAAGCTACAAAGAATGCCAACATCTTCTATTCTGCTATTTTATATTTTATTTAAATATTATTAATATACATCAAGTGTGTATTGATAATGTTATTTTATATATTGAACATGTATTGATAATAATAGAATAAAAGATATAATATTATTTGAAATAAAAAATTGAGTTTGAATTAATTCAAAAAGGAAGAGTAGTAAAGCTGTGAAGACGGAGCCAGAATTTCTAAGTTGGGAGGCAAAAAACTAAAGCTTTATCTTTACATTTCTTATATGACAAATCTAAATTATAAGAATAAAAAAATAAATTTTAAGCTAATGCAGCTATAACACCCTAGTATTCTGACCAAAGCATTTGTTTACACCAAATTTTAATTATGCTTTAAAAATTTTAAATTCATTATCAAAATAACCCATTTTATAATACCTGATCACCTTTCTTTTCATTATTTTTCTTTTTGCATAATTAGTCTCTCTACCTCTATCTCCTTACAAATATAAATATTATTCATATTAAATAATTATTTTATATTATTTTTTAATAATCTTTGTTAACTTTTATTATATAAAAATGTAACAAACTTTATGATTTGGCATTACTGTCACATCAAAAACTTCATAGTGAAAGTAAAATCAAACAAAAATTATTTTTTGAAAAACAACACTTCCAAATAATTTTCATTCTAAAATGAAAATTAATGAATCTTCTATACATATTTTCCTAAACCTTAACCATATAAAGCCTTAGTAAAGGAGGCGACAACTACCTCAGCCTCCAACTCCGCCTAGCCCATGTCTGAGAGCAAAGTTGGTTATGAACGTTCTGTTGACATGCACGAGAAGCAGCAGTTGCAGATGTTAGGTTCACGTTATCACGGGATATGCACAGCTAAAAATTAAAATTTTAAAAATATTAAACCATATCAATTATAGTAATACTTTATATCCAATATAATTTTTAACGATCTTATAATTTCTAATGGTTATAATAAAATAATTAAAGTATTGATTTATATATTTCTATGCACTCTGGTTATTATAGGGTATGGAACAATCAATTGTTAGCCTCTTTTCTGAAGAGATCCAAATGTCTCTCTTTAAAGTAGTCCATACTTTGAGTAAGAATACAAAATCAAAATTCCACTAGCAATTTTGATTTCTTTTATAATCTAGTTGATGGAGTGTGTATAAAAAATATTAATTTCTGTTATCAACTTGTGATAAAATAATTAACATTTAAAGAAGAAATTTTTGGAGAAAAATGACGGATGAAGAAAATAATTTTATTCTCTTAATTTCTATATGGCTGAAAATTATAAAGATTGTAATTTCTCTCAAATTTTCAGCCATCATGTATTTATAGAGGGACAAAGAATTTCAAGAGTTATAATACTCTTGGTATTTTGTGTCTCATTTTAATTGATTGGAAGATATTTTGATTCATCCAAACTTCTTCCAATTTTATTTCTTTCATATCTTTCAAAGATATTCAAAATTACCCAAAAATTCCAAACTCTTGACTTTCCATCCTTTTTCAATTACCTTCACGTTCCTTTCCTAATTTGGGTTGGACTTAAAATTAAATCCCACAATTAATTCAATTAATTATCTCACCCAAATTAATTAATTCCATCTAGTCCATCTAATCAAATTATATCCAATTAAATAATCTAATTATTTAATTAAGTAAATTAATTTAATAATTAAATTAATTTAATAATTAAATTAATTTATGGACTACACAATTAATTTGATCCAATCAAATAATTGTTTCACTCGAATTGAGCTTCTTAATCTTATTAGGTTCAATTAAATAATTTAATTATTTAATTGAATAATTAATTCAACTACTTGAATTAATTTAAGCCCCAAGTAATTAATCTTTATTAATTAATTGGATCCAACCCTTTGGATTAATTCCTAAATTAGAAATGTTCCATCTCAAATTATGTGTGATTTTTTAGGTTCACAACTAAGCTGGTAGTGGGCTTGCAATATTTTCAACTTATTAATAATAATAATTATTCTGATTAATTAATCCAATTAATTAGTCCGTTTGAAATTAACTCCTTAATTTCAAGAACTTCACAAGTCATGAGAAACACCTAACAAGTGTATCATGACTATTTAGACTTAAGTGAAATAGAGTGTAGGGCATGGATTAATAGTCAAAACCCTAATTGCTCAATAACTATGATTTCATTTCAAATTTCAATGACTCATACCGAATCATTAGAAAATCATGTCTAACATTCATCCTGCTTTGATCAAGGACTTTTGAGTCATAAAT
This sequence comes from Paulownia fortunei, assembly GCA_019321725.1. Taxonomy (NCBI): domain Eukaryota; kingdom Viridiplantae; phylum Streptophyta; class Magnoliopsida; order Lamiales; family Paulowniaceae; genus Paulownia; species Paulownia fortunei. The sequence continues at coordinate 11,636,418 of CM033115.1, read as the reverse complement.
TATGAAAACATAGGAGATTCATTTGTTCTGCCAGACAAGTGATAGATCCTTTATTGACCACTCATTAACCTCCACATATATCAATGCAATATCCAATGTATCCCTTTTGTGATTGTCAAATAATCAGAAGATGCATCAAAATGAAACACGATATGCACAAGGCTACTATGGTATCTCAAGTTAAATGACTAATCGTGTACTATTATAATATGAAAATTCTTATTTCGACAAATAAGTTTTCAATTAAAAATTTCCATTAGGCCTGTTCAGTGTACTTGTTCTCTAACAAACACCTGTATATATGCACTGGCGTCACTACGCCAATATCCATGGAGCAAAATATCCTTCTCATGCGAGTATGCATCGTATGTGCGAGTCTATTGGGCTATTCGATATCCCTTCTCAAAAGCCTTTGATTCGAAACTAATTTAAGACCAAAGTTATAGAGGCATATTCCATGATCACCATCAAATGCATGACCATGTCCAATAGCTAAGTTTGGCATAAGGACTATATTTAATTACAAGAAGCGATTAAAGATAAAGAACTTGCCTTTTTATTAATATGATTTGAAAAAGATTATTTTTATAAATACAAGAGTATAAATGATACACAATCTAATTGACATGCCAAACACTACTCTAACAATCATTCACTTGCTCTAGCACTAATTGCCATGTACTTTAGGCCCATCTTCTTAAGATGTTTGTCGAATACTTTCTGCGCTAGAGGTTTGGTCAGTAGGTCTGCTATATTTTCTGTCGAAGCGACTATCCATTATAATGTCACCTCTACCAATAATCTTTCTAATCAAATGGTATCTCCTCATAATGTGCTTGGATTTTTGATGAGATCTTGACTCTTTTGATTGCGCAATAACTCCGTTGTTATCACAATATATTAATAAAGAATCAACAACGGATGGAACCATACCCAAGTCTTGGATGAAATTTCTTATTGAAACACCTTCTTTTGCTGCCTCATATGCAATAATATATTCAGATTCAGTGGTAGAATCCACAGTCATCTCCTGTTAGAACTCTTCCAACTGACCGCACTGCCGTTTAAGATGAATATATATCCAGACATGGACTTTGAGTCATCTATATCAAACTAAAAACTAGAATCTGTATAGCCTTTTAGTTTCAATTCTCTAGAGCTATATACTAGCAAAATGTCCTTAATCCTTCTCAAGTACTTCAAGATCATTTTTACAGCCTTTTAGTGTTCCTCACCTAGATTGGACTGATATCTACTCATGACACTCAAAGCATATACGACATCAGGCCTTGTACATAGCATACCATATATTATGCTTCCTATGGCGGATGCATAAGGTATGTAGGTCATTCTTTCTCTCTTCACAGAAGTCTTGGGAGATATTGCCTTCGAGAGAGAAACGCCATAACTCATTGGCAAGAATCCTCACTTGGATTCCTCCATTGCTAAACATCTTTATCATTTTATTTATGTACATGGATTGTGATAGTTCGATTATCCTTTTTGACCTATCTATATAGATATTTATTCCAAGAATAAAGGATGGTTATCCCAAGTCCTTCATGGAGAACCGATTAGACAATCAAGTCTTAGTTGATTGCATCATCCTTACATCATTCCCAATAAGTAGGATATCATCAACATATAACATAATAAATATTACTGCACTCCCATTAACCTTCTTATAAATACAGGGTTCATTCAAGTTCTTGTGGAAATCAAACAGCTTCATTATATTGTCAAATTGGATGTTCCAGATTCGGGAAGCCTGTTTGAGTCCATAAATGAATTTTTGGAGTTTGCAAACCTTTTGCTCATTCCCTTTGGATATGAAGACTTCTTGCTGCCTCATATAGATTTATTCCTCAATATTTCCATTAAGGAAAGTGGTCTTCATATCCATATGCCATATCTCATAGCATAATACGCTGATATGGCTAGCAGTATCCAAATGGATTGAAGCATCACTACTGGTGAAAAAGTTTTCTCATTAACAATTCCTTGCTTTTGAGTATAACTTTTTGCAATTAGTCGTGCTTTGTAGGTCATTACCAGTCCATTTACTCAAAACTTCTACTTGTAGACCTATTTACAGCCAATAGGAACTATTCCTTGTGGTGGATCCACCAAGGTCCATACTTTATTGGAGCACATGGAATCTATCTCAGATTGCATGGCTTCTTGCCATATTCCCGAATCGATGTTCGATATCGCCTCTCCATAAGTCCTTGGATTGTCGTTCAAGGGGAGATTCTCCTCATTGTTGTCTAACAAAAAACCATACCTATCAGGTGGCTGTAAGATCCTATAGTATCTCCTAGAAGAATGAGTGTTCGAAGGCCCAGCCTCAGCTAGTTGGCCCATTACTGCATTTGTAGAAAGGCTCTGTGGTTCTTAAACTTCACCATTTCTAATAGAAACTCCTCTTCTAAAAAGATGTCATTCCTCAAAATAAACACCTTTTGTTCCGAGGGGTCGTAGAAATAGTATCCAAGTGATGGATCTTTTGTTGATCACTCATTAACCTCTATACATATCAATGCAACATCCAACGTATCCCCTTTGTGATTGTCAAGCAATCAAAAAATACATCAAAGTAAAACATGATATGCACAAGGCTACCATGGGGCCTCAAGTTAAAGGACTAATCGTGTACTATCGTATCATGAAAATTCTTGTTTCAACAAACGAGTTTCCAATCAAGAATTTTCAATAGACATGTTCAGTGTACTTGTTCCCTAACAAGCACCCGCATACATGTACTGACGTCACTACGCCAATATTTATGGAGCAAGATATCTTCCTCATGCGAGTATGTACCGTATGCGCGAGTCTATTGGGCTATTCAATGTCCCTTCTTAAAAAGCCTTTGATTTGAAACTAATTTAAGACCAAAACTATAGAAGCATATTCCATGATCACTATCAAATGTGTGACCATACCCCATAGTCAAGTTTGATCTACGGATTTTATCGAATTACAGGAAGCAATTAAAGATAAAGAAATTTGCCTTTTTACTAATATGATTTAAAAAAGAATATTTTTACAAATACAAGAATATAAAAATGCACAATCTAATTAGCACGTTCAGCACTACTCTAACAGAAGCAACAACAGTTATTCATAATTTAGTTTTGCTATGATACATGTATACTTTTAAAAAGAAATAGCATATATATCGAATACTTGGATATATATGATATTCCTTAATACTCCTTGGATATGTATGCATCACTTTATAATATATGTAAAAGATTAATAAAAAATAAATAATAGACACACAAGTCCAATAATTTTCACATGTATTAGATCTATCCAATGCTAAATAACACAAATTATGAGATGCAGAAACTTAACATGTCAACATATCAAAATTTGATAATGAAAAATAATGCATATGATTTTTTATGTTAATTTATCTATATTTATGTTGAATACATAATTATAAATTTATCATGCATTGTAATGATATATTTAATATACATTTAAACAATAACTTTTTTTCCTCCTTACCATAACATCACTGATATGATTTTCTTTTACACTATTTGTCAAATATTTTGTATTATTATAAATACAATGACTTATTTTTAGGTAATGTATCTTAGCCATGTTGTATCCCATCTTTTTACAATTTTCATATTACAGTGTCATATCATACTGTATCGTATCCTTATCCATGCAACATAAGTCTCTTGCTTAGCTTGAAAGAAACACAAAAAACTATTGGATGTTCTTGGATTGCTTTGTTAGAAATAATAAGAGGACCTTTGTTGGAATTTTTTCACTCAAAATATTAATCACTCAAATATTATTATAAGAAAGAACACTCAAATTACTCAATTTCAATACAACTTCACTCTTAACAAACTTTCCAAATCTTTCTCTAAACTCTCTTTAGAAGCTTTGCTTCTAATCACTCTTATTTTTTTTATTTTATTTGATGTTTTTGACACTCCAAATGAAAGCTCTATTTATACTAGTTTCTAACAAATCTCTATCACTAAATAAACAAACAATTTAAAATCACAACCATATATTTATCAACTAAATTATCACATAAATTTTAATAATCTCACCAATATTATCTACCTTACCTAAAATTAGAAACTTTTAAAACTTGGGCTAAGATGGGCTTGATTAAGATTTGGGTTTGAAACAAGTTTATTGTCAACTCTCTCCTTTAAACTTGTTTTATTATGCCAAGTGAGTTTCTCAATCTCATAAAGTTTTCATACTTCAGTGGCTTGGTAAAGATGTCAGCAACTTGGCATTGCGATTTCACATATTTTACTTGGACTTCTTTTATCGCAATACATTTCCTGATATAGTGGTATCAATTATCAATATGCTTGCTTCGATTATGAAAAAATGGATTTTTGGCCAAAGTTATTGCTGACTTGTTGTACATAAATCTTTATTGGCTCTTCTTGTGACATGTTCATTTCTTTTAACAAATTTCTTAACCAAATTGCATGACTAACATATGATGTAGCAGCCACATTCTCAGTTTCACATGTTAAAAGGGTGACAATTGGTTGCTTTTTCGACATCCAAGTAAAGATAGTGTCTCCCATGAAAAATACAAAGCCAGTTGTGCTTTTATGATCGTCGGTATCTCCAGCCCAATCGCTATCACTATATACAACAAGTTTATAATCATTAGAAACTGAATATAATAAGCCAAAATTGATTGTACCTTTTAGATAATGAATAATTCTTTTTGCAGCTTTGAAATATATATTTGTTGAAGTTTTCATGTAACGACTCACGAGTCCAATTGCATAGAGAATTTCAGGCTTTGTACAAGTTAAATATATCAAACATTCAAGTAGGCTCTTGAACAATATTGGATCCACTTTATTTGCTTCATCATCCTTGAATAATTTTATTCCACACTCCACCGGTGTGCTTATTGAATTGCAATCATCCATGTTGAATTTCTTGAGAATTTCTTTTGTGTAGCCTTCTTGCGAGATGAAAATTCCATCTTCTTTTTGTTTGATTTCGATGCCGAGGTTGTGTGCCATCAATCCAATGTTGATCATTTCAAACTCCTTTGTCATTGCTTTCTTAAATTCTTTGAGCATAATTGAGTTACTCCCTGTAAACATCAGATCATCAACGTACAAGCAAACAATCAAAACATCACCATTGTTATTCTTGATGTAGAGTGCATACTAATAAAGAAATTTAGTGAAGCCTTTCTTTTGCAAATATTTATCAATTTTGCTATTCCACGCTCTCGGTGCTTATTTAAATCTGTAGAGAGCCTTCTTTAACTTTAAGACTTTGTCTTCTTATCCTTTTACCACATAGTCCATTGGTTGTTCAATAAAAAATTTCTTCCTCAAGTGCTCCATTAAGGAAGGCTAACTTACATCCATCTCATATTTTTTCTACTTATTTTGAGCTGCTAAAGAAATGATTAGTCTTATTATTTCTAATCGAGTAACTGGAGCAAATACCTCATCATAGTCAATGCCAACTTTTTGACTATAACCTTTTGCAACTAGTCTTGCCTTGTATCATTTAATCTCTCTAATAGCATTCTTTTTCACTTTGTATACCCACTTTACACTAATAAAGATGAACTTCTCACTTTTATCATCTAACTTGCTTCTTTGTTCATCTGGTACATGTATATGGGCTATGCTTTCAAAAACTCTCAAATGAAAAATGCCAAGTTTCCTTCCATTCCATAATTCTTGTAGTGTATTTCCCTATATACTTCTTGTTGGTGAGCGATTTAATAAATACACCGTACATGCCACAACTTCTACCTAGAACTCATTTGGTATTCTCTTACTTTTGAGCATGTTTCATGCTATGTTGAAAATAGTTTTGTTCTTCCTTTCTGCAACTGCATTTTGTTAGGGGATCTTGGATTAATGAGTCGTTGTTGAATTCCATATGCTTGACAAAACTCTTTGAATTCCTTTGAAGTGAATTCTCCTCATCAGTTATATCTCATGGCTTTGATCTGAAACCACTTTTGTTCTCTACTACAGCTTTAAACTTCTTAAATGCTTTAATGACTTTTGATTTCTGCTTCAAGAAATAAGCCCACATTTTTCTTGAAAAATCATCAATGAATAGTAGAAAGTAATTACTTTTACTAAATGAACTTGACTTAAGAGGACTGCAAACATCTGCATGTATGAGCTCAAGTGGCTTCTGGGTTCTAGAGTTTGACACTTTCGGAAAGCTTTTCCTGAATTGCTTCCCAAGTAGACATCTTTTACAAAATTGGTCGGGGTGGTTGATGCAAGGCAATCCTCTCACCATCTTCTTATTGGATAATAACTCTAGTCTTCTAAAGTTGAGATATTCAAATCTTAGATGCCATAGCCACGATAAATCTTTATAGCATGTATTGAGACATTTAGCCTCATTTGTTTGAATGTTAAGTAGGAACATTCTATTTCTTGACATTGGTACTATCGCAATCAAGTTATTCATATTATCTCTTATAGAAAGGTTGTTGTCTTTTAAGTAAATATCATAACCTTTCTTTAACAGTTGTCCCAAACTCAAAATATTTATTTTCATGTTGGGTATATAATAAACATTTGAAAAAAAAAATATCTCCCATCTTTCAAACGAATAATAATTTTACCTCTTCATTTTACCACTACCTTGGAATCATCACTGAAAGAGATATTCCCACTTATTGATTCATCAATTTCCATAAACATTGATCATTTCCCACAAATATGATTGCTAGCACTAGTGTTTAGGTACTATGTGTTTTCTTGCCCTTCATTATTGTCGTTGTGTGCTAATAACAAAACATTGCCTCTATTTTCTTTATTTTCTTCAACAAAATTGGCTATCTCATTTACTCTAATATTGGGGTTTCTTCAATCTCTAGCATAATACCCAAACTTCTGACAATTATAACATTGAACTTGAGATTTGTCATACCTCAAGTTTGAATTGCCTTTACCATGACCACTCGTAGAGCTTTCGCCTTTCTCATAGTTGTTATTAGAGCTATTGTTGAAATTCCAACCTCATCCATGACCACGACCATGACCTCATCCTTGTCCACGATCTCTTCCACGTTGACTTTTATTATTGTTGAAGCTTTCTTTATTATTGGTTGGACTTCTATCTTAAGGTGTTGATTAACGACACCTTTCTTTTTTTTCTTTTCTTCATGAGCTTGCAGTGAACCCATGAGTTGTTCAATCATCATTATTTCTAGATCTTTAGTTTCCTTGATAAAAGTTGTCATACTATCAAACTTTGAATCTAGAGATTGAAATTTTTTCTCCATGATAGCTACATCTTCTAATTTTTTACCATTTCTCTTTAGTTGATTGAAAATGGCTCAAACTCTAGAAAAGTAATTAGAAACAAGCTCGTTTTTGTTTATATATACAATGAATCAAACTCTCTTCTTAAAGTTTAAAATTGTACCTTCTTAACCTTTTCTTCTTATTTGTAAGAGACTTGGAGCCTGTCCTACACTTGCTTGACGGAGGTAGCACTAGAAATTTTCTCAAAGCCATCATTATCTAAAACTTGGTACTCATCTTTGAGCTCGTCATAGCCTTCTTCCATAACTTTCCATACATCATGTGCTTTAAGGAGTGCCTTCATTTTAATACTCCAATTGTTAAAGTCACTTTCCTTGAGTTGTGGAACATGAAATGCCAACAAGTTATTATTTGCCATTAACTCTCAAGATAGTGTGAAATTTGAAATTTGACTATACAGATGGACCCAAAGTACTAAAAAGCCTTTGGATAAACTCAGGTCAAAATTTGGGGTTGGTCAATGCTTAGTCAACTCTTGGTCAACAATGGTCAAGGGTCAAAATCAACTGTTTGACTTGGTCAATGCTCGATCAAGAGCTCCTTGACTCGCTCAGTGGGTTAGATGACTCAGTTTGACTCAATTCAACTTAATGAGTTGACTTAGAAACTTTCGGTGTAGTGTAGTGGTTCTTTCATAACTCTAATTTGGCTGATTTTTTTCCTTTTCAATTGTGTGTTCATCTCAAGAACTCTTGTTTGTGACTTTGATACAACTTTGTTGGAAATTTATTACTCAAAATATTGATAACTCAAATATTATTACAAGAGAGAATACTCAAACTATTCAATCTTAATACAGTTTCACTCTTAACAAACTTTTCAAATCTTTTTTTAAACTCCCTTTATAAGCTTTGCTTCTAATCACTCTTGTTTCTCTCTCTCTCTTTATATATATATTTTAATACTCTAAATGAAAATTCTATTTATACTAGTTTCTAGCAAATTTTTACCACTAAATAAACAAACAACTTAAAATCATAACCATACATTTGTCAACTAAATTATCATGTAATTTTTAATGATCTTATTAATATTATCCACCTTACCTAAAATTAGAAATTTGTTTGAGCTAATATGTACTTGATTAAGATTTGGGCTTGAAACATATTTATTTTCAACAATCTTGAACTTATTTTATAATTAACTAAAATACAACATAATTATTTTATAATTAACTAAAATCACACCTTATTATTTGAAGAACTTCAAAATAGAATTAAACCTTACAACTGGTGGGTCATCTTTGATCGATAAATCTTGTTAATGAATCACTTTAAATCCAATATTTTAATCAAGTAACATTCTCTTATAAAGGGAACTCGTTGTTGATACACTCAATTGGATTTTTGGAAAATTTAATGTAAGTTTATGATTCATCTAGAAGTAGTTAATTTTGGTTCATGATCATTAATGGGTTAGGATCATGGTGTCATACATAAAGGGGTGCTTGGTCCTCCTCTCCACTCGTTCAAGTTTGTGAGATTCCCATTACCCTAGAACACAAAAATTATAGAGTTAGAAGAGTGGTCATGAAGTCTACTATAGCCATATATCCCTCTTGGACATTATGCACATGAAATTCATTTTCAGTGGATTCTCAAAAGTGGCCACACCTCTCTGGAAGCTTATTCTAAAAATTCTTAACATCATGGCAGTCATAAGGCAAGCAATTAAATGTATTTTTTTTAACAATGTATCACATAATCAATAATCAAATTTAAATACGTCGAAATAAGGAAGTTATGAACTATAAAATACATCATGACATATTCACCTACGTCTAATTTTAATTATCATATTTTCCGTTAACTCAATAGTGTGCGCTAAAAAAAAAAAGGTTTCTTTATGTGTTCAAACGTAATGTGTTCTTATTCAAAATCAATCTCCCCTTATATAGAACACGTTCCTTGTCTCTTTTGGTGCTAATATTTTCATTGATGAACTTTCTGTGATAGGCGAACTAACATCATGTCAAGTAATGATATAAATAATGAACACACTTGATGTTCAATTTCCATGTAGTCCAACTCAACATTCATTATCTTACTATGCCAATTATAATTGTGGAATTCATCATATATTCTTAAGTGCTTAAAACTACAAACCATTATTTTAAGCTCAATATATAACTTGCATTCCATAATCAATTGCCCCATAGCATATGCCAAACTCATTCTTAGTTAGAGTAAAGTTTAAAATTTGCTTTAGGCAGCTTCTTTAGTGATTTCAAACAAGTCCAGTGATGCATGAAATACCAATAAATCTCCATCTACCTTTAATTGGATCATTACTCTGGTCATAAAATCATTAATACCTCAAAGATTACCATTTAACCGTGATAAGGTAATCTACGCCTTCATGATGCCGTAAAGATTACCATTTATCCACTATATGGTAACATCTTACCATCTAACCAGTAACCATCATAGGTAATCTATGTCTAAATGGTGCCTTAAAAACTTAACATTTGTCCATTATATGGTAATACATCGTAGGTAAAATTTTATAACATTTAATTGTTGATCCCAAATGGTATGAAAATGGTATAGGGAAGGAGGATTTAGGTGAGGGAGTTGAATAAACTTTTAAAAAAATTTCTAAACCTTTCAAAAAAAAGAATTTCTAAGTGTTGAACTTGCACTTAGTTCACAAAACTTTTAGTCGCCTGTTTCTTGAATAAGGTTGGTAACTTAGCTGTTAACTTAAACAATTTCAATCTATTGTAGACTAAAAAATGTGTTACGTATTTGCAGCAAAAATGCGATTTAAGACTTAAAAGTTTTTCTGGCTTTTATTTTCAACAAATATTAGTTGAATGAGTATAATGCAGTTGACTGGAACTTAAAGTATTGAAATTAATGTGCAAAAATATAAATTTGACACATTTGTAGTAGTTTAATGGTAAGAGTAATCCTTCTAGGTTACTCTTCTACAAACAGGAGGATTCACTAGAAATTTAAAGATTTTTATCTAAATTAATAATAAGCATGTGCCTTGCACGTAATTCATATAATTTATTAAAAAAATATATTATTAAATAATATTTTAGGAGGTATTTTTATAAATAAATAAATATTAATTACATACAGAATTGATTATAACAATAACATTCCAAGGTACTTCTAAATATTTTATTTTATGTATAGATGGATATGAATGATTAAACAAAAATATTTAAAGAACTAAATTTAAAGTAATTTAAAAAAAAGTAATATAACTAAATAAGTTCTTACATAAATTTATGATCACATTAATCATCATTTTGTTTAATTTTGATGGCTGGAGAAGTCTTTCTCGTATCCAATTTCACGAATTTTATTTTACATTAGATGCATTACATATGATCAAATTGTAATTTCACATACTAAAAATTGATAAATATTTTTTTCAACTATTTGTAACAATATTCAATTTTTTAGTTATTGCAATATTCATAGTTAATCAAGAGAAACTACTAAAAAATAAATAAAACTTGTCACATTTAATCCAAACTTTCAAGTAAACTAAATTATTTTTTTTCCAAAATCAAATACAATATCATGAAATTACTCATAATTACTAATTAATCCAAAAAATATATAAATGCTAATCCTATACATAAGCTTACTTAAGCCTCTTGCTTACTTCATTTTGTCTCTCTCATTCCTTTCAATAAAAAAATATAACCAAAAACAAAAATTGCAATATAGAAGATCAAATTACATTTACTTTTTTTTATTCGATTAGCAACAACATAGATATTTTTATTCTAAAACTTAAAATTAGGGTTATTTGAATCCACCTGATGTTTAAATTAACAAATAGTTTAAAGAATACTCAATCAATATCAAATCGATAAGTATTAAATAAAGTTTTTTAATTTTTTTTATAGTGGCTTATATATAATTTTAGATTCTATCCAATTTTAATTCTTGTTTCAATCTTTCATATCATATTTTCATTAGTTAAGTTAAATTATTTGTTACTTAAGTTTTGTCATAAAATATCATATTGATATCTAGAATTTTACAAATTTTAAGGCGTTATTTTCAATGGTTTGACTTTTGCCATAAATGTTGAATAAAATCGTTTTAAATTTTCTTCTTATTTTTTACAAACATGTATACCTTTTTTAATTCTATTTACTTTTATTATCCTTTATTTTTTTATTTTGTTTCATTTAATTACATTACTTTCTATTTATTATTAATATTGATTTAAGATTATCTAACAATATCCTTCAATATAAGTAAGTAATAAAAAGACTACAATGAAACACAAGAGATTGAAATAATATTACAAATTTGAAATAAAAATTTATGAGGTATAATATAAAATATGATTTGGGAAAGTCATATAAATTCTTATTTAGAGTTTAAAATTTATTTTATTTTTAATTTTTTTAACTTTTCACCTCATTGATTAGACCTAATTAAAATAATGAATGAGAAAAAATACAACAAAAATAAAGCAAATAATTCTCTTATTCTATTTACTCTTATTTCTTAAATCTCAATATTTAAAAATTAAATTTAAAATCTCTTTTAAGGTTTTATTAAATATTATACTATACCACTTGAACTGGTTATTTAAATCCACCTCTTGAGGTTTGGAATTTTACTAAAACATCTTTCTAGTCCTATTATGTCAAAAATTTCAAAATAAAATAATATTTTAAACAAAAAAAACATAACCTAACCGTATGAAAATAATTCCATCATTTTCTTTAAATGTCATGTTTTAAATAAAAATATAAAAAAACTAATAAGCCACCAAATACCTTAATTTAGTACATAATAAAATTATATACAATTTAAAAAAAAAATAGGAGACCAAATTTTTATTTTGAGGAAATAATCAACAATTACAAGTAATATTGATTAATTTTTATATTTAAGAATAACTTAGTAAAAACTAAAATTTTGAAATAAGTACTTTAAAATAAACTAACTTAAATTAAATTCTATCTTTTGCAATAATTAAAGATAATACACTAATCCAGAGATGAGAAATAATGAATAGTATTAAAAAAATATAGTTTTCGGAATGCATAAATTATTAAAATAAGTAAAAGATCAAAATTAAAGCTCAAGTATAGTTACTAAAGGAAAGAGGTTAGATTAACTTTTATATGTTTGAAATATATATATTTTTAGATCAGACTTTAATCATAAGGTTTAATAATATAAAAAATATGTATTATTATTTATCTATAAAAAAAATAAATTTGAATGTAACTCTTCTCATTTTCTTTTCGTAAAAGTGTACGATGTATTATACTATTAAAGATGACATTTGTAAATGAACTTGAGTCTTTCATTTTATTATGAAAGTTATGCAATTATAAATTTGTGAACCAAGTATAATTATAAGAATAATAATAATTTTTATATATAAAATTAATCTATATTTCTTATATTGTTGAAGAGACTATAAAATTTAAAATTTGACCTTATTCATTTTTTTATTTATAAATTTTTTATATATAAAATATAACTACCAATTAGGTTTTTAAAAGTTATGCCTTTTTTTCAAAAATAAACGGATCTGGTACTTTGATATTAAAATAAATTTGTATAAAATTTTTTTGATCAAATAAGGGGATGTGGTTGTCAAAGATTCAAATCTTAAAATGCAAATAACCTCTTATACTTACTAAGCATAATTTAACATAGTAAACTTAAAGGCTAAATTTGTAACATGAATTTTACCGTGATTATGTGATAAGTGCATATTTTGACATATTTTTGTATCAAATCCTTTATGCTTTTCTTGCTTTATTATTGTTAATATTATAGTTTTATTAATATTTTATGTTAGGGAATTATTGAATAAAAAGAGATGAAAAAGAGCCCAAATGAAACCAAAGAAGACAACACGTTTCGTGAACAAGTTGGAAGATAATATATCATTGGATCAAAGAAGATCAAAATTAAAAGAAAAGTGTCATTTTTGCCGAAGTCCATCATGTGTAAATCAAAATATATGTAAGAAATCACTTGGACTTTACAAGTGATTGTCGACTTGTATTAAATTCAAAATAAGTATATTTCCAAACTTGTAAAGTTCTCGTAGTTTGGACATAAATCCATGTTCAAAGGTTTTATATACCTGAATCTTATTTCATTTGAAAGCCAAGAGATAGAATTACAACTTTGCTACTGAAAGCGCAGTCCAATTCAACTATGATTATAACAAAAAATTTATTCAAGTGTGTATATTGGAAAGACTTTATACAAACTGATACATTTCCTTAAATCAAGCATAATATTCTCCCTAATAGTTAGAATTAGGTGATTTAAGTTGGAAAACAAAGTTAACAAACAAATACACAACTTTTATATTGATCACTTTTTTAAAATCAGCTAATTGTATGAAAAAAAATGTATGACAAAATTTGAATATGAAAATGACATGCGAATTTAGAGCACATTTGAAGTTAATTTGGAGTGCATTTGTAGTGAATTTGGATATGCCAATTTAAACACTCTTCTACTATAAGTAGGGCTCTTGGATGGCATTCAAGACATCCAAAAATCCTTAGAGGGGGAAATAAAGTTTTATTGTTGTATTTCTTTAGCCTAAGTTTTCTAGTAGTAATAGAAATGTACTGTCTAGTTTTTCTTCTAGTTTTAGTCTTTTCTACTTTCATTCTGTCTTTCTAAATTTCATTTAACTAAGGAAAAAAGGGTGAACTTATTGATAGAGGAAGATGAACGGTTATAAATGTGCATAATATTCAGGTGTGTTGTATTGTTGTTTTAATTTTTTGATTGAACCCCTCCTTGTTTTGCAGTGATACTTAATTTATGTATCACTAATAGCACAAAATATACTTAAATTCATTTAGCTTATTGTATGTTTCATTTGGGTGCTGTTTTGATGTAAAATGGGAAGGTTATTGCCTATGCTTCAAGACAATTGAAGGAGTATGAAAAGAATTAACCAACCCATGATTTGGAATTTACTGCTGTAGGTTTTGCTTTGAAAATCTGGAGACATTATTTATATGGTGAGAAGTGTGAAATATACACAAATCATAAGCGTTTGAAGTACTTTTTTATCCAAAAGGAGCTAAATATGAGACAAAGAAGATAGTTAGAACTTGTGAAGGATTATGATTGTGTGATCAACTATCATCCTGGTAAAGCAAATATGGTTGCAGATGGATTATGCAGAAAATTCACGTATTCTCTTTTTGTCATACAAAAGTCAATATTACTGGATTTGTAGAGATTAGAGCTTGAAATTGTAACTAAAGAAAAAAAGTGTTCGTTGTCAACCTTAGTGTTGAAACCTACATTTCAAGATAGAATTAGAGAAGGTCAAAAGGTGGATATGCAATTATATAGATTAAAAAGAAAGATTGAGGCTGGAAAGAGGTTAGACTTCTCTATTACTCATGATAGAATTATTCGATATAAATGGAGACTGTGTGTGCCGTTTGACAAGACTACAAAATGAGATATTTTAGAAGAAGCACATACCACTCCTTACTCGGTACATCTAGGTAGCACAAAAATGTATAAAAACTTACAACAACATTATTGGTGGCCTAAAATGAAGAGAGATATAACAAAATTTGTGGCTGAATGTCTAACTTGTCAATGAGTTAAGATTGAACATCAAAGACCATCAGGGTTGTTGAAGCCTTTGTTGATTTTAGAGTGGAAATGGGAGCACATTATAATGGACTTTGTGCTTGGATTACCTAGAACTCAAAAGGGGTATAATTGTTGATAGATTAACTAAATCAACCCATTTTCTTCTAGTGAAATCCACCTATAACATGGACCAACATGCTCAATAATATATTAAAGAGATAGTCATGTTAAATGCAGTGCTAGTTTCAATAGTATCTAATAGAGATCTTAAGTTTACATCTATATTTTAGCAGAGCTTACATAGTGCCATGGGAACAAAACTTACATTTAGTACAACGTTTCATCTACAAAGTGATGGGCAATCAGAGAGGGTTATTCAAATATTAGAGGATATGTTAAGAGCTTGTGTGCTAGATTTTCAAGGGAGTTGGGATGCAAAACTTCCATTAGTGGAGTTTACTTATAATAATAACTACCAATCGATAATTGAAATGGTATCTTATGAAGCATTGAATGGAAGTAAATGTAGATCTCTAGTTCGTTAGGATGAAGTTGGAGGATGAAGCCTACTTGGTCCAGAAATAGTTTAACATATTACTAAGGTAGTAGAGAAGATACGAGAGAGAATGAAGATGACGCAGAATAGATAAAAAAGTTGTGCAGATAAATGGAGAAAGGATCTAAAGTTTGCTGTTGGGGATCATATGTTTTTAAAAATAGCTCCCATAAAAGGTGTCATGAGATTTGGAAAGAAAGAAAAACTCAGCCCAAGATATGTCGGCCTATTCGAGATTCTTGAAAGAGTAGGTGATAAAGCTTCTAGAGTGGCCTTATCTCCATCATTATCTAGTATTCACAATATTTTCCATGTGTCTATGTTGAGAAAGTATTTTTCAAACCCCTCTCATGTATTGAGTTATGAACCGTTGGAATTGACTCTTGATGTAATTTATGAAGAGAAACTAGTGCAAATTTTAGATCGGAAGAAAAAAGAGTTGAGAACGAAAAAGATTTGACTCATTAAAGTATTATGGAGGAATCATTCTATAGAAAAGCCCATGTGGGAAAGAGAAGAACAAATGCAGAGAAAGTATCCTCATTTATTTGGTACGTCAAATTTCAAGGACAAAATTTTTATTAGGAAAAAAGGGTTGTAATGCCCAATTCTCTCCTACATAGCCAATAATAAGCATCTTTCATAAATATGCATCTAATCAATATGCATTATCAGATTATGACATACAAATAACATGATTGTATGAACATGAATAATTTTTACTATATGCTCCAGTTATGCTTTAACATCCATTAGTACATGAAATATGAGATCAAACTTTTGTTTCTTGATTTAACATATTCCTTAAGTGTCTTTTGTAGTGAAAAACTTAGTATCTCGGTTAAGGAAGATTGATGTGTTGAATGGCCATAAAATAAATTATTTATATTGCTCCATACTTGTTACATTCTAAAGTGATTATTTGCCTAAATATTTGGTTGAAATATATTACATTTGGCTAAGAACTAAAATTATGCAAAATGGTGCAATTTGATTGGTTGGTTAATTAGGTTGTATGAAATCATGCTAAACCGCATTACACTTGATTATAACATCAAAGCATCAATTTTTGTCATCTCTCTAGCCCATAAACATGACTCTTTTTATGAGAAGACACCAAGCCTGAGTCAACCAATCATCACTCTCAACTTATCTCTTTTTGAAATGTCAAACAAGTCATTTTTAGCCATATTTTCTGTGTAAGCTCCTAAAAAATGACCAACCATCTTCTTCAAAGTTTATCCCAAATTTCTAAACTCTCTTACTCACAAAAATTAAATTCAATCCATAGGAATCCATAGAACACAAACTAGAACAATTTTTCATCCTTTTAAACTTGAAAACCGTTGATTTGAAGTTTAATTCCAACTTAATCAAGGTATATTTTTTTTCAATGTTTTTTGTAATGAATATATAGTATTTTGGATGGTTACATATTTTATTATATTTTTTGTGTGAATGAAAACTCAAGTGGGATAGACTTGAAGCCAAAACTAAGTTAGTTAAGCTAGTTTTTAGCAAAATTGATAGTCTTGTGAAATATACTTAATTTACTTATTTCTAATAATATTGTAATGCTTATATTGTATTTTGGAAGTTCCTGTGAATGATTTAGAATAATAGCAATTAGTTTGCTTAATTGATGGTTAGAATTAATTTAAGTTAGAATCGATTTTACTTATGTTATTTTGGATTGTGTTCAAGTTTTGGGGGTTGCCCTAATAATTATTTTTGAATTATTAGTTATTTAATGGATTTCCTAATATTTAATGTCTTGAATTAGTAGTAAATATGATTAGCAAATCATTCAATTAGTGGCCAAGTAATTGAAAGCATTAAGAACAATGTAGAAAATTCAACTTGAAGATAAATTGAGAATTGAATTGGTACAAATATTCAAAACATCATAATTAGATTACATCACAACCTTAGAAAAATAAATTAGTTCCTGAAGATAAAAATGAAAGATACATGAATAATATTCATGAACATAATTAATGAGAGAAAAAGGAAAATAAAATAAAACTTGGAAGAGGATGAAAATCTTCCCTTGTAGATGTCTTCTTCACAAACCATGGAAGAAATCTCTCATCTCCTTCTTCTCTTGGTTCTCCTCTCCTTCTTACTTTTTGGCTTCTTTTCCCTTCTCTCCCTCTCTAAAAAATCTAATATGAAGGCTCTTGGGATCTTAAAAATCAGATGTAGATGCCTTAAAGAGGGCAAAATAATAATTTTGCCCTTAGTTGTCTGCTCGGCAGCACCTAGGTGCTGATTGGTAGTACCTAGGCACTGCCTATTCTGTCCAAGGCAGTGCCTGCAGCGCCTAGGCGCTGCACCTGCTGCCTAAAATTTGTATCTGTAGCACTTATAGCCTATTTCAACTGATTTTTCACCATTTTCAATGCATAACTGGCTTTTGATTTCTTCATATACATCGTATCTCTGTCCCTTGTCTTTCGATAGGCACTTGAATCAACTCAATATGAAATCTGTGGAAAGAGTTATGCATAAAATACCAAGATGTGTTATACCAGAAATTTTCAGTTAAGTGCAAGCTATTTAACCCAAGTTTTCTCATTGAAATAGAAATAACTGGATTTATAGTAAATATAAATATTATAGAACTATCTCTTGGCTTTCCAATGGTTCAAGAAACAAATCAAAATGATATTAGAGCAAAATATTATGATTGAAATATAAACATTGCCCTCAATAGAACCAAAAAATAGATTATTCAAAATTTTAACCAAGTTTTATGTTTCTTTCCATTTTCTTCTCATTTTGCCATTTCCTAAAATATATCAAACTAAATGCATAAAAAGTAACATAACACTCAAAAACTAATCAAAAATTTAAGCAAATGATACTTAATTAATGTGTATAAAAATCCACTCATCAATTTCACAATCTTTTTTGTATATTTCTTTTTCAGATTGTTAATAGTCTTTTTATCATCACTTGAAATTTGAATTTCAATGTCGTCTTTCTTAATTTTTTTTTATTCATTTTTTATTTTATATACTGACTAAAGTTTAGATCATTCATTGACCTCATATTCCTTGACAAAGTAATTTTTTTTGGGCCACAAATATGATTTTTCTATACTTGCAAAAATAGTTTGTTAGATTGTTACTTTAGGAATAATGGGTTATACTTGTCTAAAATCTCCACCAAAAGCTATCATTTTTTCACCAAATCCTTATCACTTTTTATTAAGTCTTTTAATAATTTATTGGCATTCTCGGTAGGTAATCATTTCACCAATGATGTTTCATCCTACAAAAATAGTTATGCCTTACGTAATAGCTCTGTAACTCTATTTTACTTGGACATATTGCGCTTACTTGATTAAGTTATATCTATTGGTATTTTAAAGTGTGAATGTATTGTTCTCCCCGAGGCATTTTTGCAGCAGCAACTCCAGTTGTAGCAGTTGCAAATGCTATTAGATTTTTGGATCTAAAATGAGCCCATCAATAAAGAAAATGCCACCTTTGCCTTTTTTGTATGACATTGAAAAAACTTTATGTTTTTTGGGATTTAATTTTAGCTCTACTTCTTAATCTTATATAGGTATTTCTATTGATACTTCATCTTCATCTCTCTTGGAAAATCATTGTCCATATTTTTTATGTCAATTATAATGCTTGGAAGATCATGAATGATGATTTTCCCATGCTCTCCAAGAAAAAAATCAAACTTTTTAATGTTTTGAAAACTTATAGTTCAATTGAGGTTTTTGATACTCTTTCGAAATTTTCAAACATTGCCTCAAAGTATGTATCCCAAAGAATTTTCAAATCTGTTGGTCCACAATAGACCCAAATGATTACAAATAGTCTTCATATTTCATGTGGTATTTGAAAAGAGACAACTTTATTTAGACATTCAATAACACTTAAATCAGATTCTAGCAATTTTATTTTTTTTGGTGCAATTTCTTGAAGATTGGAGCAACACATATCATTTACAGTTAGCAAATTTTGGAAAATGCTAGCCCTCTGACATGATTCATGTAGTAATCCTTTTTCCTTTAATAGGATTTGTAGTATTTATATGCCCAATCATATTTCTTTGTTTTCTCTCTTTCCAACATTTACCTTGTTTCTATCGGCCCATTTTTTTTCTCTATAGATTGGATACCTATCTTTACCTTGTATTTTACTTTCACAATATGGTCGTGAGTAATGGTACTTCCACTTTCTATTCACCATACAAGAATTCTTCAAATTCTTATCTCCGCACGATCCATGCATCATATGTTTTGTAATTAAGTCATAGAGTTTAGAATGCTTGTCAACATAACAATTTTATTCACAAAGGAAAAAAAAAGGATGAAAACCCAGAGAAAGAAGGATACAAAGAGCTGATCTGATTTCCTTCTGCCTTCTGTCTTCTTGTATTGTTGGTGTTCTCCTTTTAAAATCTTCGAAATATCACTAA
The DNA here is from genome assembly GCA_019321725.1 of Paulownia fortunei. Taxonomy (NCBI): domain Eukaryota; kingdom Viridiplantae; phylum Streptophyta; class Magnoliopsida; order Lamiales; family Paulowniaceae; genus Paulownia; species Paulownia fortunei. The sequence goes on along the minus strand of CM033115.1, from coordinate 11,616,511 downwards.
ATTATCCTAATAGACTTATTGACGAATTAAACAAATATAAATTATTACCTAAAGCTTTTTTCTAGGAAATATTAATGTATTAAAGTTATATTATTTCCATTAAAGTTAATATATCAAAGGGCATTTTAGCCAGATAAAAAATTGATAGAAAATAGTATTATTCATATTCATACATATATTTGTGTATATATTTATATATATATATATATATATCTCAAGTATTTATTCTAAAAACATTACAAATTGCACAAATAGAGAATAAACTGAGGAGTCCATTGTAGAATGTAGTTTCTTGTTCTTAGAATAGAACATCATATGTTGAAGAAGTATTGATGGGCCAAAAATATTATTATATTGTAGATTATTTACTGAAAAATAATATTATTAGTTTAGAAAATAAAGCAAGGTTTTCCTATAACATTAAATTCTCAATGAAAATTATAAATTATATTGAGAAGCAAATTAATCTATAATAACTTTCAATTCTAAAAAAAATTATATAATTGAAAATGTTAATGTATATTACCAACTTTATATTTAACCTATATCAAAATAACCTAATCATACAAAATTAAGAATGAATTAAGTCAAATAGAAGAAGAAGTTCTAAATTTTAGTATAGTAAGAAGCTCGCCTCAATGCTTTAAATTACTTACCTTCTGATTCATATGGAATCACTTAAGCTTAAAAAGTCATGTAACATGTGCATTTTGTTTATTTGTAATTGAGTTTCTCATTTTCTTATATTTTTTAATTTTATTTATATTCTCGCCTCCATGTAGTACTTAGATTGATATATTTTCTTTTCAAACTATCAAGATTCTTTTGTCAATATACATCTATCACTATAGTATAAAAAATATGAGATTTTGATAAAAGTATTATAAATGTACTTTGAATATTTAAATAGTTAAAACTAATCAACTTCCTAAATTCACTAAAAAATTCAATATTAAATCAACTTTACCCAAAATGAATTTGATACTGACAATCGTCAATGTATATTTCAAAGTGGTGCATATCCCAATAAATTATATAAAATAAAATAAAGAAAAAAGAAAAAGAAAAAATTCAAAGTGGTGTATATTTCAAGAATTTTGATGGTGAGTCAGTCAAAAAATAACACTTTAAAAATATATTTAAAATATATGTAGACACTTAATTTGATGTTTCATTTATTAATTAATAAACATCTTAGTTATCTCAACATTTTTGTTGCCAAAATGCTTGAAGTGTTGTCGCACCCACAATTTGAACTCTCTCGCAAGAAAGAGAAGAAGACACCAGTATCCCATGGTATCTAAAAATTGTCAGACTATTGTGCTCGATTTTATGCAATTTTTAAATTCAAGAAATGTAATTTTTGGAATGTAGCAAAAGATTAATAAATGTTTATTGAATTTTTTGTTGTAAATTATATTATTGTCATTAAATCTTTAATGTTTAAAATTTTGATGGATTTCCTTTTGCCTTGAGGAGTCTTGGTGTTGTTTTTGAAGTTTGTTTAGGACTTTATTTTTTTAGAAAAAACTATTTTTTAGGAGAATTGCAAATTACATTATTGCCATTAGAATTAATATAATTAAAGAATTATTTTAGTCCAATCAAAAATTGAAAGAAACATTCATATTTTTATAATAGTATAAATAGTATAGATAGTTAAGCTCCTAGTTTACACCCTAGTTACACAAACAAAGATAGTAGCTTCTTCTCAGCCTACCTACATAAGAAACTACTAATACTGTTGTTTTGAGTTGTCCTATGCTAGACATACTAAAGTACTTATCCACACAGGACCTAGTACAACTCATCTCTTCTACAATACAATGATTCATTAAATCACTCAACTAGCTACTACACTCAAGACTTGGACAGCTAAGTGAAAGAAACTTTTTAGGCTGCTCGACTTGAAGGCTTTTTCGTATTGTACTTGTGTCACTTTTGTTTGTATATTCACATGTAATCTTCTTCTCCTTAGCTCATTTTTATAAGCTTTAAAAAATTTGTCCATTGTACCTACTCCCTTTGTCTATTAGCACACTTCTCTGTTCTAATGTCAAGTTGTCTGGAGTAGCTTGTTCTTTTCATATTGACATCCTCTTTTAAAACTATCCATTTTCCCTTGAACTTTAGCCCTAAATAAGTATGAGGTGATGGTTGTGGGTTTAGCTCCTTATACACCGCATCAGTCTCATTTCGCTAAAGACCATTACCCCAGTAAGTCGTCTACTATTTACTTGAAGCCTTCCTTACTCCTCTATTAAGCTTGGTTCTTTAGCTAGATCAATCTAATCTCCTTTTGAATCTTGCCTCTCTCTGCCTGCTTGCACCTTCTTTCCCTTGAAGATCTTAGCCTCGCTAAGTCCTCTGCTTTGGTCTTAAACTCTATTGTCTCATTCCTTAAGCACTCTTCATTGATCTATTCATCAGCTCTGCCTGACTCCTCTATTTTGTCTTTGTTGGTTGATCTTCAATGCTCTAAAAATATCCTTTATAACTAATACCTAAACAAAATAGAAAAGTATAATAGTTTTGAGGGGTCTATCCTCATGTATCTTAACCATTATCAAAATCTATACACTATTTCACCTAACAATTCCTCTTTTTTTGATGATGAATGAACTCTTGAGAACAACAAAAACTATAAAGTTACAATTGAGGAAACTTACAACTGAAACTATGAGCTATTATTAATGTAGTCTTTGCTTTGCACCGTCTTCTACTTAAAGTCTTCTACTTTGCTTAGTTTTAGTCCTTTGCTTATTCCTTCTTTACCTTTTGGCATTTACTGTCTCATTTTGCCTGCTCCTACTAAACAACCCATCATGCCTTGTCTTTCTGGTGGTGGTGGAGGTGGTAATTTGCTATTATGTTGTTCTTTGGAGTGGCTTTTTTGCTAGGCCTTGTTCTATTTTCTTTCTTTGTATTATTCTAATATTTAACTAGATGATTGGGGAAATGACTTCTTTTGTTATTCTCATTCTTCTCCTTTTTTAGCATCAGGGGAAGATCTTAACAGTCAGTTGATATAGTCAAGGATCTCTTGGAGTTAAGTGGTCATATGCTGCACTTCTTTAACCAATCTATTAAATCTTTGGTCCTGCTTTTCAACCCACTTTAGAAGACTTTGCTAAGTTATGAAGGTTTCAGTCACTTGGTTAAGGATTGTCTCTTTGATGTTTGATGTGACTTTATTAGTGCTCAGCTATACTTTCTTCAGTTGAGTGGAGAAGGAAACTATTCTCCTTTGTGTTAAGTTTATAAGCAGCTTAATGTTTGGTCTCACTTCTTTATTGAACTCTTGAATAATTATCAAGGCTGAGTGTGTGGCAAGGTTGTTTTTTCTCATTATCTTTTGAACTTGTAGCATCCATAACTCGATGCTCAAGTTGTATCTCCTTCTATTTCTGAATTAGATCCTTCAACTTTAGGCTCATCTTCTTTTTCTTCTTTACTTTCTTGAACTGGTACTTTATCTTATCCTTTGGGTTCAGTGGAGTGAGGAACTTTTATCTTGAGATAATTCCTTCATGAACTCCTTCATTGCTTCTTCATTGGGTTCAGTTGGGTGCATCTCCTTTTTCAATTGGGTAAAGCTATTCATTTGGTTGCTCTGCAATGATTGAGTTCCTCAGCTGTTTAAGTTGTCTCCTCAACGGGTTGAGCTTCCTCAGTCTGTTAAGTTATCTCCTCTACTGGTTGAGCTTTTGGTTGGTCTTGAATTGGTGGAGTAACCTCTATTGTTGTCTTCTCAGCTATTTTCTCCAGCTTTTAGCTCCTCAACTGGTTGTACATCTAATTCTGTAGTACCTTGCTGGTTTTGTTGAGGTTGTTGCAGCTCCTACTTCTCTTTGATCATCATTTTTATCTTTATCCTCATCATTGTATTTGTTTTTAGGATGATCATCCTCAACTCTATGCTCTTTATGGGATTTATCATCATCTTCTTCTTGTCCACCTTCATCTGCTTCGCCTATGGCTATACTTGAGGGTCCTTCTTAAGTTTGGAGTTGAAATTCTTCAATCGGTACTGCAATTGAGTCAATTGCATTTCCAATTGGTTGATCTTGCTTTGTTAGTTGCCCCAATAATGATGGAGGCTCATCACTACTTTTTTCTTCCCAAACCTATTTCCTACAAAATGTCAGCAATAACATTTTGTGCGACAAGTTAGATATTTTACCTAGCTGACTGCTTTTGGTTCCCTTGAGCAGATACCTCAATCATCTGGACATCGGTAGGAGGTTGTAGCGCAGTGGTTGCCTCTATTAGATTTGCTTGTATCTCCATAGGTCATGTAGTGAATTTATTTTGATGTGGGATAAAAGGTACTTTAGTGAACTACTCTTCAGTTGCCTCTACTTGCATAGGGGCAACTTTTCCAATCATCTGCTCAGTTGACTCCTCTACAAGTTATGATGTAGACTCTTCTACTACTTGATTGATGACTCATTTGGATCTACTTCTGTTAACTCATCTGCTCATGTTGGCTTTCTATTTGTTGAGCTATAGGTTCTTATGTAACTTAAGCTATCAACTCTTCTGCAGTTTGGGTTGTTTGGCCTTTCACAATAATTGACTTGTCTACAACCTATGCTTGTTGTACAATTAGTTCTCTGTAGTTGGCTTGGCTCCGAACTAGTCTGTTTTGGTTTTTTCTTCTTAGTAAACTTGAGTACTCGGCCTTTCTTGTAGTAGAACTATGAACTTCACTATGGTTGTAGAATCTTCTGCCTACTTCTATGGGGTTCAACTGAGAGTGGCACCACTGTTGGTGGTTCCTCAGCTATAGTAGTCTCCACTGGGATGACTACACCTTCCCACGAGTTGTTGCATTCTCCTTGACTTGTTTAAAATAGAGCTCTATACTATTAAAAACTATTGATTTGAGCTCTAGATTGGTTAGTGGTGCCTGCTAAAATTGCTTTCTTTTGTTAGCAAATAGCCTACTAACTTACTTTTGTCTAGATCTTAGCACTCCCCTCCTCAGCATACTTCTCTTCAGTGAATCGTAGGCAATCTTACAATATGTCCACTTGAGTGCCCGTTTTTCCACATTTCCAAAGTCATTCCAGCATTTGAGCTCATTTGTAGTCATCTCCAGCCTAGCATTCCTCCTGAACAAAGACTGGGTTTGTTTATATAGGAAGCTTAGGTTGTTAACTTCATTCCAAATGGGTGCTAATTCAGCATCTAGAAGTTGATGTTGCGCTGGAGGTTTAATAGGTGATTCCTCAATCAGTACTGCCTTTTCTTGCTTTCACCTATGGGGCTTTCTTGATTTCGCCTTCTCTAAAATGTAGCTTGGGTGCTAGAGATTAAGCTATTGGTGTACTTAGCTTCTTCTTAAGTACTACTACATTCTTTTTCTTTGGAGTCCCCTGATCTGCTTTACTAGGTTTGTGCTGGGTTTTCTTTGATGGAACAATTGACTCCTTTGGTAGAGTCGGCTGATATCCTTCTCTTTTGAGGATAAATCTTCTAAGATTAGTCGCCTGTCGATTTTCTTGGGCTTCCTCTACTTTGGAGCTTTAGGTTCTTTAGCAACCGTTCTATTCTTTATGACATCTCAATTTTGGAGGCTATCTCAGCTGCTGCCTTGGCCATTTCTATCAAGTTAGTGACTGCACTTGTCTTCGTTGCTGCCTTCTTTGCCTTATACTCCTCTTGTCCCTTTTTCTCTACTTCAACTCTAGTTTCTTGTTCGACTTTCCATAGATTATTGGCCTTTTCAGTCATCCAAGGTTGCTATTCAGTAGTCTGTTGCTTCTTTTTTGTCTCTACCATCACCTGACGGTTCTTTTTTGTTGGGCTTGCATAATCATGGAACATTAATGCAGTAGAATTTAAAAAGTTAAAATATGCTTAAATTGAATTTAAACATGCATTCTCAGATTCATTGCGATCATTCATTTGCATTCTAAATTACTCACTTAAGAAAAGAAACATCAACTGCGAAATACCTGAATTATTTACACTCTGGTCGATAGCAATGTTTGAATGATTCAAATCATGGCCCTCGATTTGAAAGCTTGATTGCTTAAGGAATCATGTGTCTTCCTTCTACTGGTATTCACACCTCAGACAAGTCCACAGATTAAAATTCTGGCTAATGAATTTAATCCTTTGTTTTTGTTCTAGAATTTGAGAGTGCAACATTGATTCTTAAATCAACTAGTGATTAGAAGAATCCAAGTTGGTATCAAAAAGGGTGGAACCTTTTTGTGAAAAAAAAGATCAAGAATAAGAGAGAGAATGAGAGGGGAGAAAGCCCTAAAAATTCATCCCCATCTTGTATGTCTAAATACAAGATAGTTCAATCCTCATCCCACTAGGATTTGATATGTTTCCAAGCTTTTCGCTACTTCTTCCTTTCTTATCTTATCCCTTTCCATAAAAAAATAGGTGTCTTTGATTTCTTTTCTTATAAGACATAAAGTTTTAATTTGTTTCCGTCTAAGATATGAAGTCTTTTAAGTCTCTAATTAAAGGTCCCAATGGGCCTCTTTTACGAGCCCATTAGGCCTTGAACTTGCACTTTAATTGATCTCTATCATTTAATCAAGCCCAACTCAATTAATTAATTCAACCAATTAATTAAATGATTTCACAAGGCCTCTTAATCAAATTAAATCCAATTTAAATAATCATAATATTTAAATTAGTTAAATTTATTTAACTCCTTAAATTAATTTAGGCCCATTAGTTGATCCAATCAATTTAATTGATTTACTCCAAGAGAGCCTCAAATCATAATTAGGTCCAATTAAATAATCTTATTATTTAATTAAAAAAATAATTTAACTTTTTGAATTATTTTCAGTTCAAATTAATTAATCTCCATTAATTAAATCAATCATTCTAAATATAAGTGGGCTATCTAGATTTGTGTGTGACCCATTAAGTTTACAACTAAGATAGTAGTGGGTTTACAACTATTGCAACTCAAAAAATATATTTTGATTAATTAATCTAATTAATTAATCTGTCTTAAAATTAAGGAGTTAATTCTAGGAACATCACAAGTCAAGGGAATCCCCTAGCAGTGTGTCTTGACTATCTAGTCTTAGATGAATTACAAGTGAACCTATTTCAGTTACGAGTACCATGCAAGTCTAGTCTTTCCGTCAACTACTCTCCCAATTAGGTCTAGGACATGGATTAATAGTCGAAACCTTAATTAACTTAATAACTATGATTATATTCCTAGTCACTTTGACTCATGATGAATCATTAAAAAATCTCGTCTAATATTCATCCTATTTTGACCTAAGACTTGTGAGTCAAGGATTGTAAAATGCATAGGAGATTTATCTATTATGCTAGAAAGGTGATGAATCCTTTGTTGGCCACTCATTAACCTCCATAGATGAAGATCATACTTCTAATATAAACCTCTTGTGATTGTCTTGTAATTGAGAAATACAACAAAATGCATGTTATTGTGCACAAGATTACCATTGTGCCTCAAATTAATGTACTAATTCATGCACTATCATAATTAAAAAATTCTCATTCGACAAACATCATTTCCAATTGACAATTTCCCACAGGGCTGTTTGGTGTAAGCATTCCCTAATAAGCACCCACATTAGTGTCTCCTTGCCCATCGACACTTATGAAATGAGACATCTACCTTTTAATCATGCATCATGTGCGTAAGTATAACAGGCTTATTGATGCCACATCTCAATGAACCCTCGACTCGAAACTAACTTAAGACCAAAGATATAGAGGTATATTTCATGATTACCATTATATGCGCAACCATCCCTATAGCTATGTATGGTCTAAAGATTTTATCTAATTTCTCAAGTGCAATTAAAGATAAAAAAGTGTCAGTTTTATTGATATATTTTGAATAAGATTGTCTATTATATAAGTATACAACCAACTAGTATTTGGCATGTCGGGCACTACTTTAACAATCTCCAACTTATCCTAGAGCCAATTATCTAGTATCTTTCTATTATTTAAGTTGTATCTACCAATAATTACTCAAATCCAATGATATCATTTCATTTATGTGTTTGGATTTATAATTAGATCTTATCTCTTTTTACTTGTGCAACAACCCTGTTGTTATCATAGTAGATAAGTACTAACTTAACAACAGATACAACTACTCCAACCCTTGAAGAAGTTCCTTATTAAAACACATTTCTTCACAGTATCGCATGTAATGATGTATTCAACCTCAACGGTGGAATCCACGGTCGTCTCCTGCTTGGAACTCCTTCCAGCTGACCACCCATGTTTTAAGATGAACAAGTTTCTAGGCATAGACTTCAAGTTATCCTCATTGGACTAAAAAACTAGATGCAACATTCCAACTTCAGTTCTCCAAGAAGAAATCTTCAGTGCCTTATAAGCATTTAAAAGATCTTCTATATGACTTTCGATGCTTTTCATTAGAAGAAGACCGATATGTGGTCTTAACACTAAGAGTTTTGTGATATCACATCTCATACATAGATTCTCATACATTATACTTCATATAGAGGATACATAAAGTATGTGAGTCATTCTTTTCTGTTTTTTTCTAGAAGTCTTTGGGGACATAGGCTTTGAAAAAGAAAAATTATTACTCATAGGCAAGAACCTGTTGGGTTTGTGCAGTCCCAGAAAATATATATACAACAGAATTTAAAAATTTTCCATAATAAAAACAAACATTACATCATATGTAATTAAAAATAGATCCCAAAACCTTTTTGCGATTACTCAGTTGTGTGTTTTATGATACTTAAAGCAAGAAGTTTCAGAAACTCTTACCTTGATTTGCACTCCGATGGATGAAAATGCAAGAAATGATTCAAATCATTTTCTTTCCACATACTCCTTTGCGAATCTTGAATCTGTCCATGAACTGATTTCGTGAATCTTGATTTCAAACCCCTTGTGTTGGAAATGGTTTGCTTAGAGTCCCAAGTGTTACCTCTCTAAGCGTATCCGCACGTTGGAAATTTCTATACCAATTGAATCCATACTAGTAGATTGAAAAGGCCTTATTATACTCTAGAATGTGTGGAGTTCAATATATAATTCAATTGTTGAATAGAAGAATTGACCCATGATCAAAAGGTGGAATCTTTTGACGGAAGAAATGAATCAAGGAGGGAGAAGGGGGGCGGTTTTTTTTTCCTTGTGTTGGCCAATTTTTGGAACCTTTTTTCTTTTAATTTCGGCCACAAGAGAGAGTCCTCTTATAGGACTCCTCCAATCCTAGCCCACTAGGTTTTTACATGCTCATTTCCTCATTTGATTCCTTCTTTCCAACAAACTTTAAGACATATTTATTTCTTGTAATTAAACTTCCTAATAGGCTTCATACGAGCCCTTTATCTTGGGCTTGGACTTCAATCAATTTAATTAAGTCTAATTAATTAATCCCCATTAATTAAATAAGCCTAACTTAATTAATTGATCCAATCAATTAATTAATTAATTTATTTTTCTTAGGCTTTCTAATCATAGTAGAACCTATTAAATAATTTCATTATTTAATATGCCCAATTTAATTAATTGATCATCATATGTAGGACTTCTAATCATGTTAGGTCTAATTAAACAGCCATATTATTTAATCAGATAAATTACTTCAACTCCTCAAATTAATTTATACCCTACTTAATTGATCATATCAATTAATTAATTAGCTTTACACGGGCTCCCTAATCTTGTTAGGTTCAATTGAATTATTTAATTAGATAAATTGATTTAACTCCTTAGATCAATTTTGAGCCCCAAATTAATTAATCTCCAATAATTAATTTGATCCAACCCTTGAATATGTTCCTAGTTAGAAGTGTACTCTTTTCAACTTAGTGTGTGACCACTTAAGTTCACTCTAAACTAGCCGTAGGCTCACAACTCTTGCGACTTAGTTGAATAATTAATTATTTTGATTAATTAATCCTCTTGGAATTAACCCATTAATTCCATGAACCCATAAGTCATGGAAAGTACCTAACTGTTTATTATGACTCCTAGTTTTAGGTGAAGGTGTGAACCTATTCAAAATATAAATACCATACAAGTACGGTCTTTTCGTCATCTAATCTCCCGATTGAGTTTAGGGCATAGATTATTAATCAAAACCCAAATAGCTCAATAACTATGTTTCCATTCCTAGTAGCTTAACTCAATGATGAATAATTAGAAAACCCCACGTATAATTTTCATCCAACCTTGGCCAAGGATTTTAGAGTCAGGTACAGTGGAATATCTAGAAGATTCATCTATTCATCTAGATAGTTGATAGATCCTTTCTTAGCCACTCATTAACCTCTATACATGAAAATATTACATCTAACATAAACCCCTTGTGATTGTCATGCAATCGAAAACTACATCAAGGTGAAACATGTCATTTACAAGGTTACCATGGTGCCTCAAGTCCAAGGACTAATTCTTGCACTATCTTTATAAGAAAATTCTCATTTGACAATAGAATATTTCCAATTTGAAATTTTCAGTTGGGGTAGTTTAGTGTACTTGTTCCCAAACAAGCACCTACATACATGCACTAATATGACCACACAATACTCACAAAATAAGACATCCTCCTTTCGAGCTTGCATCATATGCGCAAGTCTTAGTGGGATCATTTATGTCCTATCTCATTGATCCTTTACTTGGAATATTTTAAAACTACAGCTTTGGAGGCATATTCTATGATCGCCATCATATGCATGACATCGCCCTTTAGCTATATGTGATCTAGGGACTTCATCTAATTCTTATGATCAATTTAAGATGAAGATTGTCATTTCAATAATATTAATATGAATAAGATTGATTCACAAGAGAATAAGAACGACTAATCAATTAGTTTGTCGGCCACTACTTTAACAATCTCTCATTTGCCCTAAAGATAATTGCGCTCGTATTAAGGCCCATCTTCCTTAAGATATCCTTCAAATACTTATCTCAGGGTTAAATTAGTCAATTTGCTGTATTTTCTGTCGAGTCAAATCTTTCCACACTAATGTTGCCTTTACCAACAATTTTCAAAATCATGGTATCGCTAATCTATTTCTATTTAGATCCTTTGACAAGACCTTTGCTTATCTATTTGTGCAAAGCCCCCATTATTATCACAATATCCAGTACTCAATCAACAATGATTGAAACTACAGTATCTACTTGGATTAAGTTCCCTATCTAAACAGTCTTTTTTTGCAGTATGCAATGATGTATTCAACCACGGTGGTGGAATCCATGGATGTTACAAGCTTGGAACTCTTTGCAGCTAACTGTCCCACTATTTAAGATGAATACGAGTTTAGGCATAGACTTTAAGTTATCTACTTTGGACTAAAAACTAGATAAAGCATCTTAGTTTCAATTTTCCATAACCATACTCTAAGAAGAATCCTTAGTACTTCCTAAGTACTAAAGATCTTCTCTACGGATTCTAATACTTTTCGCATCGAATTAACTAATATATGCTCATGACACTCAAAGCATTTTTTATATCAAATCTTGTACATAGATTTGCATATTTTATACTTTCTATCAATGATGCAAAAAATATGTAAGTCATTGTTTCTCTTTCTTTCATAAATCCTTGGGGATGTGGACTTCAAAAAAGAAATCCTATGAATTAAAAACAAGAATCTCTCCTAGGATTCTTTCATACTAAACACTTTTAGAATCTAATTTATATATTTAGATTTAGAATAGTCTAAGCATCCATTCAGATCTATGTCCATAAATCTCAATCCCCAATCCCTAGGATGCTTATCCCAAATCTCTCTTGGAGAACTTTGTAGATGACAAGTCTCAATTGATGCAACATTCCTAGATCATCCCTATGAGTAGGATGTCATCAACATAAAATATAACAATCGTCACCATGCTCCCGCTAACCCTCTTATACACACTTGGTCATTCGTATTCCTAAGGGAATCAAACTATTTATTTGACTTAGTAATTCAAATATTCCATCTTTAGGAAATTTATTTGAGTCCTTAACGGATCTCCTAAGCTTGCAAACATTTTGCTTGCTTCTATTTGATATAAAGGTCTCAAGCCACTTAACTTATATCCCATTCTCAATACCCCTATTGAGAAAGGCAATCTTCATATCCCTTTGCCATATCTAATAGTCGTAATATGTAGATATAACCAACATGATCCGAATAGACTTTAGCATCACATGTGGTAAAAGGTATCCACAATAGTCAACACCTTGACTTTGAGCATAACACTTTGCTACCAGTAGTGCCTTTATAGGTCATCACTTCCCTATGTTCTCCAATTTTATATTTGCATACCCATTTACAGCTAATAAGAACCATTCCCATAAATGCGCTCACCAAGGTCAAACTTTGTTGGAGTACATGGAGTCAATTTTAAATTACATGGCATTTCTCCATCTTTCTAAATTGATGTCATACATCAATACTCCTTAGTTGCAATAATATTCAAAAAAGATATTCTTCTTCCTATTCTCTAGCAAGAGACTCTTATTGTATAAGTGGTTCAGAGATCTTTTCAGATCTCCTTGGAGGTTGTGTACTAGAAGTTTTAGTAATTTGTTTATGCACCATTGCCACTTGTGAGACAAACTGTGGTTTTTGAATTCCTTCAACTCTATGATCTTTTCATTTCTATCTAATAGAAATTTCTTCTTCTCAAAAAGGTGGCGTCCCCAGAAAACAAACTTCTATATTCTTAGGGATCATATAAATTATATCAATTAGATTTCTTTAGATACCCCACAAATTTTCATAAATTAGATTCACATCCAACTTATCTCCCACTAACTGCTTTAAAGAAGTAGGCCCCTTCACACTCTTAGGTATATTTATAAGGGGTTTTAGCTACATCATATCCCATATGATGTTTTTGGACACCAACTTAAATGACATTCTTACTTGATAAAAATATCGTCAATTCTAAGGTGAATTCCCAAAATGAAGGAGGATATAGATAAAACTCAACATGGATTCACAATTTAATTCTCCATTGGATAATCAAAGAACTTACCACCTTAGTATTCTCGTCCTTGATAAAATTGATGGATTTAATACTTTGGTCAGCTTAATTCTCTACTTCATATCTAAATTCTTAGAACCCTTCAAAGGATCTTAAAATAATGAAGTAAGAATAGTTCGCTTGTACACTAACACTTAGTGGACTACTTACGTTCCTTTGGGTCAAATCTAAAGGAGTGGTTTGCTCCATTGTCCTATAAATGGTGATTTGGTCATCTTTTCCTTGAGACAAGACTTACAATTCGGCATCTCATGCAAGTCTAAGAGGTCAAGCAAATGTGCCATCTTGTGAACAAGACAAATAATTAATATTATCCTAATTCTATCCAGAGTTGAGCGGATCATTCTTATAGCTAATAAAGCAACTCTTGCTTTAATCTCAAGCTTAAGGATCGTCTTTTGTCATAGTCTCTATTTTCTTGTCATCCTCTGCAACCCCTTGTAGAGTTGGAATCATATTTGGTATCCAATAACTAAAAAAATTATCAACTTTAATGGTTGATATCAACAAAGTGTAAACTTGAATTAGAATCCTTTCTAATTCAAGTAAGCAGGTCAATATTTGCGCTTTCTCTTTCTATGTCCTAAATATCCGCAATGGTGATAAATATCTATCCTTTCAAATATATTAGCCAGTAAGTTTGTTTGTGCGTCTAAATTATCTTAAGTGGAATTACTAGAGATAAATATTATCCTATACGAGGTAGAAAATTTAGCATTAATTCTATTTAATATGCATTTATGATTTAGTCTTTAATCATAAATGTCTTCTACTATTTTTGTTGAAATCTCATCACTCTCTGTATGGAAATTCGGAAAGTCCAATTTCCTAGTGGGTTTGAGGTCCAATTAGCCTTGTCATACACCCAATTTTATGAGCACATATGATAAAATTAAAAACTAGCTAACAACATTAACAATTGCATCCCATGCAACCCTCAAGCTATTTTGTCTTACCTCTTCCCATACATCCTAATTTTATGAGCCCATATGGTACTAAGTATGAAATGTTACCCATCAAATATCCATGTGAGTAAAACAACTAAAGTATATCCCATGACTTGTGGCTAATACCGTTAGCCCTCCTACTATACGGGCATCACCATGCTAGTAGTTGTCATAGCTATTATCTCTACTTAGCATATCCCACAACTCGTGGCCAATGGATTAAGCGTGACAGCTTTTCACACGGCAACTACATTTGATGGAAGGCATGGATGATTGGGTCCCACCTAATATTATCCATTCACGCTTGATATCGAACTATCAAGGTTCTTATCTTGAAATATTTTCAAGTAAGGGTCTTACTAGATTAAAATTATGCAAGATCTCATCGTTTTCTTATCTTGTTTATTTATTATTCACTATCCTAACGATGCCAAACATACATCATAAGGAAATATTAAATAATATAGCATGCATCACATACAAACTAAAATAAATAGATGATTACAAGCCTTTAATCCTATGTAATCCACTCGAGCTAAAGTGGATCAAGGTTAATCTATGGGTGCTACACTTTAAGGTTGCAAATCTAAATACGGGTTGTATTAAGTAATAAATTTATCAGGAGTTTGAGGTCGATCCACAGAAAAGTTGTTTGAAGTTTTTGGGTCTATTTTTTTTTAAAAGATGTGTTGAATGTGGTTTAGATTATAAAGAAACATTTATGCTATAACTAAGAAATCAAAGTAATAAAAGTACTGAATATTAGGGATCTACTCTTGAGTTTTGAATAGAGGAATATTATTTATTCTTTTTACCTCTTTTAAATATCACTATTGGAATTCATACATAATGAAGGTTACAATGGTAAGATGTTATCAAATAACTCATGCATTAAGTCAATCATAATATTGTCTTACTATTTGAAAATTTTCTCTTAACACCAATACTTATTTATGGGATCAAGTATTTATGAACACCTTTGTCTACAACAAATCAAGGTTTCACGTTAGTAGTCGATGGAGTAGAACCGTACAATAAGTTAAATAAACCAAAGTATTCGTTATGTCATTGGTAATACATAAATCAAGAATCACCACAAAACAAGAAGGTTTTAACACCAATACTTGTTTATGAAATCAAATATTTATGCACACATTTGTCTATAACAAATCGAGGTTTAACGTCAACAGTCGGTGGGGTAGACCCTTATAATAAGGTAAATGAACCCGAGTATTTGTTGTGTTATTGGTGATACATAAATCAAGAATCACCATAAGACAATGAGAGTTTCAATCAAAAAATAAAACAACAATACAATACACCTGAATATTATGTACCTTTATAATTGTTTATTTTCCTCCATCAAGAGGTTCACCCTTTCTCCTTAGCTAAATGAAATTTAAAAAGATATAATAAAAGTAGAAAAGTCTAAAAATAAAAAAGAAACTAGAGAATACATTTTTATTACTACTAGAAAACTTAGTCTCAAGAAAGACAACAATAAAACTTTATTTCCCCCCAAAGGTTTTTGTGTCTCTTGAATGTCGTCCAAGAGGCCCTATTTATAGTAGAAGAGTGTCTAAATTGGCATCTTCAAATTGATAGACTTAGGTAAAAATGGCCATTTTCTTCTAGTTGTGATGTTTCTTTGATTCAATGAATATTATCTCCCAATTTGCTCACAAAACGTGTTGTCTTCTTTGATTTTATTTTGGTTCTTTTTGATCTATTTTTGTTCATTGATTCCCTAACATAAAATATTAATAAAAAATATAATATTAACAAAATTAAAACAAAAAAAGTATAAATGATTTGATACAAAAATATGTCAAAATATGCACTTATCGAATCCCCCCACACTTGACCCTTGCTTATCCTCAAGCAAACCTAAACAATCCTAAACTAATCCATTTTCATAGAAAATCACGATTGTATTTAGCATATGTAACAAGCTTTTAAACCCCTATGTGGCCAACAGAGGATGAGTTATAATCTCAGTGGTGATACCCATAAATACCTATGATAACTAACTTCCAACCATTATCCTCAAGAAGCAACAAAGAAATATGAAAATGAAATCAAACAAGTATTGAATAAAACCTTTTTCTACAGCTTGATCTACAAAAAACTAATAAACAAGGACCTTTAATATCAGATTCCCAAGACTATAACGCTCATATTTATTTCGGAAGTGATTCCATAAATTAAGAATTGTATGATGTACTAATCCACAAGAATGTGCCTCAAAAGTTAATCAAATATCATCTAGAGATTCCTTACTCAGTCCATCCTTAATGAATTGAATTTTATCTTTTCAATATTTGAAAACTACAAACTTTTTCATCTTGCACATATATAATTTTCTTTAATTTTCTAAGTTCCCTGACCTCGACTTTTCTTGTTAAACTAGCAATCCTAGCATTTAGATCATTTTCTTGGCTAAGGTAATATTTTTATTTATTACTATTAGCAATGTTAGATCTAATAGAACATTCAAAAGAATTAACACTATGCCATAATTGAGAGTTTTTTGCCAAATGCTCTAGATATTCTAGGGCTTCATTAGGTTTTTTATCAAGAAATTTACCATTACATATTGTTTCAACAAATTATTTTGTTTCAGGAGTTAAACCTTCATTAAAAAAACTAATTAAGTGCTATTTTTCAAAACTATGATGTGGGCATGAATTTAACAGATCTTTAAATCTTCCCAACATTGAAAAAAAGCTTTATTAGAAATTTGAGAAAAAAATAGATTTGTCTTTTCAAAGCAATAGTTTTATGAATTGAAAATCACATTTTCAAAAATTCAGCTTGCATTTCTTGCCAAGTGTCAACTGAACTAGGTTTTAAAGAGTTAAACCAAGTTTTTACTTTATCTTTTAAAGAAAGAGGAAATAATTTGAGCTTAACAATCTCATTTATACAATTTTGGTCTTCAAAAATAGTACATACTTCATCAAATTTTTTCAAATACAGGTAAGGGCTTTTAGAGTGTAAACTATAGACATTAGAAAGTAAAGGGATCATACCTGACTTGAATTAAAAGTTATTTGCATTGAGAGGAAAAATAAAACAAGAATGACAAGAATTTTGAGAAGCTTGTAAGTAATAATGTATGGTACGCATCTGTTGATTCTCATTTTCATACTCGACAATTTTATTTTCAACCATAGTGGAAGTGTGTGGGGTGACTCAAATAAATTTCAAATAAAGTTTTAAAATTATTTCTAACTAAACGATGAGAATTTGATGAAGTATGTGCCATTTTTTATGATCAAACTTGTAAAAATGAGATTGTTGAACTCAAATTATTTCATTTTTCTTTAAAAGATAAAGTAAAATCTTGACTTAACTCTTTAAAACCTAGGATAATTGATACTTGACAATAAATGCAAGCTGAACTTTTGAAAAAGTTCTTTCGAACTCATAAAACTAATGCTTTTAAAAGAAAAATCTATTTTTTTTTCTTAAAATCCTAATGTGGCTTTCTTCCAATATTGGAAAAGATTTAAAGGTAAGTTTAATGAAAGTGAGTTTGAAAATGGCGAAAAAGAAAAATACTCACCTCAGCTCATTTTCCTTAAAGATTGCAATCAAATCAGAAAGTGAACTCAAATTCTGAAATTTTTGAAGTTTTTAAACAAGTCATGATTAATATTCCATTTTTGGATACAATCAAACAAGTTCCACCTTATGCATTTTTTTTAAAGATTTGTGTACAATCAAAAGAAAACATCATGCATAAAAAAGGCATTTTTAACTGAAAGTATTAGTTCAATCATTCAACAATTTACTCCACCCAAATATAAAGATCCAAGTTGTCCAATCATTTCATATACCATAGGAAACACTAGAATAGAGCATGATTTACTTGATCTTGGTGCTAGTGTAAATCTTCTATCTTTCATAGTTTATGAATAGTTAAGTTTGGAAGAACCTAAAAAAACTTTCGTTGTACTCTAACTAGCTGATCGTTTTATTAAAGTTCCAAAGGGAGTAGTAGAAGATTTGTTGGTACAAATTGATAAGTTTTACTTTTCAGTATATTTCATTATTTTGGACACAGAGCCTGTTGCACATACATATACACAGATTCCTATCATTTTGGATTGTCCTTTTCTTACAACTTCAAATGCTTTAATTAATTATATGAATGGTATTTTGAAGTTATCTTTTGAAAATATGACTTTGGAACTAAATGTGTTTAATACTTGTAAGCAGCCTGTAGAAGATGTTGAAGTATAAGAAGTGCAATCAATTGAGAAACTAGTTCACGAACATTTTATTATCACTAGTTCCTTTAATCCTCTGGAAATTTGTTTTGAAAATAAAGTATTTGTAAAGAGACACATTCTAATACTCTTTTGAATGTTAACAGGTACAAGAAAAATATTTTTGGAAACCAACTTTTGTAGAACTTTCATCATCAAGAGTACAATCGTGATTGATTTTAAACATTTGTCATTTGATTTGAAATACTCATTTTTGGGTGAGAATAAAACTTTTTTGGTAATATTTTTTTTCAAACTTGATGCGTCTCGAGAAGGTAAGTTTATCAAAACTCTGAAAATGCATAAGAATGCTTTAGGATGGACCATTGATGACATTAAATGTATTAATCTTTTAACTTGCAACATAATATATATTTAGAGGAAATTGTTAAACCTTCTATAGAGATGCAACAAAGGTTAAATTCTAATATGAAATGGGTGAGTCTTACTCAAGTTGTACCTAAGAAATCCAAAGTTACTATAGTCAAGAATGAAAATAATGAATTAATTCCAACTAAAACTGTTACTAGTTAGCAAATGTGCAATGACTATAGAAAATCAAATATCATAAAATATCATTTTCCATTACCCTTTATAAATCAAATATTAGAAAGAATTGTGGGACATGCACTTCACTTAAAGATCAAGATAAAACCACTTTTACATGTCCTTTTGATACTTTTGCATATCAAAAGTTATCTTTTAGATTATGTAATGCACTAGCTATATTCCAATGATGCATGCTTAGTATTTTTAGTGACATGGTTGAATATTTTCTTGAAGTCTTCATATTTTTCTATTTTTGGTAATTTATTTGATGATTGTTTGTCTAATTTAGAAAAGATTTTGATCAGGTGTGAAGAAAAGAATCTTGTACTCAATTGGGAGAAATGTCATTTCATGGTAACAACTGGTATTGTCTTTGGACACATTATTTCATCAAAAGGTATTAAAGTAGACAAATCTAAAATCGAATTAATTGCTAATTTGCCAATACCAAAGACTGTGAAGGAGGTAAGATTATTTTTAGGACATGCTGGTTTTCATAGAAGATTTATCAAAAATATTAGTATAATATCTAAATATTTGTGTAATCTTCTAACAAAAGATATATTTTTGAATTGATTGAAAATTATGAAAACACTTTTGTTAAGCTTAAAAGCGTGCTTACATCTGCTCTAATCATACAACCTTCAGATTGGACTTTACCTTTTGAAATAATGTGTGATGCCATCTATTAAAATCAATACCACAACAATCAAATTAATCACTAAGATAGAGTGTAGTGGCATCATGTTTCGCTTTGAAATGGATCCTAACTCTTGACAATTTTAACAACTTTTGTAAAAAGTGTAAATATCTTTGAAAAGAGATGGTCAATAGCAAAATGTTTGCAGTAGTTTTCTCTATCGAAAAGTGAACATCACATACTCCTAAATGACAAAATTTAAGAATATCACTTTTCTCATTGTCAGACACGTAACTCTAAAAGATAAGGACAATATTTGGATAGGTATGGATCATCCCAAAAAAAAGTTTTTTACCTCGATCCAAAATTATTTTTTATCTTGGGAATTCTAATACGGTGGTATCTTTCCTGTCACAAGAAAATTAACAATGTTTGCAAACCAAAGTAAAACAGAAATATTGAATAGTTGTTCATAAAGGAAAGTGTTATTAATCGGTATGGTTTGAAATAAATCATAACAAACAAGTCTCGACAAATAATCAACCACCATATTCTCTACTTTTTTCTTATCTCAAATAGTAATACTGAATCTTGGGGTAAGAGAATCCACCTAATTAGTCTGGTTTGACATATTTTTCTAACAAAAGATATTTCAAAGTTGTGTGATCATTGAAAACAACAATTGATGAGTCAACCAGATAAGATCTAAATTTGTCCAATGCAAAAACTACAACAAGTAATTCTTTTTTAGTGGTTGAATAATTCAATTGAGCATTATTCATTCTATTATCATTTGGTTTTATTTATATATTGGTCACCATAGATTGTGTCTCAAAATGGATCGAAGTAATTCCCTATCGAAACAATGATTACAAAATAGTGATAAATTTTTTGAAAGAAAATATTTTAAGTCAATTTGAAATTACTCAATTCATTATCTGTGACGGGGAAAAAATATTTGTAACAAAGTTTTTGAAACTATAATGAGAAAATATGGAATCATACATAAAGTTGCAACCCCTTATCACTCTAAGATAATTGGGCAAGTTAAACTTGCAACTAGAGAGATAAAATAAATTTAAAAAAAATAGTTAACCTAAATCATAAAGATTAATCTCTTAGATTTACTGATACACTTTCGGCATATAGATCTGCTTTCAAAACCTCATTAGGTATGTTTCCTTGTAAGATAGTTTATGGAAAACCTTGTTATTTATTTCTTGTACTTGAACATAAAGCTTATTAGGCAATCAAAATGTTTAACTTCAACCTTGATCAAGCTTAAAAATTGCGCAAATTATAAATTAATACACTTGAAAATTCAGAAATAATGTATATGAGAGTTCTATCATTCACAAAGCAAGAATCAAAGAATTTCATGATAATAAAATTTAAAAAAAAATATTTGAGGTTGGTCAAAAAGTTTTGCTTTATAATTCTCTATTGCATTTATTTCCTAGAAAATTGAGATCATGGTGGAGTGGTCATTTTGTTGTAAAAAAGGTATATCCTTATGGAGCGATTGACATTGAGAATCCTACAAATGGTAATGTATTTAAAGTAAATGGACAAAGATTAAAAAGATTTCTAGAGAAATAATTTTCATAGGAGGAAGTTCTTTTTTTTCTAACTCTTGTTATGATTAGTGTGTGTGTGTGTGTATTACATATTTTCCTCTAACTTTGTTAGTTTTGTAAGCTTTTTTTTTTTTGGTTAAGTGGCGGATAATGGTACTCCATGGTTATTGAAGTTTGACTTATCAGTTTTCCAAACAACTGAAATCTCTATGAAAAGTTTCTTTCTTTTTCTTTTTTTCTTTTCTTATTCGTTTAAAAATGGATGAAGTTCTTCTAAATCTCAATAAGCAATTTTTTTTTCTTCCTAAAAATGCAATTTTAAAAATTTATAAAACTAGAATTAAAAGATTAAGGATGCTTATGTACAAGGGCATCCCATAGGACATACGATGGATAATTGAAGCAAATATAAGAGTAGCAGGTGAGTTTTAAAAAAAATTTCAAACTTACTTACTAGATACATTCTTGGTTTAGGTAAAAGAACATATTGAAAAAATCAAATGGTAAAAAAAATACAAGTTTGTCATAAATATGTTCAATGGACTTGCAACACAAAGTGCTTTTTTTTAGGAATGGTTTCTAAAAATCAAGAAGATAAAATTCAATTCATTATAGATGGATTGAGTAAGGAGTTTCTAGATGACATTCTATTGACTCTTGAGATGCATTCATGTGGATTAGTACATGCAATTCTTGATTTATGGATACACTTTTGGGATGAACATGAGTATTATAGTTTGGGAATCTGACATTAAAAGACGAAGTTTGCCAGTTTATAAGAAAATTGGATAGAAAGATTATCCTCGACCTATAGACGGCGTTTAAATTGTTACTGAACGTAAAACCAGAGAAAGTTGTGAGCCACAATCACAACTATATGTATATTCACATGTAAGTAGCTAATTTTCAAATTTTATGTCCTTATTTTCAACTTTCTGACAAATGCAATAAATGCATTCCCAGTTGACACATTAATAAATAGCACCATACTTACTCTATTTTTGCACAACTGACTTTCAAAATAAAAAAAAAGAAAAAAAATAAAAGTCTCTTCTACTCGCAAGTTCAACTGTATTTGTATCTTTTGTGGAACCAATCCAGGAAAAAATGATGAGTTTATAGAGGCAGACAATAACCTTGGTAGAACTTTAGTCGAAAGAAAAATTCATTTAGTGTATGGAAGAATCAGCCTGGGGTTAATGGGGAGTGTTGCTACTTTTGCTCATGTAGGAGAAGTCAAGGTCTTAGGAGTTATTCCAAAATTTTTAATAGTACAGAACATCACATGTATGACCACTGGATATGAGATAAAAGTGTCATATATTCAGGACAGAATGCCTAATATGTTAAACAATGCGGACGCATTCATCACCCTACCTAGTGGTTTTGGAATACTAGAGGAGTTATTTCAAGTTGTCTCAGACACAACTCAACATTCACCAAAAACCTATAAGTATTCTTAATGTTAATGATTTCTTTAATGATTTGCTATATTTTGTAGATCTTACTTTAGAAAATGGTTTTATTGCACTGTCTACAAGATAAATCCTCATTCTGCTCCAAAACCACACCAACTGATTGATCAACTTCTAGCTATGTGCCAGAACTTGATCCAACTTTGGCTCATGTGGAATGGTCCAATAAGGATACTGGTCAAAAACTCAAAATGAATTTGACTCTCAACTTGTGAAATTTATCATTAATGGTTTCAACTAATAGTATGAATATTGTGTTGTTTCTGTTTTATTTTATGATAAGTCAAAGTTTCAATTATATCTTATAAACTCTACTTTCTTATCTATTTTCAACATTGGGGATAGTATCTCGATTAGGTTGGGGAAGTGGATAACTGATATCATGACTTGTGTGTTCAATATGTGTATTTCTAGTTTTTCTTAAAAAAAAAAAATAAAAAAAAATAAAAAAATAATTTAAAATTATTTTTTTTTGTGTAAGTTGAAACCATGAGAA
This sequence comes from Paulownia fortunei, assembly GCA_019321725.1. Lineage (NCBI taxonomy): Eukaryota > Viridiplantae > Streptophyta > Magnoliopsida > Lamiales > Paulowniaceae > Paulownia > Paulownia fortunei. The sequence continues at coordinate 11,593,548 of CM033115.1, read as the reverse complement.
AGGGTGGCAAAGTAAAAGGTAACTTTAACACTTTTGAGACGTACCCTAACTTTTTTTTTTGCATTAATTATTTTTTAGTCATAGATGTTCTTCCAACTTCAATGATTAAAATTAAGCATGAATAATGTGATTTGATTGATGATGGTTGTTGTTTTAGACTTTGATATTATTCTTTGGTTGATATATTTTTGTGATAATTGTACTCAAATCTTTTTGCACAAATAGTTATGTAATCGGTGTGAAGAAAAGCATGTCAAAATAGGTAGTTTTCATGCCCTTATTTTAATCATCACTTGGATTTTCAACATTAGGGGTTAAATGTTAAAACTTTTTCTTTTGGTTTGTCGAGCCAAACGATTGATTTAGCACCACTTGAAAAATGATTAAGGCATTAGGCTTTCTAACCATGGTCAAATTAGTTTGTTCCCTATGTGATGTTCTAAGAAAATATCCCCCATAGTGAGCCACTTGGAGCCTTTCAATGAATAAGCTTTTTTATGTGGTAATCATATCTTCTTACCTAACCTAAATTATTATTTTCCTACTATTATCTTAAAAACAATTTGGAGCTTAAGAGACATTCCATTGACAAGGTGGGTTTGCAAAAGAAATTTAGATTGGTATAAAAGATAAGTGTAGGGGAGTTAAAACAAAAAACAAAAAACAAAAAACAAAAAGTTGTAAAGTGTTGAATGAAAATATTGCGAGTTGCAACTAAAAATAGGATATTGCAAAGTTAGTAAGAATGATGAAGAGGAGTCCAACTCAATAACAATAAGCCAAGTGTTGAAACTCGTTGATTATGAGAATTATTCATTAATGAACTTTATGTCTCTAATCTCATAAAGTTTTTAGAACCTTTGTTGCATCCTATCCTTTCATTTCTTAGCCATATCACTACTTTTTTGCCCCATTACAACCTTTGTTGAAAACCTTTTGATTTTGTGTGGTGTCTTCAGTGTAGTGGAGATTTGTACCAAATGAAAAAGCCTATGATGTTTAACCCTTCAGCTAGAGATTGAGAGATGATTTTTGTGAGGTTTTATAATAATTCACTTGTTTAAAGCATGTATGCTTTCTTCACTGTTGATATTAGTTATTCACACATACTTGGGTATGATTATTGTAGAAATGTATCGACTTTTGAATGACTAATGGTTAGATTTAACACTTGTTTGATTTTATTTGTATATTACTTTGTTGCTGCCTAAGAATAATGATCGGAAGTTAGTTATCATAGGTATTTATGTGTATCACTGCTGGAAGCCCTTACGAGATTATGACTCATCCTCTATGGGCCACTTAGGTGTTTAAAGATTTGTTGCATATGCTAAATGCAATCGTAATCTCCTACGAAAGTGAATTCATTTAAGTTTATTTTAGATTTGCTCGAGGACGAGCAAGTGTTAAGTGTGAGGGAATTTGATAAGTATTTTTATATATTTTTCTTTATATTTTTCTTGCTTTGTTTTTATTAATATTATATTTTTATTAATGCTTTATGTTTTTATAGGAATTTGGGAATCATTGGACAAAAAAAGATCAAAAAGAGCCAAAATAAAACTAAATAAAACAATATGTTTCGTGAGAAAATTGAAAGATAATATTTCTTTAGAATAAAGAAGCATTATAATTAGAACAAAAGTGTCATTTTTTCCTAAGTCCATTATGTGTAGATCAAAATATATTTAAGAAACACTTAAATTTTGCAAGTGATTGTTCCAAATTAACATGTTTTCAAACTTATACAGTTTTTATATTTTGGGCATAACTCTATACTCAAAAGTCCTATGGATTTGAATCTTATTCTATTTGAAAGGCAAGAGATAGAGCTACAACTTTTTAATTGAAAGCTCAACCCAATTCAACTTGATAAGAGCAAAAGATTCGTCCAAATATGTATATTAGAAGGGATCTATCTATACTAACATATATCCTTAAATCAAACATAACTTTCTCCCTAATAGTTGGAATTAGGTGATTTAAGTTGAATGATGAATTTATCAAATAAATCCATAACTTTTGTGTTGACAACTTTAACTAAATCAGCTAATTTTATAGGAAAAAATATGTGATAAAATTTAGATCTAAGAAAGATATGTGAATTTAGAGTACATTTGAGGTAAATTTGAAGTGCATTTGGAGATGTCAATTTAGCCACTTATCTACCAGCTCTTGGATGTCATTCAAGATATAAAAAACCTTAGAAGGGAGAAATAAAGTTTTATTGTTGTCTTTCTTTAGGCTAAATTTTCTAGTAGTAATAAAAATATTTTCTCTAGTTTCTTTTCTATTTTTAGTCTTTTTTAATTTTATTATGTCTTTCTAAATTTTATTTGGTTGAGAAGAAAGGGTGAACCTCATGATGGAAGAAGATAAACAATTATAAAGGTAGATAATATTTAAGTATGTGATATTATTATTTTAATTTTTGATTAAAACCTTCCTTGTTTAGTAGTAATTTTTGATTTATGCATTATTAATGGTACAACAAATACTTGAGTTCATTTAGCTAAATGTCCGATTCTACTATCCGACTACTAATGTGAAACATTGATTTGTTATAGACAAAGATGTACATAAATACTTAATCTCATAAATATGTGTTGGCGTTAAACCCCTCATTGTTTAGTACTGACGATTCTTGACTTATGTATTAAGAATAACACAACAAATACTTTGGTTCATTTAGCTAAATGTCTGGTTCCATGAAACATTGATTTCTTGTAAACAAATGTGTACATAAATACTTGATTTTATAAATAAGTGTTGATGTTAAGAGATAATTTACAGATAGTAAAATAATATCATGATCACCTTAATGCATAAGTTATTTGATAATATCATATCATTGGAACCATCATTGTGTATTGATTCTAATTGTAGTATTTAAAAGAGATAAAACATATTAATAAATAATTATTTTTCTATCCAAAACTCACAAACGGATCTCTAATATTCAATACTTTTATTACTTTGATTTTTTAGTTATAATACAAATTTTTCTTTATAATGTAAACCACATAAATCCTATATTTTAAGAAATATAATATTGAAAACTTCAAACAAATTTTCTACGGATCAAGAAATTTATTACTTAACATAACTTGTACTTGAATTTGCAATCTTAAAGTTGTAGCATTAAATAAACGCAATCAAAAAGTATAAAAAACGTACAAACCTTGACTTTGATGTCATTGTTGGGTTTATGTAGTCACGAGATACGTATACTCAGCAGAGTTTAAATTTTTTTAATAATGTAAACAAATATTATATCACATGTAATTAAAAATAAATCTCTGAATCTTTTTGTTATTACTAAATTGTACATTTTCTGATATTTAAACCAAAAAAAATTCTATAAACCCTTACCTTGATTTGTACTCCTACTGATGAAGATGTATGAAATTATTAAAATTATTTTCTTTTCACAAACTCCTTCGCAAATCTTGAATTTGTCCATGAACTGCTTTGGCGAATCTTGATTTCAAACCCTTCGGAATAACTCGCTTAGAGTACTAAGGATTACCCCTCCAAGCGTATTTACAAATTGAAAATTTCGACACCAATTAAATTCATACCGATAGATTCGAAAGGCCTTATTCTACTCTAAAGTATATAGAATTTAATTTTTAATTTAAATAATGAATAAAAAAATTAAATCATGATCAAAAGGTTGAACATTTTATCTAATTTCTTGATTCAGCTTAGAATTTTAGTCGAAATCCAATAATTATTGTTTTCATTCCTAATAACTTGAGACAATAGAAACACCAGTGCTCCGTCACAGCCGGCACAAATGTCGAAGCTAGCCGCCCCCAGCTGCGGCCATCTCTAACCGCCTCCAGCACTTGCTTCAGATTTTCCTTCTTCACCACAATCTTCATCAGTCCATCCTCAGCTGCCACCATTTTTGCTGAACTACGCTTTTGCCTCTAGAATTGCTCGCAACTGCTTTCTGATTTCTTCTCGGTCTCGAGAATCTGAATTCTCTTCTCTGTAAAGTTTTCTCCTCTACAATCTTGAAGTACTCCATTTTCTTCTCTTCGAAGGTGTCTGCAACATCCTTAGATCGAAGCGATCCTCTCTCAAATTCGTCACGCAGCCATCAAATGAAAATTCTAACCCTAATGGGTCACCTCCAAAACCACCAGATCCATCTTCAATTGCTGCCATTCTTTGATCCTAGGTGAAAAGGAAATCCTATTGTTCATGATGCCTGTGCTCAAAAGAAGACCTTCGATGCATCTGACGCTCAGTTTTATGGAACACATAATCAATACAAAGGGAAACCTGGTATCTTCTTTACCAACGTTGAAACAGAACAGCTCATCACTCCTTTCAAATTTACACTTATTGGAAAATTCTCCCATGGCTGCCCAAGCATTCAGGTTCTCCCAAAAAAATTACTTCGATTGGATAAGTTGGATTTTATGAAATTGGCATGATTGATATTAAACATGTCATTATCAAGCTCACAATTGCGGACGGCTATGCAAGAATACAGATGAAATAAACGTAGTTTCTAGAGGCACTTCTAATGAGAGGGTTTAAATGGACTCTAGTTTTGTTCCAAAGATTGAATCACCGGTGGCGCCAGTTTAGCTGGGCTTCCCGGAACTTCTTCTTCATTTGTTCCGCAAAAAAGCCCTGTTTGGCATTTCTTCAATGATTGGTGTACCCCTTAAGGTGGACGAGCCTCCTGAAGATCAATTGAGTCCAAGTATAGCTAGAGTTTGTGTTGAGGTAAACCTGTTGCAACCAGAGATAGAAGAGATTTGTTTAGGAATTGGTGATGATATCATTATGCAGAAGGATAAATATGAAAATAGACAAACACTTGGGCCATGAGGATTCGGGATATTATGAAATTGGGAATAAACCATGGCCAGGGAAGAAGAATGAGGATCCAAAAAAACAAGATGTTATTCAGGAGAATGCAGAATCACATAAGAGGAGGCTGGAAATAAGAAAAAAGAAACAACTAGTTCAGGTGTATAAGATGAATGAGCCAATGAATGTTGGGCAAAGTTCTTCACTGCTGAACCTAATAGTTTGCAAGATTCACAAAAAATGAATGGTAGATTAGGTGCTAAGGGCAATACTCCTACTGTGATGCATCAAATACCCCATAATGTAGGTAAGAGCTTCAACAGGAAAGATGGTGTGCAAGATGGTTTAGGATCAAATTGAAACATGGAGGACCTTTAATCTCTGATTTGGTTAATAACACAAGAATAAAAAATGATGATGCCGTTTTAGATTTGGATGGTATATTTTTTGTAGAAAATGTCAGGGTCTCCAATAGAAATACTAACTGTAATGATGTTAGTTGTGAAGGATTAGATAATGCTGATCCTATTCAGTTCAATGGTGATACAAATTTGATTGAAGCAGATGGAAACGAAGGAAGAAATAGAGAAATTTGTTTGCAAAATCGATTTGAGGATGGGAGGAGGATTGTCATAAAGAGCATAATGAAAGTGCTACTATAAACTAGGAAGTTGTGCATTATCTTCCCGATGAAATAGTTGAGACGAGGTATCAGCTTTGAATTTAAGAAGTGCATCCTCTGAATTGTTGGAAGCGAAATTACGGCATCCAACAGAGGTTTTTAAGGTGATGAATCATGATTCCCCAATACCGTAAATTGGTAAAAGAAAGAAAAATGCCACTAGTTCAGCCATTGCGAATTATGACCAGATCCTGGTCTATCTCAGAATAATCCTCTTTATCTCATTAATTATGAATTTTTTTATATGAAATGTAAGGGGGATTGCGAAGTGAAACAGGTTTGTCACAAACATCACCCTAGAATTCTTGTTTTGCCAGAGCCAAAAACAAGATTAAATTCCAGTAGAATTTGTAAAAAAAGATGGTTTTCTATAATGTTGATGGAGTGGAGTTACTTGTTGATGAGAAACAGTTTGTACATATGAAAATTGAATAATGTTTCTGCTCGATCTATTTTTTGTTATTTCGTATATGCCAAGTGTACTAGAATTGAGCGAATGGATCTTTGGGAAGGACTGAGGAATTTGAGAATGATCTAAGTGCCTTGGATTATAGGTGGTGATTTCAATGTCACACTCCATGGACATGAACATAGACGTGGCAATCCAGCACTAGTCGGATCTATGGAGGACTTTGCATCAATGATCATGGATTGCGGGTTACAGGGTGCTGGATATCAGGGTTTGGATTATACATAGACAAATTATCGTATGTGGGAGAGATTGGATAGAGTCTTATTATCGGCTTCTTGGTTGATCTTTTCCAGCAGGCTAGAATCGTGCACCAATCAAGGAGATGTTCAGATCATCATATGTTATTGGTGCAAATTGAGTCTAATATGCAGCGGTCTTCAGCACCTTTTTGATTCCTAAATTGTTGGACTAAGCATCACACCTTTCTGCAAAGTGTCAAGGGAGACTGGGAAGTTCCCACATCATTTAGTGGTATTTTGAATCTCCAACAGAAGCTGATCCAAATTAAAAGACATTTGAAATGGTGGAATAAAATGATTTTCGGCAATGTAACTAACAAGGTAAAACAAGCTGAAGTGGAGTTTGAAAACAGTGAGCTTGTGTTTGATGCTGACTCGTCGGCTGCCAATAGAGAGGATATGAAATGGAAATATGCTGATAATGCTAGAGCTCGGTGAGCTTGTGTTTTATGTTGACCCGTCGGATACCAATAGAGAGGAGATGAAACGGAAATATGCTGATTATGCTAGAGCTCTATCAATAAATAAGAGTTCTTAGCGTTAAAAAGTAGCTTGTAAATGGATTGAGGAAGATGCTTTAGTGCAGCAGAAGAAGATGAAAGCGGCTATTTATTCTATACAACATGATGGTCAATTGATAAACGATACTATTCAGATTAAGGATTCAACGGCTAAATTCTTTCAAGATTACCTTACAGGAGGGAATGCCAATCCTAATTGTGATTTACTTGATTTCTTTCAATCATTGATTAATCATGAAGATAATCTTCGATTCTATGCTAGCCCATCTATGGAGGACATTAGACAGGTGGTGTTTAGCATACATCCTAAAAGTATGGCAGGCCCAAATGGCTTGGCTTCCTTATTTTTTCAACAATGTTGGGGCTGTATTAAGGGAGATTTGCTTGATGCTTGCACAGAGTTTTTCAATGGTGGTTCTTTGCAGAGGAGATTTATGACTACATCTATAGTGTTCTTTCCTAAGATTGAAAAACCTTCCAGGTGGACAGATTTTAGGCCAATTAACTTATGTAACGTTAACAAAATCTTCTCAAAGTTACTCTCATCTAAATTTGCAGAATTTCTACTGAGGTTGATCTCACATTCTCAAAGTGGGTTTGTACAATGGAGGGCCATTGCGGATAATGTGTTGCTTGCACAAGAGACGATATACTCTATTGACAATAAATGTAAGGATGGGAATATGGTCATTAAGCTAGACATGGCTAAAGCTTATGACAGAATTCAATGGATTTTTTTTACATGTTGTACTCCGTCAATTTGGATTTGGGGATGAATGGATTCATATGGTTTGGCATTGACAGAGTTTGGTTTTCAGTGATTATCAATGGTGAATCAGCAGGTTTTTTTCAAACTTAGCGTGGACTTAGACAAGGGGATCTTCTTTGTTTATTCTTCCAGTAGAAGTATTATCTAGGGGTCTGCTTAACTTTATTACTTATCAATCAGCTATGCATTATGCTTCAGGAGGCATGCTCATTTCACATTTAACATATGCAGATGATTTCATGATTTTTACAAAAGCAAATGAGGGTGGATTGAGATGGTTAATGGAGTTTCTTGGAGCTTATGAAGCAGTATCGGGTCAACTTATAAACTTGGCAAAAAGTTCATTTGTTGTTGGAAAGCGGGTGTCAACTCCATTGATTCAACGTATTAAACAAATTACAGGGTTTACTTGGAAACTACCGATGATTTATCTTGGCACTCCATTATATAAGGGCAAGAAAAGGAAGGTGTTATTTGATTTAATCATATCTAAAGCTAAAAACAGATTATAGGAAGTTCTTAATTTGCCTAAGGCTGTTCAACATCATTTAGAAAACCTGTTTGCCAAGGTTTTTCGGGGTTCAAATGAGGGATATCAGCACATTCACTAGTGTGCATGGACTTTAATTTATTTTCCTTATGCAGAAGGTGGATTGAGTGTCAGTCCTATTCAGGATGTAACGACTGCTTTTTCATACAAGTTATGGTGGAAATTAAAAATAGAAAACTCTCTATAGAAGTCATTTATTTTCAGCAAATATGTTCGAGACACATCCGTACTTAAGGCTTGTGTTTCGATTAATAGCTCTGCCACATGGAAGATAATAGGAAAGATTCGAGAGCAGGCTGGGTTTAACATTTTTTGGAGTATTGGTAGGGGTAATGCTTTATTTTGGCATGATCACTGGATAAGAAAGGAGCTGATACGTGATATGGGACAATTTTTGCAAATATCATATGAGCAAGTCGAGGCATTTTGGAAAAACAATTAGTGGGTAGAGATAATCTTTTAACAATTTTACCACTTGCACATGGTTACCCGTATGTGTGCTATTCCTTTTAATGTAATGAAAGATGACTGTGCCCATTGGAAACTATCATCTCATGGAAAATTTATTATGAAGACTGCATGGGAAAGCCTGAGAGCTGCTAAGACATAGCAACAACATTTGAAGGATGTGTGGAACAATGTCTTGACACCTACCATATGCGAATCCTTCACAACTGGGTTTTAGTGGACACAAGGATAGAACGAAGAGGTTTTCACTTACCTTCGTGATGCTAATGTTGTGACGCCATTGAATCTTTGGAACACCTATTCTTGCAAAGTAATGCAGCTAGGAGTGTGTAGGAACTCTTTGTGAATTGTTTTCAAATAGGTGTGATACAATCTAATCAAATTAGATTGGTATTGCAATTTTAGAGGACATCTACACGCCAACAAAATCCAGACCACATTCGTAATATGTTGTCGATGCTCATATTATGGTTTCCATGGTAGGAACATAATGACTCAAAATACAGAGGAGTGAAATTCTCCATCAATAGAATTATACATAGTGTTATTACCAAATCTACTCGGACTACCATTACGAAAATAATATGGAGAAAGCCTGAAGAGAACTGGTATAAATTGAATGTTGATAGAGCTAGTAAGGGCAATCTTGGCCCTTCAAGAATTGGGGGACTGATTCGTGATTGGAAAGGGGAGGTAGTCTTGGCCTTCAATGATTTTGTGGGACATAATACTAACACTGAAGCAGAGATGATAGCAGTTGTGCAAAGATTGCAACTCCAATTGATATGGGGATTACCAAGCTGTGGATTGAACTTGATTCCATAATTGTCATACAATTGCTTAAAGGTAGTTAGAATGGTGATGAGTGGGGTTTATACTCATTAATTTAGTACATTTTGTTTAACTTTTTGATTAGTTTTCAAAAATTTTGTGAATTTTATCACTGTTTTTAATGTTATTTTGCAGATTTTGAGTATGAAGAAAGAAAGTTGACTTGGATGTACAAAAATCTGTATTCATCTTACATTTTTTTTAAAAAAATTAAAAAAAACTTTTTCCCAGTTGCTGAAGCACCCAGTCATCTTAATTTTTTCTAAAAAAACATTAAAAAAACCTTTTTTCTAGTAGGCGGTGCAGTTATTGAAAAATAGTTTTATTCTAGTAAGGGCAGCGCCAAGCGGAAAAGTAGGGGCAAAATAGAATTTTTGTCCTCTTTAGGGCGTCTCCCGTCTGATTTTAAGCATCCTAAAAGCCTCCAAGAAATAAAAGAGAGTAGAGGAAGAGAAAAGAAGCCTCAAAAAGAGGAAGGAAAAAGAGAATAAGACAAAGAGAGGAGGAAGAAGAGAGATTTCTTCCAAGATTGAAAAAGAAGACATCAACAAGGGGAGAAACTCATTCTTCCAAGTTCTATTTTTATTTGTCCACTTTCTCTCTTTGATTATGTTTATGAATATTGTTATCTTTCATTTTCACCATGAATTAATTTTTTTTTTTAATGTTGTGATGTAATCTAATTAAAATATTTTAAATATTTTTATCAATTCAATTCTTGATTTATTTTTCAAGTTGAGTTTTTTATATGATTATTAATGATTTCAATTATTTGGTCACTAATTGAATGACTTGCTAATCATATTAACCCGAGATATGATATATGCATCTAGTTCTATGTATAAAAAATCATAAATTGCATGTGAGATAAGAATATACTTGCATGATTTGTGTAGTCTTGTTTGAGATCTATAAAACATAATGAATTGTTGATTATTGTAACTCACATAGGAATATAGTGGGTTAGTAATTGATGATATTTTTGTTATATCTCAGGAGAGGCTAGTAGATAATTTAGGGATTCTCAACTATTATTTAAAAAATAAATTGAGATTGATGAGATAAATTATTCAATTTGGACTAATTATGGTAAAATCATAACCCTAGAACTTTAAATCATTGAATTTCATTTTTATTTGATTTATATGCATTATTCTAGTAGTAGTTTAAGTTTATTTTCATTAATCGTTGCCCACTTTCGTTTGTATAAATAAATTAGAGGTAACATAATTTTGGTACTTAATAACAATTAGTCATCGTGGGAATAATAAAACTTTATTATTTGTTAACAATAGCAGACACTTGAATTCACAAATTTTACAACAAATGGCAATTGGAAATTGCTAGTACTGATCACCAAAGCCAAACAATGTTTGAGGTTGATGGAGCATCCCATATCACATATTTATAGAGAAGGGAATAGTGAAGCAGATTATTTAGCTAATTTAGCTTGTAACAAATAGAGATTTAAATTATTTAAGCAACAAGAGCTCCCTAAGAATGTTAGAGGCTTTATTCTTGTTGATAAATTAAATTTAGTATATTTTAGATTTAAAAATATAAGGGTGTAGTACTTCTTAATTTTATTTCGCTTGATCATTATAATTTTGACATAAGTTTTTTATGAGCAATAAATCGGCAGGGGTCTGGCAAACCCCCCACCTAGGCATAGGTGGTGTTGATTAAAAAAAATTTCTAGTAGTTTGACTCGATGGTGTACATTAGAAAACCTCACATCTAATTTTTATCCAACCTTGGCCAAGAATTTTAGAGTCAAGTATAGTGAAACACATAGGGAATTCACATATTCATCTAGATAGGTGATGGATCCTTTATTGTCTACTTATTAACCTCTATACATGAAGATATTATAATCAAATAAACCCCTTATGGTTGTCATGCAATCCAGAAAATACATCATGGTGCAATATGTCATGCACAAGGTTACCATGGTACCTCAACTTCAAGGACTAATTTTTGCACTATCGTAACGAGAAAATTCTCATTTCACAATAGAGTGTTTTCAATTGGGAATTTTCAAGAGGGGTAGTTCAGTGTACTTGTTCCCAAACAAGCACCCCCATATATACACTAGCGTCACCACATCAATGCCCATGGAATGATGCATCCTTATTTTGAGTCTGCATCATATTGGCAAGTCTTAGTGGGATCATTAATGTCCTATCTCATTAATCCTTATTTTGGAACATTTTAAGACCACAACCTTGGAGGCATATTACAAGATCACTATCATGTGCACAACGACGTCCCATAGCTATATATGATCTAAGGAGTTCATCTAATTCTTTGGATGAATTTAAGATGAAGATTGTCATTTCAATGATATTAATATGAATAAGATTAATTCACAAGAGTATAAGGACGGCTAAATCATTTGGCTCATCGACCACTAATCTAACAGAATCTTCTCTTCGATTCTTCCATTTTAAACCCTTTTAACATCTTTGTAGATGAATTTGGGGTAGTCCAAGCATCCTCTTATATCCTTATAGATCTAAATCCCCAACATCTTGGATGTTTTTCCCAAATCCCTCATGGAAAACTTAATAGATAACAAGTCTTAGTTAACCATAATATTCCTACATTATACCTATGAGTAGAATGTAATTAAAGTAATAAAATTTACTACGCTCCTACTAACCTTTTTATACACACTTGGTCCATCTGCATTCTTGAGAAAATCAAACTATTTGATTAACTCAGTGAATCAAAAGTATCAGTTCAGTCTTTTATCTTCCAAAATTAGTGGAGTATATTTCAATTTTCATTTACTACTATCAAACCCATGGAAAATTTTGTTTTACTCACAACAGTTATATTTTTGCCAAACTAGTTATTTTTGTATGTTACTCAACGGTCAAAAACATTTTTATCTGAGCTTAAATGCCAACATTACGAAATAATCATAACTATTCAAATATTACGAAGATGGTTACACAAGGCTTGTACTGCTCAAACCTACTTAAATAAAGAACAATATTCGAAATCCCCACTTGGTAGACAACTTTTTAAATTATCTCAACTTTCTTGCTAATTCTTACTACAATCATTTGCTTTTCCTCTCAAATCTTGAATTATCTATTTATTTTCTAAGAGATTTCTTGAAAAATATTAAAGAAATCTTATTTGCTAACAACATACTTTGTTTTTTTTCTTGGGTGATTTCTTTCACTTCATCAAAATCCTAGAAATGACCTTATTTAATATCAACAATGGTATGTTGGTCGATTTTACCTTAGTAGGAGCTATAAAAGGGTAGACATTCTGGAAGTTCTTGTTAAATTAAATAACAGTATCTTGAACACAATGGCCACTGACCATGTGTTCTTTGAAAATGTGAAGCAGTTCTACATTAACGCACTACAACAAAGGATGAAATCAAGAGCATGGTCAACTCTACTGCAACACAATCACCCTAGAAGTACTTGCATATTTTCTAGACCTACCCATAAAATGTTGAAATATATTGTAAACTATGGAGCTGATTTAGAAGATGAAATCTGGGAAGTGCTAACAGGATAGGCAAGCAAGGCCAATATGTCCTGCTACAAGAAAGACTTGAAGATGGAGTACAAACTCCTTGAAGACATCATTTTCAAGGTGCTTGAGTGCAAGGCTGGATCAATTTACCCTTAACTAAGCTGCAGTGTAGACTGATGATAATAATAATCAAGGGAGTATCAGTGGACTGGGGAGGGTAGTTTTCTCTTGAAGCACCTATCAGAAAAAGTCACACAGTAGGGCAAGACCAGGGGATGTGGCTTCTTACTCAGCTATATTGATAGAGCTGACTAATAGCTAAGAGGTGCACACTCTAAAGTTCATGGGAAAATTCTCTTTAGGAGAATTCTCCTTATCATTTAAAGACACTTCATTTGTACAAAGTAAGTCTTCCAAAGCAAGTAAAAGACTTCAATTTTAATTTAATTAGGAGTTAAATCTCTATTTAATTCATATTGGGTTTCCTACAAGCCCACACTTAATGGACATAAACCCAATTAATTAATCAGGCCCAATTTAATTAATCCAATTAATTAAATTAATCATCACCTAAATTAAATAGGCTATAATAATTAACTAACCCAATCAATTAATTATTTATTCCAACATGGGATACCTAATCTAATTAGATTAATTAATTAATTCAATTCTTGAACTAATTAAGCCCTATTTAATTAATCACATTAATTAAATTAATCCAACCTTTAGATTATTTCTGACGAAATAAATGGACTTGTGCGAGTTTGTGTGTGACCCCTTAGGTTCACCTATATGTTAGTGATAGACTCACAACTCTTTTGACTATATTGAATAATTAGAACTATAATTATTTTGATTAATTAATTTAATAAATTAATACTCTTGGAATTAAACCCACTAATTTCAAGAATCTCACCAATCATGATTAGCATCTACCAACATGCTCTGAAGACCTATACATAGGTGAAAAGGTGAAGCTTTCCAATGACGAATATCATGCAAGTTCGATCCTTTCATTAACTATTCTCCCGATTGAACGTAGGGCATGAATTTTTAGTCGAAACCTAATAGCACAATTCTATGAGACCATTTCTAGTATCTTGATTTGTTGATGGTAATTAGAAAACCTATTTCTAATTACTCATCTCAACTGTGGCCACGGATTTCAGAATCAAGTATAGTGAAAATTATAGGAGATTTACCTATTCTGCTAGATAGGTGATGGATCTTCTTTTGGCCACTTATTAACCTCAATAAACAAGGATGATGGACCCAAAATACCCCTCTTGGGATTGACCTGTAATCAAAGGATAAATCAAAGTACACCATGTCGAGTATGAGATTATGATGGTGTCTCAAGTCAAAGGACTATGTCATGCACTATCGTAATGATAGAAAATTTTCATTTGATAATCATATTTCCTTAGGATTTTACAGGAAGGTAGTTAAGTGTATTTGTTTTTCAATAAGCACTCGCATATATGCACTAGTGTTACAACACTAGTGTCTGTGGAATGAGGCACCCTCCTAGCGAGCTTACGTCGTACGTGCGTCTTGAGGGGCTAGTTGACTTCCTATCTCAAAAAGCCCTCAACTTGAAATATTTTTAAGATCACGGCCATAAAGGCATGTTCTATGATTACCATCCTATGCGCGGCCATGCTTCATAGTCATATATAATATAGAGATTTCATTTAATTCTAATAAAGATAATTTAAGATGAAGATTGCCATTAATTGATATTAATATGAAAAAATTATTTCTATAAGAGTATAAAGATGGTCAATCCCATTGACTCGCTGGATACTGCCCTAAGAGCTAACCCTTTTGATTTTAGGGAAAAAAGGATATAATGTAGGGAATGCAAAGGGTCACATCCAAGTTGAGTGTGTTAACACTGTGAAGAAGTTGGGACGATTACTAAATACCCCTTGGAGTGATGATGAATTAGAAGAGAGTCAAGATGAGGAGGAAGAGCATGTTAGCAATCATGTTGCACTTCATTCAAGCATCTAGATAAGAAAGGAAAAGACTGGAATAAGGTGGTTGTTTCTAGTATTGCAACACTAATCAGTACAATATAATTTTTTTCCCTATTAAAACTTGTTTAAGCTCAATTTCTTATGCAGGCACTAGGCATAAGTTAGAAACTGATTCTTATGGTAGATATGATGAAGAAAGATCAAGTATTGAGGATGTTAAACTCGGGCACTGATTAATGGGATGAAATTCTATCTGAAGGACAATACAATGGAGATCGTGTAAAATTCTATCACTAGGATAATGTAGTGGAGATCATGTTGATTTAGAGTATACAAGTATGACCTCAACCTCAAAAATAGTGTTTGCCAATGAAAAAAAACCCTCTTGAAATAATGCTTGAATAAATCAAAAAGTTCATATCCAAAAGGCAAAGACCTAAGACCAAAAGGATTGCTCTAATATACTAGATATATTAGAATTAAGAGATTGTACCTGAGACTTTAAAAAAATGATACGTTAAAAGATTGTGGGTTGATTTCATTAAGGAACAATTTGATACATTTCTTGTGTTTAAAAAATGGAGTGAAATTAAAAAATGAGAAAGCATGCAATAATGATAAAATTTTCAGAATAAGAAGTGAACATAAAAAAGAGTTTGAGAATTCTACTTTTTCAAACTTTTGTGATGAAAATGGGATTTTAGTAGTTTTTCCGCACCTAAAACACCAAAACAAATTGGTGTAGTGAAAAGAAAAAATAAAACACATTAGAAAATGGCTCGTGTGACACTAAATTCTAAGAGACTCATAGATTATGGATAAAAGCAATAAGCAGGTGTGTTAACACACTAACTGTGTATGCTTGAGACCAAGTAGGAAAATGGCCTCATAAGAAATATGAAAAGGTAAGAAGCCCAATATCAATCATTTATATATATTTGGATGTGCATGATATATACTTAATGATCGAGAACACTTAGACAAGTTTTATCCTAAAAGTGATGAAGGGATCTTTCTTGGGTACTTAATGAATAGTAGATCATATAGAGTACATAATATCATACCATTGTAGAGTCTTTCAATATGGTGGTTGATGATTTTCATATTTTTGCAAGTGACTCACACAAAGAAGAAGTCATTTATTGAGTGATGAAATAAAAATGGAAAAGGACATACAACCACCAGATGAAGAAGTAAACAATAGTGTGTGCTGCAAAATGTTGCAACACCTAAAGTCACACCATCCAAGGTTTTACCGAACATTACAACATCCTTAGGCTTAGAGAAAGAAATTAAAGGTTTTGATATCTTTTAGACAATTAGGAAGGAACCATCAAGCAGAATTTAGAAAAATCATCCTGCTGATCAAATCGTAGGTAATGTCTTTGAATGAATGAAAATAAGAGATAAGGATAAGATAAATTGCAGACCTATGGTAAGACCTATTTGTTTAATTCACCTTTTGAACCTAAAAAAGTGAAAGAGGTTTTAATAGTTGAGTTTTTTATAAACGTCATGCAACAAGAACTTGTACAGTTTTATAGAAATGATGTTTGGACCTTAGTGTTTGGGCATAAAAATGTGGATGTTATAGCAACCAAATAGGTTTTCAAAAACCAAAAATGATGAATTTGGTAACATAACTAGAAACAAAGCTAGGGTTAGTGGCTCAAGGTTACATTTAGGTAAAATAGGTGGATCTTGATGAAAAAGATTCCCTTGTTCCTATACTTGAGTCGATTAGACTTCTTTTGGGCATTGCATGTCACATAGGTGGTTGTTGATCTCAATTATTGTGGATGAAACAAATTTTGGAGAATTATGGGGTAGAACAAAATGTTTTAATTGGATATTGTGATAATTTTTATATCATAAATATCTCTAAGAATCTTGTCCAACATTCAAGAATAAAACATATAGATACTTACGCTACTTCATAAGGGACTTAGTTGAGAGAAAGTTGGTGACCAATGACAATGTTTCAACTAAAAATTAGTTAACTGATCTTTTGATAACATCCCTTGATTCTCAATAATTTGATGCATTGAAAAAGCCTCATGGTGTCTATGTGTTGTAGTACATATGTCAAAATAGTGTTGCGACACCTCATCAATAACATACATTCATTCAATGTCAGAACACTTAAATATAGCATCACATGCATTTGACAGTAGTATAGGAATTCATGCATTCTTTACTCATTTTACATTTAGGTGCATTTGCATGACTGCTTCAATGTGTTCCATAACTTACAAAATTATCTTTCAAAATCACCCATCAATAGATGTGGATTAGAATCATACAAGTTTTTCCTCGAATTTTGTTTGTTGTTATTTCTATTAAGAACATTATTGGAGGTTTTTGACAGAAAAAACTACTACCCATTGAAGTGGAGCCATCCAAGAGTGGAATGATTCTATATATTTAACTTGAATATGTGAAAAATTACTATCATGTGAAAAACGCTACCCATGGAATAGAATGAAAGTCATCATGCTTCTATTTCAGTAAATATTTTAAATTATCTGAGATAAATATTCTCAGTTCATGGAGTCTATTGATAAGTATTGTCATAGATGTGGCAACATTGAGAGCAGAACATTTGAAAGTCAGTTGCAGTAGTTTGTTTTTTTTTGTTTTTTTGCTTGATATTTTTGCATTTTGATAATATATACATCATAATTAGGCATAGTTCTAAGAACATCCCATCTTCATTTTGAGGGTAGTGATTTTCGACTGAATTGGCTTGAATTTAAAATAGGATTTGGATAGGAATCAATTTGCCAAGTAACTCATTTATTTATGGGATTGAGAATCTGTGGGATTGCAAAATGAATGATCAACAATTTCTTTTGAGATATTTATCACAAATTTGGGTGGGATTTAGGGATACTCATTTATGAGTATTTAAACTTAAATTGTCACAACACTTATTCACTTGAACCGTATTCTTACAAGTAATTTTTTGTACTCTCTTTCCACTTTTTCTTGCTTTTAACACCATTCTGTAGAGAGAAGCTCTTGTGGTCACTATGGCCAATTCAAATGAAGAAACTCGTGCTTCACTAATGAAAAAGATTAAAGGAAAGAAAGAGAATATTACAATAAACACTGAAATCCTTGCACCCATTCTAATTCACATGGTGACCATGGACATTCAGCGGGATCCATTTGGCATTCGGACTAAAAGAGAAAGTGGTGATGTAGCAACACTTGAATTCAATGTTCCCTTATTGTGAACTTAGAGAGATACTACTCAAGTGACAAGTCCACCTCATGCGAAATCTTCAAAGGTATACAGTTTATCAGAATTTAATTCTAAGATCGTCGTCTCTACCGGTGAAGTATTGTAAAAAACATATGATATTGCTGGTCAGAAGAAAAAAGGTATTGGAACATTTGGTAACTACACTCTTGTTAGTAAGGAGATTCAGTCCCATCATCAGATTCCACCATCGTCAGACCAACCTCTCCAACAATTAACTTATGTTCTTCTAATTAAAACATTGCATGATTTTTCAGGTCTTAAGAAAATAAAAAAAAATAGCACCTCTGACTATAACTATGAACTTGAGAAGCCACCTCTTTGAAGGTCTACACGATTACTGAGGGAGAAAATATCAAATTATAATATTGCAACACAAGGCTAGTTTGAACTAAGTGGAAAGAGTGCTGGACTAAGTGATGTTGCAAGAGATGTTGCTGGAGATGTTAAAGTACCCATTGAGAAAAACAAATTGGTGTAGCGAAAAGAAAAAATAGAACACTTTAGAAAATGGCTCAGTGACACTAAATTCTAAGAGACTCATAAAGTGATTGTGGATAAAAGCAATAAACAGGGTGTGTTAACACACTAACTGTGTATGCTTAAGACCAGGTAGGAAAATGGCCTCATAAGAAATTTGAAAAGGTAAGAAGCCCAGTATCAATCATATACATATATTTGGATGTGCATGATATATACTTAATGATCGAAAACATTTAGACAAGTTTTATCCTAAAAGTGATGAAGGGATCTTTCTTGGGTACACAATGATTAGTAAATCATATAGAGTATATAGTATTATACCATTGTAGAGTCTTTCAATATGGAGGTTGATGATTTTCATAATTTTTCAAGTAACTCACACAAAGAAGAAGTCATCAATTGAGTGATGAAATGAAAATGGGAAAGGACATACAACCACCAGATGAAGAAGTAAACAATAGTAGTGTGCTGTAAAATGTTGCAACACCTAAAGTCACACCATCCGAGGTTCTACTGAACATTACAACGTCCTTAGGCTTAGAGGAATAAATTAAAGGTTTTGATATCTTTTAGATAGTTAGGAAGGAACCATCAAGCAAAATTTAGAAAAATCATCATGCTGATCAAACTATAGGTAATGTCTTTGAATGAATGAAAATAAGAGATAAGGATAAGATAAATTATAAACCTATGGTGAGACCTATTTCTTTTACTTCACCTTTTGAACCTAAAAATGTGAAAAAGGTTTTAATGGATGAGTGTTGGATAAATGTCATGCAACAAGAACTTGTATAGTTTTATAGAAATGATGTTTGGACCTTAGTGTTTAGGCATAAAAATGTGGATGTTATAGGAACCAAATGGGTTTTCAAAAATAAAAAAAGATGAATTTGGAAACGTAACTAGAAACAAAGCTAGAGTTTGTGGCCCAAGGTTACATTTAGGTAAAATAGGTGGATCTTGATGAAAAAAATTCCCTTGTTCCTATACTTAAGTTGATTAGACTTCTTTTGGGCATTGCATGTCACATAGGTGGTTGTTGATCTCAATTATTGTGGATGAAACAAATTTTGGAGAATTATGGGGTAGAACAAGATGTTTTAATTGGATATTGTGATCATTTTTATATCATAAATATCTCTAAGAATCTTGTCCAACATTCAAGAATAAAACATATAGATACTCACGCCACTTTATAAAGGACTTAGTTGAGAGAAAGTTGGTGACCAATGATTATGTTTCAACTAAAAATCAGTTAGCTGATCTTTTGACAACATCCCTTTATTCTCAATGATTTGATGTATTGAAAAAGTCTCATGGCGTCTGTGTGTTGTAGTAGATGCGTGAAAATAGTATTGCAACACCTCATTAATAACATACATTCATTCAATGTCGCAACACTTAGATATAACATCACATGCATTTAATAGTAGTATAGGGAATTCATGCATTCTTTACTCATTTTACATTTAGGTGCATCTGCATGACTGCTTCAATGTGTTCCATAACTTACAAAATTATCTTTCAAAATCACCCATCAGTAGATGTAGATTAGAATCATACAAGTTTTTCCTCAAATTTTGTTTGTTGTTATTTCTATTAAGAACATTATTGGAGGTTTCTGACAGAAAAAACTACCTACCCATTGAAGTGGAGCTATCCAAGAGTGGAATGATTCTATATATTTAACTTGAATATGTGAAAAATTACTATAATGTGAAAAGTGCTACCCATGGAATAGAATGAAAGTCATCATGCTTCTATTTCAATAAATATTTTGAATTATCTGAGATAAATATTCTCAGTTCATGGAGTCTATTGATGAGTGTTGTCATAGATGTTGCAACATTGAGAGTTGAACATTTGAAAGTCAGTCGCAGTAGTTTTTTTTTTTTTTTTGCTTGATATTTTTGCATTTTGATAATAACTACATCATAATTAGGCATATTCTAAGAACATCCCATCTTCATTTTGAGGGTAGTGATTTTCGACTGAATTGGTTTGATTTTGAAATAGGATTTGGATAGCAATCAATTTCCCAAGTAACTCATTTATTCAAGGGATTGAGAATCTGTGGGATTAGAAAATAAATGACCAATAATTTCTTTTGAGATATTTATCACAAATTTGGGTGGGATTTAGGGATACTCATTTATGAGTATTTAAACTTAAATTGTCACAACACTTATTCACTTGAACCCTATTCTTACAAGTTATTTTTAGTACTTTCTTTCCACTTTTTCTTGCTCTTAACACCATTCTGTAGAGAGAAGTTCTTGTGGTCACTATAGCCAATTCAAATGAAGAAACTCGTGATTCACTAATGAAAAAGTTTAAAGGTAAGAAAGAGAATATTACGATAAACACTAAAATCCTTGCACCCATTCTAATTCACATGGTGACCATGGATTTCAGCAGGATCTATTTGGTATTCGGACTAAAATAGGAAGTGGTGATGTAGCAACGCGTGAATTCAAATTTCCCTTATTGTGAACTCAGAGAGATATTGCTCAAGTGACAAGTCCACCTCATGTGGAATCTTCAAAGGGATACAGTTTATTGGAATTCAATTCTAAGATCGTCGTCTCTATCGGTGAAGTATTGTAAGAAACATCTTATATTGCTGGTCAGAAGGAAAAAGGGTGTTGGAACATTTGGTAACCGCACTCTTGTTAGTAAGGAGATTCAATCCCATCATTAGATTCCACCATCGTCAGACCAACCTCTCCAACAACTAACTTATGTTCTTTTAATTAAAACTTTGCATGATTTTTCAGGTCTTAAGAAAATGAAAAAGAATAGCATCTCTAACTCTAACTATGAACTTGAGAAGCCACCTCTTTCCAAGGTCTACACGGTTACTAAGGGAGAAAATATCATATTATAATATTACTACACAAGGCTAGTTTGAACTAAGTGGAATGGGTGCTGCACTAAGTGATGTTGCAGGAGATGGTGCTGGAGATGTTACAGTACCCATTAAGAAAAATAAATTGGAGTAGCGAAAAGAAAAAATAGAACACTTTAGAAAATAGCTCGTGTGACACTAAATTCTAAGAGACTCACAAAGCGATTGTGGATAAAAGCAATAAACAGGGTATGTTAACACACTAACTGTGTATGCTTGAGACCAGGTAGGAAAATGGTCTCATAAGAAATTTGAAAAGGTAGAAGCCCAATATCAATCATTTATATATATTTGGATATGCATGATATATACTTAATGATCGAGAACACTTACACAAGTTTTATCCTAAAAGTGATGAAGGGATCTTTCTTGGGTGCTCAATGAATAGTAGAGTATATAATATCATACGATTGTAGAGTCTTTCAATATGGTGGTTGATGACTTTCATAATTTTGCAAGTGACCCACACAAAGAAGAAGTCATCAATTGAGTGATGAAACAAAAATGGGAAAGGACATACAACCACCAGATAAAGAATTAAACAATTGTAGTGTGCTGCAAAATGTTACAACACCTAAAATCACACCATCTGAGGTTTTACCGAATACTACAACATCCTTAGGCTTAGAGGAAGAAATTAAAGGTTTTGATATCTTTTAGACAATTAGGAAGGAACCATCAAGCATAATTTATAAAAATCATCATGCTGATCAAACCATAGATAATGTCTCTAAATGAATGAAAATAAGAGATAAGGATAAGATAAATTACAAACCTATGGTAAGACCTATTTGTTTTACTTCACCTTTTGAACCTAAAAATGTGAAAGAGATTTTAATGGATGAGTTTTGGATAAATGTCATGCAACAACAACTTATACAGTTTTATAGAAATGATGTTTGGACCTTAGTGTTTAGGCATAAAAATATGGATGTTATAGGAACCAAATGGGTTTTCAAAAATAAAAAAAGATGAATTTGGTAACATAACTAGAAACAAAGCTAGGGTTAGTGGCTCGAGGTTACATTTAGGTAAAATAGGTGGATATTGATGAAAAAAATTCCCGTGTTTCTATACTTGAGTCGATTAGACTTCTTTTGGTCATTGCATGTCACATAAGTGGTTATTAATCTCAATTATTGTGGATGAAACAAATTTTGGAGAATAATGGGATAGAACAAGATGTTTTAATTGGATATTGTGATCATTTTTATATCATAAATATCTCTAAGAATCTTGTCCAACATTCAAGAATAAAACATATAGATACTCATGCCACTTTATAAAGGACTTAGTTGACAGAAAGTTGGTGACAAATGATTATGTTTCAACTAAAAATTAGTTAGTTGATCTTTTGACAACAACCTTTGATTCTCAATGATTTGATGTATTGAAAAAGTCTCATGGTGTCTATGTGTTGTAGTAGATGAGTGAAAACAGTGTTGCAACACCTCATCAATAACATACATTCATTCAATGTCGCAACACTTAGATATAACATCACATGCATTTGACAGTAGTATATGAATTCATGCATTCTTTACTCATTTTACATTTAGGTGCATCTGCATGACTGCTTCAATGTGTTCCACAACTTAAAAAATTATCTTTCAAAATCACCCATCAGTAGATATGGATTAGAATCATACAAGTTTTTCCTCGAATTTTGTTTGTTGTTATTTCTATTAAGAACATTATTGGAGGTTTCTGACAGAAAAAACTACCTACCCATTGAAGTGGAGCTATCCAAGAGTGGAATGATTCTATATATTTAACTTGAATATGTGAAAAATTACTATCATGTGAAAAACACTACCCATGGAATAGAATGAAAGTTATCATGCTTCTATTTCAGTAAATATTTTGAATTATCTGAGATAAATATTCTCAATTCATGGAGTCTATTGATAAGTGTTGTCATAGATGTTGCAACATTGAGAGCAGAACATTTGAAAGTCAGTCGTAGTGGTTTGTTTTTTCTTTTTTGCTTGATATTTTTGCATTTTGATAATAAATACATCATAATTAGGCATAGTTCTAAGAACATCCCCTCTTCATTTTGAGGGTAGTGATTTTTGACTGAATTGGTTTGATTTTGAAATAGGATTTGAATAGCAATCAATTTGCCAAGTAACTCATTTATTTAAGGGATTGAGAATTTGTGGGATTGGAAAATGAATGACCAACAATTTCTTTTGAGATATTTATCACAAATTTGGGTGGGATTTAGGGATACTCATTTATGGGTATTTAAACTCAAATTCTCACAACACTTATTCACTTAAATCCTATTCTTACAAGTTATTTTTTGTACTCTCTTTCCACTTTTTCTTGCTTTTAACACTATTCTGTAGAGAGAAGTTCTTGTGGTCACTATGGCCAATTCAAATGAAGAAACCCGTGCTTTACTAATGAAAAAGATTAGAGGAAAGAAAAATAATATTACGATTAACACTAAAATCCTTGCACCTATTCTAATTCAGATGGTGACCATGGACATTCAGCGGGATCCATTTGGCATTCGGACTAAAATAGAAAGTGGTGATGTAGCAACATATGAATTCAGCGTTCCCTTATTGTGAACTTAGAGAGATACTGCTCAAGTGATAAGTCCACCTCATGCGGAATCTTCAAAGGGATACAGTTTATCGAAATTTAATTCTAAGATCGTCGTCTCTACTAGTGAAGTATTGTAAGAACCATCTGATATTGCTGGTTAGAAGGAAAAGGGAGTTAGAACATTTGGTAACCACACTCTTGTTAGTAAGGAGATTCAATCCCATTATTAGATTCCACCATCATTAGACCAACCTTTCCAACAACTAACTTATGTTCTTCTAATTAAAACTTTGCTTGATTTTTTAGGTCTTAAGAAAATGAAAAAGAATAGCACCTCTAACTCTAACTATGAACTTGAGAAGCCACCTCTTTTAACGTCTACATGATTACTGGGGGAGAAAATATCATATTATAATATTACAACACAAGGCTAGTTTGAACTAAGTGGAATGGGTGCTGGACTATGTGAAGATTCAGGAGATATTGCTGGAGATGTTATAGTACCCATTGAGAATGAGCAGGCTAATAGCAGTGAAGATGAGAACAAGGCAAAGTCAGGATACATAGAGAAGAAGAAGCCATTAGATTATGAAATTAAGGCAAGTAAAGCTTATTCATGTGTAATTTATATTGTTGATAATAAGAGTTGTAAAAGTGGGATAATCAAGAAAAACATTCATGCTGAGTGGAAAATTCGTATGACAAATTATCATAAGGTAGGGATTGTTGATCTTTTGGAGAAATAGGGGTTGTTAGGGATAGTCATCAAAGTTGTCCTTTTTGTGTGGACTATTGTGATTAAATTTTATTGCAATTTGCTTAAATCTATTTGCAATAAGTCTGCTAAGTGGTAGAGTCTATGTTAGAAAAATGATTTTCAGTTCACACATGTTGTGATTAATGCATTTTTTGGGTCACTTAGTCTTGAGGATAATAATGTTCCAGATGATATGGATCTGATTGCTGCAACACTGAGTAGGAACATTATGAAATGGTGGCTAATTGTAAAACATAAATTCAGTACAAAATCTCTCACGACTATGTATGTTATCCTACACAAACTAACAATTTGGAATTGGACTCCATCAACGACTGCTACAGTGGTAGTGAAGGACTAGACCATTCTCCTGTATTAAATTGGCGCATAGAGACCTTATGACAATGGACAACTTATCTTTGGAATTATTGCCAAACAAGCTCAGTCCAAAGGCACTTATGATATTCTTTCATTTTCTCTCTCATTTATTGTATACTAACCTCACAGGGTTTGTTAAAGAAACAAGGTGAAGAGAAAAAAGATTTGCAAGTTCCATTGCAGATTTCCCATAAGCTATTGGAAAGTGGCCATTATGATGATTTGTCGAAATCAGTCTAAGGCAAGGCACTAGTTCAAGATGTTGCTGCTAATGTTGTTTTTGTTGTTGCAACATCTCATGCTATCTTACACATCTAGAATCTGACCTAGAGATTTATAGAATACAACTAGAATTTCAGACTAGACAAGAAAAAATCACTCATAAACTCCCAGTAGATTGCAAATGTACATTTGTCCTCTTTTGGTAAAAAATGGGGAGAAATAAATTATTGTTGGGGCTTAAACATGGGGAGAGAAGGCATAATAAGTTGATCAAGGGACCAGGACAGCGAGACAAAGATATTGGATGAAGAAGTATAATCTACAAATGAGATGACTGGTGAAGAGAAAGCTGATAGTGAATGAGAAAGCTGACGGTGACGAGGAAGCAGAGGATGATGCAGATGATGAGAAAGAGGATAACACTGTTGCTGATGATGTTTGATCATCTCTGCTGTACTCTTTCACTCTAGATAATTGTTTTGATCGTTTTGCTTTTTTGAATATTACTATTTTTCCTTGCAATCTAATTGATTCATGCAGGGGGGCAGTACTAATCTGAGGACTAATTTTGCTATTATCTGTGTTGCAACACTAATGTGAAAGTATGACTGGTAATGGCATTTACAATGACTTATTTAAACCTGCTTGTGTTTTTAAGGGGAGCATAAGTGTATTTTAACCAAAAATACAAAATGGAGAGAATGTTAGTGTCAAGAAGTGTTGGCATTTATTGTTGAAGTAAAAGGATCACCTTTGGATAGTAGATAGGTGTAGCATATATTTTGCAACACTAACGAAACATGATTTTAATTAATTAATTATATTTAATCTATGTAGGTTTTCATAGTTCAAGGATATTCAAGATACTTATCTAATGTATTATATGATATTAAAATGAAGAAAAACATGTTGAAATAAAAGATTTGCTTGAATTGGTTTGATAAGGAAAGAGAAAATTTTGGAGTCAAGATGAAGTAACAAATCAAGATAATGATTTATTCTTAATATGCAGCTATCAACACCTAATTGGGGGAGATTCTTGTTGCATTAAACATGTATGGATGAACTACACAGTGCCACTAAGTGATTGAAGATTGAGGTGAGTCAACTCACATATATTATTCGAGAGAAGAATTTGAAGGTTTTTAGGAAAATACGGCATCAGCTATCTGAAGGAGTTTAGAGTTGGAGGGAGTCAGTAGTGCTAATTGTTGGATAGTATTATGCCCATTGAATAAATTATTATGTAATATGACATTTTGAAATAAAATATTTGTTTTGATTTATTTATAAATCATTTTGAGCTTGCATTTGTCCATGGATAGTTTTGATATTATAAATTGAGTGTTTAACTTGTTAAACACAAAAAGATTCAATTTATAATTCAATCTAAAGAATTATTGTCCACGATCGGTAAATAAATGCGGACAATTTATTTTGACAAGATCATTTCAATTTTATAGAAGTCTATCTTTGACTTGGTAATAAAATTGAAAATACATTTTAATGTATTGGATTGGACCACTGAAATTGAAATTGTAATTTGACCACACAGATTTAATTTCACTTGATTGTCGTATGTGACACCTTAATCCTGAGCGAGTAATAAACTTTGATTACTAACTTGAAGTTCCTTGAAGTACCAATGAGTGAGATCAGATTGATGGTCAATATCTCGGTATTTTGGGAATTAAAGTGAAATAACGGAGAACATATATTCGTAATATGGAAACCGTCACCTATTTTATAGGTATGATCATGATCTCACGAGTTCTTCTTATAGACAGTAAAATCTGAGCTCAGTAATTCAACATTGATTGTTGAATTAATTGTATGATATGATCACATGGGACTGTCAGATAGAAGTTGAAAGTTGAGCATTTATGAATATTGGAAAAGGGGCATTTTGGTCAATTTACCCTATTCTAATTTTTCCAGTTGATCGACGGGGGTAACATGTAAGATCGATAAATCAGAGGATATATATAATTGATTATTAGCTTTAGTTATTCTAATTGGATTAAGAGTGCAGTCTCGTTTCTTTAGTGGAATGAAACAAGATTAATAAATTATTTTGACCGATAATGAGTTGACTGGCTCAAAATTAATTTATTGGAGCTTAGTCTAATTGGGTCCGATCAGGTCCCTTTGGTGGCTCCGGTATAAGGACTGGTTAAATTACAAGACTTGTAATTTATTAAAACTGCATAATAATTTGGGATAGGAAAAGATCTTATCAGATAAGATTCCTGAATTCTTATCAGGTAAGAATTCTATTTTCTCCAGGATTCCCAAATTGGTTTATATTCAAGTTTCATCGTTGTGCCCACACACACAGAAATAAGAGTGCAGTTTTAAAAGTTCTTGATAGAACACCAGAGAAGGCTTGGAGGTTTAGAGGGTGGCACCATTCAATTCCGACGAAAGATTATTCATTACAGAGATAATCTTTCTAAGCTTTTTCTTAACTAATTAATCAGTTTCGCTTAAATACGTATTATGATCAAAGATCTTATGGCGGAACGTTTGAATCATAGAAAATTAATTTTTATGATTGAACAATTCTGTTTTTGGCTAACACTAATTAACTCACATACAATCTTCGGGAGAAGAAAGTGCAAGGTCTTTGAGAGATGACCACTTCAGCCATCAGAAGGAGTTCAGAGTTAGAGGGATTCCAGTTGTGCTGAATAAAGTCGAGGGGAGCTCGTAGAAATAATTAATTAGTATAATGCAAAGGATGGTCATCAATTTGAGAGGGAGTCTTTAAATTAATTTAATTTCACATATTGTATTATGCAAAATTGATACTAATTAGTGGATTGTTTTTTTCTTTCAAAGTGGTCTCATGCATGTAGAGCATTTTGTACTTAAAACACATTAAAAATCCTTGCATATGTTTTATTTCCACTGTGTGTTTCAACTAGATATTACAACATTGTTAACAACACTTATCAATTGATGTTACAACACTTCACATAACACTAAGAATTTAAGTTGAATTTAATTGAATTGGAGAACATATTCTATCAATAGTAGTGGAGAAAATTGATAAATAACAACTTTATTTGAAGCAGACTATAGAGATTAATTTTTTATTTGTGTCTCCTTTCAAAAGGAAGAGCTATTACGGGAAGGATCATAAGGAGTGGCAACTAAGTTAAGATGGTGTTTTCTTGGTGCAGTTATTCCGGGCTTCTCACTCATGTCCAAATCACTTGGCTTGATCCCTTTGGGGAGTTCCCAGTCAAAGTGGTAGAGCAGATGAGCTAATGGAAGTTCAACGCTTGCTAGGCCGAAGGTCATGCCGGGGCACATTCTCCTCCCGGACCCAAAAGGTAAGTATTCAAAATTAGCTCCATTGAAATCGATGCCATTATCCTCAAACCTCTCTGGTTGAAAACTTTCGGGGTTGGGAAAATACTTTGGATTTCTTCCCATTCCCCAATTATTCACCAGGATTTTTGTTTTGGCAGGTATATAATAGCCATTGATTTCAGTATCTTCCCTGGATGCCCTGGGGAGTAAAGGAGTTGCAGGGTGCATCCTCAAGGCTTCTTTGACCACCAACTTTAGGTACTTTAACTTTCCAACTTCGTTTTCATCGATTATCTTACCATCTTTGAAGGCTTGTCTTACTTCTG
Organism: Paulownia fortunei; assembly: GCA_019321725.1. Taxonomy (NCBI): domain Eukaryota; kingdom Viridiplantae; phylum Streptophyta; class Magnoliopsida; order Lamiales; family Paulowniaceae; genus Paulownia; species Paulownia fortunei. Next base: position 11,564,484 of record CM033115.1, on the reverse strand, counting down.
CTTGTGCCTTTGCCCTCACATGTGGGTTCCTTATGAGTTCTACCATGATCCAATCGATTGTTGTTGATGAAGTTTCAGTTGCAGCTGAGAACATGTCCTATAGAAGCACAACCACTTAGTTTTCTCAACGACAAAATAACTCGGCAATAAAATAGACAAGAATAAACTAACAAGGGGAATATGAGTATCAACATGAAAGGAAGATAGTTACATAAATGATGGCTTTGATGTTGTCGTTGGTGATTGGAAATTCAAGCTCTCCACTTTCCTGTAGCCGTAGTAGAACGTCAACTAGATCTTCATTGCCTAACTCCCCATTGCCCCTTCTTTTTATATCTCCATTTTTCGACTCTTCCTTGCTTCTAATAGGTGCGAAATTAACTTTGTGCTCATTGATGATGTCGTCAAGAATCATATCAAGCTTACTACGCATTCTCAACAATCTCAGCTTATTCCAACTGAGGATGTTAAGCAGCTTTGAGGAGGGAAACAGATCAGCCAACATAAAGCCTCCTGTAAAAAGTAATGCTTCAGTCATAAGCTTTATCAGAGCATCTCTGTCCCTGCATACCTGACCGTATGCAGCTCTGCATGTGATGGAACTCGTCAACTTGAAGATCCTCTCAGTTAGATCGATTACAGATGCAGAGGACGACTGAATTGATTTTATGAGATTGGAAATCTCATCACTCCTTATGGAACCAAACGATCTAACATTCTTTGCACTTAGGAGTTCTACAATGCATATTTTACGCATTTGTCTCCAATACTCGTTGTATGGACTGAAAGCAATGTCTTTGTAGTCGTACCACATGATCTTGGCAGCTATACTCTCCGGCTTGTCCGCAAACATAGGATCGCGGGTCTTGAGCGCCTCTCTTGCGGTCTCAGGCGAAGATAAGACGACGGTGGAAACTTCACCGAGCTTGAAGTGCATGATGTCTCCATAGGTTTCGGATAGGTTTTTGAAAGAACGAAACGGTAGTGTTCCTAGGAGGTGTGCATGTCCAATCAATGGTAACTTTGGTGGACCGGGTGGGAGGTTTGCAGGGTCGCGGTTGCCTTTAGATTTCTTCCATCTCCTAATTATTAAAAAGATGGAAAAAAAGAGGAAGAAAGTGGTAATATTGTCAAGGAAGAACTGGAAACCCATAACTGCTATTTGATTCTTGCGAGGCAGATAAGAATTTAGTGTTGGTGCTCTCTGCCTTCAGATATATATAGCTGTGAAAAAGGAAATAATTCAAACCCTTTTTTCCAAAATGTGCATGGCAATAGAATATAGCTGAAAATTGGGCTGCAATTTTCTTGTCAAACTAACAATAGTTTTTGTAGTAATCTTAAAGATAAACAAATCCATCACGTCAGCTGATAAGAGACCTCGTATCAACTCTTTGAATTTTCTTTCTTCAATTGTTTAATTAAATTGATCGATGCCCTGAAGTTCCGATTCATGAATGATCTCTCCAAGGGCATGAATTGTTTGACAGTGGCTTTAATTTCACAGGCAGTATGCTGTGGTCTACTTCTGCTCCTTTCTGAGAATTATACGGCAGCATACGTGACAGAAAATATCACCAAAAGGAACAAGAGTACTAATGACAAGATCTTAAATAGTAATATGAAAGTTGTACTAATAATGTATATCAAAGCCACGAGAATTTTTGTTTTTTCAAAATATTTAATTTTATAAGCGTGGTAGTGACAAGAATTATATTTTTGTTATTACTATTAATAATAATTAATACATGTACTGACGCTCAAAATATTTTCACAAGTGATTAATGGCAATTATTTTGTTTTTTTACTAATGACTTGTAATCATATTTTTGTTGTCGCTATATAAGTTTCATTAATTATTAAAATTATAGTTTTAACTAGTTATTAATTTTTTTTATTACTGCTAAATTTGTGAGATCATCAAATAAAAGTTATTGTTATTTATTAGATATCAATAGTGACAATTTCAAATTTTGACTTAACATCTTGCCATTTATATGTGTTTTTTTTCCAGCAGTATATATAAGGATGAGAAATATTATTATACTCGGTTTTCAAGAGCATTTTTGTTGAACTAAGGTATTTTTTTTTTTCCTAATTTGAAAGTAGAAAAATGCGTCAAAAAGAGCGGGGGATAGACTTCCGTTCAACAAAGTTGTTGTGCAATTGAGACTAGAAGGGATTCTAATTTTATTTACTAAATAGCTATTGACCAAAAGGTTTAAGGTGATTATTTTGTTTGGATAGTCAGAACCTGGCTGTTAATTGGAACTATTTAAGTCAAAAAAATTGTTATTTCCCAAAACTACTTGAATGATGTGGTGGAGAGAATGAAGAAAATTCTTCACACAAGATAAAAGAAGTATTCCCTTCATTTTATATCTACGGTTTTAGTTTTTGAGTATGAAATTTTAAATGAAAATTAAAAAAATAAAAAAAAATTATGTTTTATTATACTATTATCCTTAAAAATACTGGTTGAGAATTAATGATATTTATATTGTAAATTTAAGTAAGAGGTTGGGAAAGAATTTCAATTTTTAAGAATAAAATTTTAATTTGAAATGATAAAGAAACATTAGAAGTGAAAAACAACGATAAAATACTATTATTACTGAATAAATAAAAATCATCAACATCACCATCAATTTATTCATAAACCTTAAGCCAACGGGCTACAAATGAAAGGACTTGAGAAAAAAACGAAACTTGGCCATAAGATATGCCTTCAATATATAACTAAGCTTTGATTAGGATTTGCTTTTTCATATTTACTTTCTTTCACTTAATTTTTTGTTGTGATTTTTGCACATTCTTTAACTGAATTGTTGGGAATATTTTGTTTTTATCGCCAATGTTGTATCAATAAATTAGTTCAACTAATCTGCACTAAAATGTATTTGATCAAATCCTCCGCAAACTTTATTTAAGAGATTCTAATTGATTATTTCTTTGTTTCAGTTTATCGTGTTTGTTTAGACTACGTTGTTTCCTAATTTGTCATCTTTGTAGAGCTTATAAGAATTGGAGATTAGTATTTATTTAGACATCTTTGAATGTTTGCACCTTTGAATGAATTGATATTGAACTATTTTGTAGTATTCGTACCCCCTCCCCCCACCCCACAATGTAATGTATATGCAGAAGCGATATTTTCCATCACAAGGCAAGAAAAGTATACAAGATATTTTTATTAAAAAAAATCATATTTCTGTTGAAGATGCAAATAAATCTCTCAAACATTTTTCTATTCACGCAGGTAACATTGACTTACATCATAAAATAACTTAATTAAAGATGAGTCTATGGACTCAATATATTATATTTATCTTTTATTGTCTTGACATATCATCTCCTGTACATAATTCATGGTGATGCTATTATAATTTATGTACCAATAATTTAAAAACATTATCATTTCTCATAATATTTAGCACATGTATTATAAGTATCTCATATTATACTTGACAAATAATACTTAATCTTAAAATATTTAGAAATATTTATTTAGAACCTAAAATTATATTGAAATTATTACTAGTTTTAATTGAACATATATCATACAATTTAAAAATATATATGTAATTTCAAAAAATATAAATTATTATTAAATAATTATCTTCAGTTGTGTCATAGCTATAATTTAAAAAATATAGTGACACGTATAAAATAAATTTCTACATAATTTTAAAAATCTAATCAGATCCTCTATCAAAATTTATGTTTCATCTTCTATTTCATATTATAAATAAATACCAAGTGTATAAAATATTTTCTTACATAAATATTAGTTGTGGATCACATAACTAGGTGTTTATCCATAAAATTGAAGTACACGATGAAATACAAATTGAACTAGAGGATCCAAAAGATTTAAAATTAAGTGCAACACGATATTAACAAAAATAATATCCAAATAACCCATATTTTGACTCTCAAACTATTTTTTTGTAATTGTATTTTATCCATATATTTACAAATCTATATATTATTCATTTTTATATATTTTGACTTATTTTTTCGCTATGTCTGTTAATAAAAATTTATAATATAATCATACATATTAAATACTGAATATATTTCTTTTCGTATTTAGTTAACTAAGATTGCAATTACCATTAAAAATCATCAAATGTCTTTCTAAATAAAGACTTCCAATGATAGTTTGGCTTGTAGAAGTTCTAATGAAATTTTATAGCAAAAAAAAGACACAATAAACCTCAAAAGATGTTGGAAAGATTAAAAGCAAATTCCTTTTGGAAATTAAGGAGAACTTTTTAGTTGAAATGCTTGACCTTATAATTTGTATACAGCCATACTATGGAATTGATTTCCAATAGGAATAAATGTTGGAGGAATTAATTGTTGGCCATTAAGGCCTCGAGAGAGGGTTTGAAACTCAAACATATTATTGTTTTTAGTAAAATACAAAACAACAAATTAAAGAAAAATATTAAAAGATCACTAGAAAAGCTTTTGAGAGAAAATACATACAATTTTGATATGGACCCAAAGATATTATTGTTTTGGAAAAAAAAAAATAAACTGCTTCAGAAAAGAAGGAAGCATACGATAAATAAGTCTATCATATTTCTATTTTGTGCATTTAGTAGGATATTATGATAAATTGGACTTTTTTATGAG